>JBBDHI010000019.1:7309792-7321649 GCA_037177115.1 Craterocephalus stercusmuscarum
AACAAGCAACAAACATTTTAATCTGCACTTCTGTTTCTCAGACTAACAAACAAATATTGTTTATTTGCATATTTGCAAAGTTTTTGACTGTGGTTTTTATAAAATGTTTTAATACATACACATGCAGTTTAGTGTGTGTGCAAATTCTCAAAAGCCACTCTAGACTATTTCAGATGACTAAATTTCCAGTTTTGTGTGATTCTTGTGATATTCACAGTACATGAAGTCCTTAAACCTGGAGGTTTAAAATGTATTGGATTTCCACTACATGACTGATCTGAGCCAGAGACACGCCACCTGATTGTTTACCAGACATTTACTACAACTTGTTGACTGATCTTCATGAAGCAATTCCGGCTGTCATGTTGACAAATCTCTCATCATTAATATTACACTGTGATAATATCAGCTGGTTTGTTCACCTGGTTGTCAGTCAGAGATGAGCTTCAGTTCTCAGTTATACACATTGAAAATAAACAGATCAAACCAGCAGACATGGTGAGAAATTCATACTGTACGTACTGTACGTATGTGATCAGAAATATGGATGTTTTAATCTTAATCTCTTTAAGGTCCGATGCAACAAAGTATTCTTTGTAAGCAGGATTAACATATTCGTGTAAACACCATATTCCCAAAGCTGAGTAAGACTCAGACGCAAGACATTAGTATGCAGGGAAGTGCACTCAGTGTCTCTGTGGAGAAATTATCAGAAAATGTGACTCATTATCCTCATTTCAGATGATGATACATGAGCAGCTTTTTACTCCATCTTCTTGGATTACTTAACTACACCACATCTTAGGAATGACCCAAGTCCAGCACTCTTCTTTCCAACCTCTTTGTTCATATTTTTTTCCCTGCTTTGCTTAGATGGCAACTTTGCAGATGCGGTTTTCAGATTCAACGCCAACATATCCTACAGCGGAGTGCTCCATGCAGTAACCCAAGACGTGAGTATGCTCACTTTTCTGAATGATTTGTCAACGCATTTGCCTGAGCAGGATCTTTGATAAACTCCCACTTTTTTATCTCTCTCTCTCTCTCTCTTCAGGGCCTTTTCTCTGAGAACAAAGAGAAGCTCATCAACAACGCTATCCTGGCTCTTTTATCCCAGGAGGCCGAGCTGCCGGCTCATAACACTGAGCTGGAAAGCCATTTTCAGGCCATACGGCGCTTGGTGGCCTCCAAAGCTGGCTTCCAGGCTTTCACCCAGCTGCCTAAGTAAGACTGGAGCACGAATGCTGCTCTTCTCACCTACTTTTATTTCTTTCATAAAATCCTTTGCCGAGCTGCTTGTAACAGGCATGCTCTGTCGTTCCAAGGTCTGGTCAAGGTTCTGGACTCACAGATGCAACGTAAATATGAATCCATACATCTCAGTCTGCCCTTTTGTCTGTCTGTATTTTAAATCCTTCTTGATCTTTTCCAGAGTCTTTCTTAGCTGTCTATCAGGCCTCTCTTCTTTTATCTCAGCTGTGCTTTCATCTCAGGCTCTGAGACAGGCACCTCAGAAGGGGAGGTTATGTTGCCTCACTCTTGCTTCATTCTTCATTTTATCCTGGCCTCCAACATCTGCATCATATCCTCTCTTTCCTGTACATTCATCTCACCTCCCAGAATTTGCTCTGGTCATCCTGTTCTCTACATTTTCTGTTTATCTGTCACATTCGGGCTCTTTGCTGTCTTTTAGGGTCACTGAGATGTATGAGAGGAACTGAATTGACTGTTTATACCTTGTTACTTGTGCAGCAAATGAGCCAGAATTGGTTTTCCTGAGAAGATTCATTGCCGTTGTAGCTTGGTGTTTCCCTTGCACAATCTCTGTGAGCCTCTTATTATAAACAAACGATTAATAAAGTCTGTCAATAAGCAAAGAAAACAACAAGCCACGTTTAAAACAATGAATTCTTTGTGTATCCAACCCCAGACCTCTTTTTATATTTGTGTTTTATTTCTTTGTCATTGGCTTTCTCAAAGTGTTTTTTTTTTGGTGTGTTTATATCTTTAAAATTGTTTGTGTGTTCCAGGTTCAGGGAAAAGTTGGGAGTGAAGACGGTCAAAGCTTTAAAAAGGAACAACAACAGTGTGACTCATGCTGCTATAGACATGCTCTGTGCCCTTATGTGTGTAAGTACAGAATAATTTGTCAATTCAGTGTTTCTGTATTGTAATTAGGGAAATACTGTAGAATATATTTAACTTTAGATGAGAATCTGTCTTTCTGTGTTTTCAGCCGATGCACGACGACTATGACCTGAGGCAAGAGCAGCTGAACAAGGCTTCTCTTCTGTCCTCCAAGAAGTTTCTGGAAAACCTTCTTGAAAAATTCATCACTAACGTGGTACATGTCTCGTTATTGTCAAAAAACTAGCTACAGCCTGATTCCAGGCTTGTTTAGTAACATTGCGCCTTTTGCGTTTAATCTAATGTGTCGTGTTTGTTGCAGTAAACCCTCATTTCTGATCTAATTTCTCATCTCTTCACTCTTTTCCCAGGACCATGGAACTGGAGCTTTAGTTATCAGCTCTTTATTGGACTTCTTAACGTTTGCTCTCTGCGCCCCCTACAGCGAAACCACTGAGGGGCAGCAGTTTGACATGCTGCTCGAGATGGTTGCCTCCAATGGTCGGACATTATTCAAACTATTCCAGGTGGGAGAGTTGACACAAATGCGAAGATCCATATGCTTAATGTTCTTATTTCATAGTAAAGATGGTGTCCAGAAATAGTCATTTTTTTAGAGCAGATATCGTAATTTTCATCTTTTTGCCCTTGTTTTAGCATCCTTCCATGGCAATAGTGAAGGGAGCAGGCCTGGTGATGAAAGCCATTATAGAGGTAAGTTTCTCTGTAGGTGCTTTGCAGTGTTGGCAGTCTGTATCATCTTATGATCATCAACTCTGCTGTGTTTTAAATTTAGGAGGGAGACAAAGAAATAGCTACTAAGATGCAAGAGCTGGCTTTGAGTGAAGGAGCTCTGCCAAGACATCTACACACATCGTTGTTCACCATCAGCTCAGACCAGCGGATGCTTACCAACAGGTCCAATAAAAACATGCAAATGCTTTAATGTAGCTTTTGGATTTTCACTTTTATGTTTTTGTACCTCAATGAACCTTTCATCTAGGAAAGCTATATTGCGTTTACCGACAAAAACTCAACTGCTTATGTTTAATGTTGGTCTGTCAGGCAACTGAGTCGTCACCTGGTGGGACTGTGGACAGCAGAGAACCCTGTGGCCATGAACCTCCTTAAAAGGATCCTGGTACGCCTCCAAATCAGTGGAGTTTAGACTCTGAAACATAAATTTGATGCCTGTTCTCATGCCAGAAGCTTTTATGTTAATGGCAGTGATACAGTAACTTAAGGATGCAAGCACATGCTTTTTCTGGCATCAAAGTTACCTTGTTTAAGTCTCTTCCTGTTTTTAATTAGCCTTGATCTCCTTTGTGCTCGTAGCCAACAGGTTTGTTGGCTTACATGGACAGCCCTGACCCTGTCCCAGAGAAGGATGTGGACAGAATGCACATTCGCGACAACGTGAAAATCGCCACGGTATTTGTGCAGAATAGAGTGGAATCAGGAGGAAATGTTTGTCTTTTTTAATTCTTTATGTATCCTTCCGTCTTGCAGGACCAACTAAATCGCAACAAGGTGCCCGAGTGGCAGCGGATTGCAGGCAAAGCAGCCAAAGAGGTGGAGAAGTTTGCAAAGGAGAAAGCTGATCTAGTGCTGATGCACTGGAGAGATAAGATGGGCATTGCCCAGAAGGAGGTGAGGATGTGTTTTCTTTTCATAAGGGGGTCATGTTTTACTGTTGTTTCTCAGAAATGTTGCTGCCATCGCTGCTGATTTGGTCTGCCCAGAAGTCTGCAACTGTTTCTCCTCCGGCCGGTGCTGAACATTACTGCAGTATACTGAGCCAAACACCGTAATGCTTTTTCAGGAGCTGCTGTTACTTTGCTTGGAAGGCAGTTTCTGCTCTGGTGCTGCTTGATGCTGGACTGACGTGGTGCATATGATTGTTCCGCTTCATTCTCAATTGCAGTCATGTTTGTGCAGTCTACTGTAGGTTTGCAGAGGGTTTATCCGTTCAGTATTTACATGAAAATATGACCAATTCCTCTGAAAAATCCTCTGTTTGGTTACGTTGAAGTTTAGCCTAAAAGGATTGGGTGGTTCTTCCAGAACATTTGAGAACATTGAGTCATCTGAAGTATGACTCAATGTAGTACTTAAATTCTTGGCTCACCGTTGCTTGTTCTTGGGTGTCTCTGGTACTTAATCATTTCTGATGTCAAATAATATTATTAACAACCCAACTTCATCTATATGTTCTTCTGCACGTTTCTGTGACCTAAAATCGCTTGCTTTCTTTGAATATTCCCTAATGGCATCTTTTGATTTGTTTAAATGATCAGTTATATGTTAGTCTACGATCAGAGAATTTCTGCACACTTATTTATCTTTTAAGTCCACAAATTGTAGTGATGGATATCAGTCTCTGCGCATTGACAGTTTAATGACCTGACATCCTTGTTGCAATTCATCTCTGTTTGATCTGAGGAACAATAATCTCTCTGTGTGTCTCTGCCCCACCCTCCCCTTGTCTTGTCTGGTTTCTCTGCTGTCAAACAATGCAGCAAGACAGAAATAACCTGGTAAGTAAAACTGACTGCTGGGATTCGTATCATATTCTCTCTTCTGACCAATCATTGTTTCATCTTCATGGTACATCTCAGATGTTTGTTTTTTTTTTCTTTTTGTTCTTTAGCGAGGCAATGACCAAATGGCACCCACAGCATACATAATGCATAGATATAACATGGAGCACACAATAACCTTACACTGTGCAGAGACAGCTGGACTGAATATTTGCAGCTGATGATCGTGTTAGGACATCAATAAATAATGTTCCTCTTTATTCTGAAACATGAGGACAGTTAGAATAACCAGGCAGACTTTTGCCTCTCTGCTGAAGCACTTTTTCATGTTGCTTTTCAGTTTCTAAATGATGCAGGAGATTTCTACTCAGCTTCATAAAACCAAAAGGAAAAACCCCTACGTACTCCACGAGAAGCTAGAACTTAGTTCTTGCTCTCAAAGTTCCGAGAACCAAATGATGTAATTTTGATCTTGCCGAACGTGATTGTGGGAAATGTGGGCCCTGATGAAAACAAACTTTTTTTCTTGTTATTATGGCCTCAAGAACAAGAAGAAATTTCTCTCTTCTCACAGAGTATGTAACAAGCTTAAGAAGCGAGCAAAAGTGTCCATACAAAAGGAGAGGCAGCATGTTTTTTTGCAAACTGAACCACAAGATTGGTCCCGTCTTGTTGTTTTTTTATTTTCCGCGTTGGTATGATGGTGGTGTTTTGTTTGTTCAGTGTTCCTCATCTTTTTTTTTCTTGTTTTGTCTCATGTTTTCCAGCAAAACTGTCAGTATCATTCTTGATTATCTTCCTAACATGAAATGTTCATGTTGTCACCGTCTTGACTTGACAAATTTCTTTGGGCCATAAGAGGGGAAAGCGCAGTGATAATAATTGCAAATACAGCACAAATTAAACTGGTTTGCTTTTGTCGTTTGTCTACAGAATCCAAACCAAAAGCCTGTTATCCTGAGAAAGAGGAGGCAGAGGATAAAGATTGAAGCAAACTGGGAGCTTTTCTACTACAGGTAAGATTTTATACTTGCATCACTCAGTTTGTTATTATTTTTTATTTTCTATTTTAGTTTTAAACTATGTTATTAGGGATGTGAATCTGATATCATCTCCCAAATTCCTGGGTTGACAATTTTACTTTGTATCAATTCGCGATTCAAGCCAATTTTATTAACAAAAAACAGTCTCGTTGACTTGGGACGCACCAAAATGAAAATTCTTAGCTGAAACTGAAAACCGAAAATGAGGAAACCAAGGCCGAAAACCGAAATGCTGGAATAATAGCCATTTTTGTTAAATTATAAATAAATGTCTAGCAGAAAAATAGAATCATCTTGGATATGTATAAATATTATAAATAAGAACAGAAGAGCCTTCCTGTTATTATCTGAGGCTCTCTTGCAGGATCTCACTGAATATATCAGACAATGAGGGTGAATGTTCCTCATCTGATGCAGAGACGCCTTTTTTCTGCACTTGTCCATCTCCAAGCAGGATGTCAACATCCATCGTGGCCATTTCTCTGCTTTATTCCCACATCCAAGTGTTGATCTTTATAATGCGGATCAAATACATTTGTCATGAACTGCAGAGGATCCAAACAGATCTCTGTGAAACATGTTGACTCAATGTAAAGCCAATACTCGCGTCAGGTCAACCCCGCTGTGCTGGCACATTGGGAGTTTGCTCCATCATAACAAGCACTGTGTTGCCGTGTTTCCAGAGCTACCATTAGCAGTAGGGCTGGATCAGCTGGTAAACTCTAGAGTTGTTTTACGTATCGCTATCCATGGGTCTTTCTCAGATATACTGAAATACGTCCACACATCAAACCTGTTGGCCATGTTTTATGCTCCTTTCATCACAACGCCTGTTTCGACCATGTTGTTTCAGTGATAAGTCTTTTGAACGAAAACTGAAAATGCACTTTTGGGCCAATTAGAATTTTTAGTCCATCCCTACCTGGGACAAAGGATGACAATGGGTGCCATTTCCAAAACGAACTACATTCCTCCATAAGCTAGGAGGTTTTTCAAGGATAATCAAGTGATTAAAAAATTGAAAATACAAAGAGAAAATCTTTTGATAAAGAAGTACCATTTATTTTTGCTTCCTTATAAACTTCAACATTTCTTCATCACTTAAAATAGCTTTGAAAGTAGGATGTCAAACACTTTTAAAGTCTTAAGATATCGATTCTTGGAAATTTGGGTCAAAATAAGGATCTCCATTCTGATGTGAATCAATTTTTTTTATGCACCCCTATAAGTTTTGCAAACCCAGTTTTTGCCGTGTTTATAGAACTCTTCCCATAGTTGATGAGGAGCTTGATGTCCAAACCATGTGTGTAAAGAAAAATGTTACTTAAAGCTTATTTTACCTTTTAAGTTCATGTTCTGTTCTAAGCTTTTGCTGGGCATTGTGCACTTCCTGCAAAGATTAAAGCATCTATTTTCCTGTCCTACGTAAAGCTTTCAGCTTGACCATGCACGCTCCAACCTCATCTGGAACCTTAAAACAAGGGAAGAGCTACGGGACGCTTTAGAGGGGGAGATGCGTGCTTTCAGTGTGGACCGCGAGCTGGGCAGTGCCACAGTTATCTCCTGGAACCACCAGGAGTTTGAGGTTTGTGTTCACACTTTTAATACACAGATATACACACATATTGTCATTCAAAGCATTTGTCTTTTTTTTTTTCTGCAGGTGAAATACGAGTGCCTTTCAGATGAGATAAAGATTGGCGATTATTACCTGCGTTTGTTGCTGGAGGAAGATGAAAATGAAGAATCGAGTGCCATCAAGAGATCGTAAGATATCAGTTCCATCACCAAACAAGCTGCGCCTGTATCCTCTTTCAGCACCAGTTCCAAAAGATCATTCACCCTCCTCCTCCTGTCTGCTTGCAGATACGAGTTCTTCAATGAACTCTACCACCGCTTTTTGCTTACACCCAAAGTTATGATGAAGTGCCTGTGCCTGCAGGCACTTGCGATAGTCTACGGCAAGTGCTACGAGGAGATCGGCCCCTTCACAGACACGAAATACATTGTGGGCATGTTGGACCGGGTACGTGCAGCAAAACTGTCAATGCAAGAGTTAGAACCATTTTTCTGTCTATCAGTGAATATGAATTCTACAATACATGCCTGTTGTTACAGTGTACAGACAGGCTGGAAAGAGATAGGATCATCCTCTTCCTCAATAAGCTCATTCTTAACAAGGTAAGCTATGAATAAAAGCAGTACATCCTCTCTAAATTTATTTTTCATTCCCAGTCTTAATGAGTTTTTGTCCTGTAGAAAAATGTGAAGGAGGTGATGGATTCAAATGGAGTTCGCATCTTGGTGGACCTGCTCACCCTGGCCCATCTGCATACCAGCAGAGCTACTGTTCCACTGCAGGTACAAACTGGGGGCTCTTGAGTAATTGTATGAATCAATCATCTAACACCAGATGGTACAATTCTCCCTGAGCCTACGCAAGTTAGCTCAACCCATATGTGAAATTCTTTGACTGATGTTTCTGCAGCGTCAACCAGATGTCTTAATTTCCACAGAGCAACGTGCTGGAGGCGGCACCTGACATGAAGAGGGAGAGCGAGAAGGAGTGGTACTTTGGTAATGCCGACAAAGAAAGAAGAGGACCTTTTAGTTATGAGGAGGTAGGGAATTTTCCAGTGCTGAGATTTCTTCCTTTCTTTTTTTTCCTCAGTAAAATCTTTTAGAAAATAGAGAGGGAGGTTCCTGCTAACACCAACTTATCAGAATGTTATAACACAGACGGCCATCTGTGATGTTTCGGATATTTATTTTCTAGATGCAGGAGTTTTGGAATACAGGTGTCCTGACGGCGAAAACACGCTGCTGGGCTCAAGGGATGGATGGTTGGCGCCCCCTACAGGCCATTCCCCAACTGAAGTGGTGCCTCCTGGCCACAGGACAGGCAGTGATGAATGAGTCAGACCTGGCAACCCTGATCCTCAACATGCTCATCACCATGTGCTCCTACTACCCCAGCAGGTAGGAACTACTGGCTGAGTGTTTGTCTGACTTTCTATCATGTTTTGCACATATAGTAATTATTTTGTGAACAAGTTTTCAGTTTTGTTTAAATTGCCAAACCAGCAGATGGTGATTAACAGAGCTTATTCTGTGTTATTGTGCAGGGACCAAGACAATGCAATCATCCGTCCTTTACCTAAGATCAAGAGGATGATCAGCGACAATGCCTGTCTCCCACACATTGTCCAGGTAATTTTAGTTACAAATATTTCTCTTCATAAAGCTCTGCATATCCAGTGGATAAAATTTAATTACCCACGATGGTTTCATGTTTTTCCTCTATTCTCTCCAGCTGCTGTTGACTTTTGACCCAATTCTGGTGGAGAAAGTTGCGAATCTGATGTACCTGGTGATGCGGGACAACCCTAATCTGCAGCGCCTCTATTTAACGGGGGTCTTCTTCTTCATCATGATGTACACAGGCTCAAATGTGCTTCCTGTAGCAAGGTAAAAACCCATCGTAAGCACCGACATAGACTTTGTGTATACATATCATATCCGTATACTCAGGTGGATTTTTTAAATGATGAATGTGTGATGTGTAACTACTATCTTAAAAAGTGGCATTCTTTAAAAGATTTACATCTTTACAAAAGTATGATTATACATGTGGACATGTGACTGTGTGGATCACGTGCAAGTAGTGAAATGTGACATTTTCTGTGGTTTCTGTAGGTTCCTGAAGTACACGCATTTAAAGCAAGCCTTCAAATCCGAGGAGGTGAAATTACTTACAATTATGGAAACAGATTAAATCATTGAACATGGTGTTGTTTGGATAGTTACAGTGGTGTGTCGTGCTGTGTGTACAGTCTAAGGGACAGGACATTGTGCAGCGCAGCGTCCTGGGATCAGTGTTGCCGGAAGCCATGGTGTGTTATCTGGAGAACTACGAGGCTGAGCGCTTCTCTGAGATATTCCTTGGAGAATTTGACACACCAGAAGCCATTTGGAGCTGTGAGATGAGGTGGGGAGTGGCTTCTCTCCTGTCTGTCTATCTTTAAAAAATGCTGATATAAAAACCGCTGCTTGTTTTTTTTAGGGATTTTAAGTTTGAGCCTTTTGTTTCAGGCGAATGATGATAGAGAAGATTGCAGCCCATGTTGCTGACTTCAGCCCCAGGCTGCAGAGCAACACACGAGCGCTTTACCAGTACTGCCCCATCCCTGTGATCAATTTCCCTCAGCTGGACAACGAGCTCTTCTGCAACATATACTACCTCAGACATCTATGCGACACCACCCACTTCCCCAACTGGCCCATTCGAGATGCTGTATGTTTTTTTTTTATACCCCAGCTTTGTATTTTGGAATCCTGCTTGTATTTTCTTTAAAATGCTTCTTTGAGTAAAATAATTAATTCCTGTTGTTACCACCATAGGTGAAGCTGCTTAAAGACACACTTGAAGCCTGGAAACGGGAGGTGGAGAAGAAACCTCCCTCGATGTCCGTGGATGAAGCTTATGAAGTTCTTAACCTCCCCAAAGGGCAGGGCCAGTAAGTGGAACATGTTTTTGTTAATTATAAATGCTGCACAACACATGTTCTCCTGTGAGATTAAATATTTTACTGTCATTAAAAGTTGTATTTTTGTCTTCAGGCATGAGGAGAGTAAAATCAGGAAAGCCTACTTCAGACTGGCACAGAAGTACCATCCTGACAAAAACCCAGAGGGAAGGGTACGTTTATTCACCATTCCCACCATTAAGTAGTTTAAAGTCAGAATAAAATCTCCAATGCAGCAATGTCTTTCTGGGATTGATCGTTTTTCTGAATCTGAATGTAATTTCAGCAACATTTTGTGTCTTTCAGGACATGTTTGAGAAAGTTAACAAAGCCTACGAGTTCCTCTGCACAAAGTCGGCCCGAATCCTGGACGGTCCTGATCCTGAAAACATCATTCTCATCCTCAAAACCCAGAGCATTCTCTTCAACAGACATAAACAAGGTATGTAGATGCATTCACTTTTTTTAAATCAGTTTTTGAAAATATCTAGTTGACATTTTGTGTAATAAGTTCTACTGCTGTTGCTTTTATCGCTACTACAGAACTGGAGCCCTACAAATATGCCGGATACCCCATGCTCATTAAAACGATCACCATGGAGACTGAGGATGAGCTGCTCTTCTCTAAAACATCGCCTCTCCTCCCGGCTGCTACTGAGCTGGCCTTCCACACGGTGAACTGCTCGGCTCTTAACGCAGAGGAACTGCGCCGTGAAAACGGCATCGAGGTATTCACATTTGAACGAACCGTGAAGTATCAGCATCAACGTTGCAGTTGTACCGGGGGCTTCTGGGTAACTGACCGCTGTTCTGTTCATTCAGATATTATTGGAGGCTCTTTCTCGCTGTGTTGCTGTACTAACTGCATCCAGCAAACCTGATGACATGGCAGTGCAGGTAACATGATCATAAAATGCACCATTCACTTGTAACCGCGATTCTACTGCTTTTAGCTAATTTTTTGAAATACTTTATCACACTGCAGGTGTGCGGGCACATCTGTAAGTGCTACAGTGTAGCGGCCCAGTTTGAAGAATGCCGGGAGAAGATCATCGAGCTGCCCAGCATCATCCGGGACCTGTGTCACATTTTATACTATGGAAAGGTCAGAAACTTCCGTTCTCTGTTCACTTTATTTATCTAATTATGCTATTGTTCATTCAGGAAGTTAATATTGGATTTTGTTAAGAAAAAACATTAGTCCCATTATCATATTAATGTGATTTAATCATCAATAAGTACAACACCTGCTGCATTTAATATCTGTCATCATGTATTAGAAAAAAAATATTTCTAAAGAGAAGTTATCTCCCCAAATTTCCATTGTATGAAATAATTAGGGCTGGGACGATATGCTTTCTTCCTGGTTTGATTGCTTTACGATTTTTTGGGTGCGTATTCGATTTAAATTGCGATTCTCATGATTCTTCAATATTGCAGATTTTTGCGGAGAAAAAGAGAGAATTTTCAAAAAATCTTATTGCTATATATATTTTTTATTCTTAATTTCAATTGGGAAAAAACAACACAATATCCAGACCAACATTCTGCTACTATAATGCCCGACAAGACATGTAAAAAAGATAAATAGAAATAACAATAAAAATGAAATTAAAAAATC
>JBBDHI010000019.1:7338150-7353020 GCA_037177115.1 Craterocephalus stercusmuscarum
TAATAATGTGAGAATGTGAACATCTATAAGTCTCATATTGGATGGAGTGGCTTTTTAAGTGTTTCTTTGTCTGTTTAATTGTTGTTTTATTCTTTAGTATGCATTCTGTTTCATCGCTTGCTTATATTGTACAGTGTTCTGGTGCAATGCTCTTGTTTTAAATATGCTTTACAGATTGGATTGGGTTAGATATGCACGAGCTGTCTGAAAACTTTTTCCACCTCTGTAAATAAAAGGACAGAATATATTGGATAGGATAATAACCTTTTAAACTTCAGGTTGCTTTTAACACTTTACCGAGCTGCTTTGTGTGTGCTGTATTACGTGACTTACATTCAAAGAAACACATTATTTTTATTTGTAAGGTTCCACAAAAAGATGCCGGGCCCCTGTCTGGTGTTGTGATCTGTGTGGGGAAGAAACTGAGTAAAATGCAGAGCGAATTAAATGCTGTCGCTGCTTCGCTCGGAGCCGACTTCAGGTATTCTTCATATTTTTTGCAAACCTGTTTTCAAAGAAATGTTTATGTTTTAAGAGGTTCTCAAAGAAATATTACTTCCCACTTATGTAGATGTTTATTACAGAAACTTGCCTCAGTGTTTTGTTAAAGCAGCTGCAGTCGTGTTGGATAAATCAATGTGGTTGTATCACAAAATATTAGTAAATAAAAAGTCTCTCCACGCATATTCTAGAAAGTTTGATTGTAGCAGTTCCTGTGGTACAGACAAAAAATAACAGGGAGTTCAACATTAACAGGAACTATTAAGAAACATCTTTATTTTATGACTTGAAAAGGATAAATTTATTTTGCAAAGAAGGATTGTGGATGTTTTTCCTTGATACTTTAGCAAAGAATGATCTCTTATTTAATTACATTTTCCAGAGATAAATAATAGCCTCTGCTTTGCTTTTCTCTTCTCTAACTTTTTAGCAGAAATTAGCAATAAGTGTTAAAAATGATGATGCAGATTTGCAGAGTGTGTGTTATTATCATCTCTCTTTTTTTTTTTTTTTTTTAAGGTGGGCTTGTGACAACACTGTGACACACTACATCTACCAGGGTCGGGTTGGGGACAACACCCGCGAATACAGAGGAGTGAAGGAGAGAGGGCTGCATGTGGTCTCCCAGTACTGGCTGCACGCTGTACGTGAGCTCAAACATTGACATGGAATATTCCCGCTGTGGGGTTTTAACCTTTCACCTTTAGAGCCGTTATTAAGTTAGGAAACTGTATTATGACGCGTGTAGCTCATTCTTCGAGGCAATTTCTAGTTACAGGTTAAGCATGTGCTTTGTGCAACAAGCCTTCTGCCTCTTCCTCTGCAGTGCGCTGAGGAGCAGAGGCACGTCCCAGAGTCCCTGTATCCTTTCACCTACAACCCCAAAATGAGCTTAAACCTGAGCCAGGTGCCCAGCAACTCGCAGAGGTCGCCGCCTTTAACCCGAACGCAGCAAAGAGACATTCCAGCAGCGAAGCACGACAAGGTTGGTCTGAAGATGTCGTCGCCATCTGCTGCCGTGCAACTTGTGTCTGAAAGTCGTAGTAATAGGATGCAGGTTCATGTTGGTGTGCAGTAAAGTTTCTCACAGTAAGATTTTTGATTTTGTTGTGGGGTCATTCTAATAACTATGTTTCTTTCATGGTTTATCTTCTAGTCTGAACTGAGTTCTCCAGATGAAGCTACGACTCTGCGTCGCGTAAGTGACGGCAGCACGGATCACGACGAGACGAGCGACACCGCAGAGAGGAGTGGTGAGGGTGTTTGTCCTTTTATGTTATTTTTAAATGTCAGTAAATGACACTGAGCGCAGACCATTAAACTGAATGATTTTGATATTTTAGATACTCTGGAAATGAGAGAGAACCTCCAAAGACAGCTGCAGGAGATCATGTCAGCCACCAAAATGACGACAGGGAGGCGCACTTCAGTCAGGCTGGCCAGGATGGGGTCCGGGGGGGCTGACTCTGGCCCGCACACACCTGAAGCAAGCCGAGCAGGACGCAGCGGAAACAGGCGAACTCTAGAAGCTCTGAGGTATACAGGGGGCTCATTTCCTCCGGATCAAAGCTGAGATTACTACAGCAAGGCTGTTTTCAGCCATTTTTAGGTGGAGCTTCCTAAAAACACCTCTTGCAGCTTCGGTTAGTAACATGTAAAGTCTTACTGTCCTGTCTCCAGGGTGTACAGAGACGCAGCCACGGACATAAACACGGAGCCATCTCAGAGTGAACAGATAGTCTGGGATGATCCGACAGCCAGGGAGGAGAGGGCCAAGCTGGCTGATAATTTCCAGTGGCCTGGCAGTCCCTCACAGCACTCTGAGCCTCTCGCACCGGGACCACCGCCAACTGCAGAAACCGGACCCCGGTTCAAGGACTCAATGACTGACTCAGAGCTGGTGGAGATGGGTAAGATCATGCGCTTGAAAATGTACTTATAGCCACAATGCCTACCTGTTGAATCCAGAGATGGGGGGAAATCCTGAACACATAGAAAGTATCCCTTGTTCTTGGATAAAAATAGCCATTAGCATATCCATGCACACAAATATACAATTTTATTTACATATATAGTAAAAATAACAATCTTTTGTGTGAGTTTTTAAGTGAGACTTGTGTTTGCATCACTGTTCTCTCACAGTTGCATGCGATATCATTGACCAACAAATGGGACAAAGGTTGATGACGCCTCCATCAGAGGAGAAAGAGGATGACATTCTCACACCTAAAGCTCCAAGTATAGCTTTTCCACTTGCTAACCCCCCAGTAGCACCTGAGCCGCAGGTGAGACCTCATATTAAACCAGAAACTATCCATCAGTGATCATCCTTTTTAAAACTAGGTGCTCAAAGTCAAAGGTTGTTTCATATCTTTCAGAAGGAGACAAAGGAAGAAAAGCAGCCTCCCAGATTTCAGCTGTCTTCCCTCAGCCCGCAGGAACGCATTGATTACAGTCACCTCATAGAGGAGCTGGGTGAGTCTCTGATCAAACCCAGGATGTCCTTTTAGGAGCTGGGAGCCTGTTTCCTCTGACAAAAATGTTGTGAGCTTAGTATCAACATAGAAATCATGTTCTCTGCGCTCGTTATAGAAGGAATAATTGAAATATTTCTGTCTGGTTGGATATAATGTCACATTTGATGCTTTTATTTAAGCTTTGTGGTCACACTCATAAGACTGGTACGGTATATCTCAAGCAGCCTCTGTGTCTTTGTTTGGCGCTTTAGGCGGTGTAGTCCTAGACAAGCAGTCTTTCGACCCCAGCTGCTCCCACATCATCGTCGGGAGCCCCCTGCGCAATGAGAAGTATCTGGCCGCGATGGCAGCAGGCAAATGGATCCTGCATCGCTCGTACCTGGAGGCCTGTCGCTCTGTGGGCTGCTTCATTAAGGTCAGAGACGGAGACTCTCTCAGTGTGTGTTTTATGTTCTCCACGTTGTCAGACCAGAACGTGTAAAGGATAAGTTCAGTATTTTCCAACCTGGAGCTATTTTCTAGCATGAAATACAATCATTTACTCACCCAGACAGTTTTGTTGTACCTCGAACTCCTTTGGGAGAAATTTAGATCCACTCACGATCAGCGTACATCCAATATAATGGAAGTGAACGGGGCAAGCTCGCACGGCCTCTAAATACGGCAATTTATGCCACAAAACTCCTTCATTTCACCAATGTGTTGTTATGAAACGCTGGTGTGATCCCCTGTGAGCCACATGCAGCTCAGAGTTGCTTTTTAAATATCTCCCGAAGGAGTTCGAGTTACACCAAAACTGTCTGGGTGAGTAAATGAACCGTATTTCAAGCTAGAAAATCAGTCCAGGTTGCAAAAAAAAAGAACTTATCCTTTAACCGAAGCTCTGTTTGTAGCAACATTAGCATAAAGATGCTCAAATCAGCTCCACCCAGATAAGCTAGATTTAGACTGTGACCTATTAGAGAAACAGCTGGCTGCATGTTATTAGTCAGCTAATTTTCTAGAAGAACTGATGACGATCATGATGTTATTACAACATAACATGATTATCAGCTATATGTGTTCATGTCTTTTATTCTATGACAGTTTTCTGTCTTGTCTCGATGGTACAGGAGGATGAGTATGAGTGGGGCAGCAGCTCTATTTTGGATGCGTTACCCTCCATCACCTCCCAACAAAAGCGCCTGGCATTAGCTGCTATGCGCTGGAGAAAAGCTCTGCAGGGGAGCTCAGACCGAGGGGTACGTACCGCCTCGGCACCACAGCTGCAGGGCTCATAATCGCTTCGTGCCATTGTGCAAGACATGATCAATTTGACAAGCATTAAACTGACAATCATGTCTTTCAGGGAGCCTTCAGTGGATGGACCGTGATGCTGAACATAGACCAGAGCAGAGAAGCAGGATTCAGACGGTTGTTGCAGTCTGGCGGGGCAAAGGTTCCTCACTGCTTTGTTTTATGAGCCACTTCCAACATTTTCTCATCTGCACTGACAAGTCAAACCAGCTCACTGAATCCTGTTTGTAGACATGATGTACAAAGCATTAGTGACTCCATAGGTTTGTTAAAGAGGTCAGAATATAAACTCTTTAAAGGTAGTTGTATGGGAGGTGATGTTTTTTTTTATATTAAAATAAAATGATAAAAAAAGACTTAAACATTTTCCCCAAAAGCAACAGAAGCAGATATGATGATAATGATAATGAAATGTCTCTTCTTTGTTTCATAGCTCAGCCTGCTTCCACCATGTTAACCCAGAGTTTCTCTGCAGGTCCTTGCCGGTCCCTCCCCATCCTTGTACAAAGAGGCCACCCACTTATTCGCCGACTTCAGCCGTCTAAAACCCGGGGACTTCAGAGTGGACATTTCGGAGGCGACCTCACAGGGAATGACGTGCTTGAAACCAGAATACATCGCAGATTATCTCATGCAGGTAGGTGCACAGAGCTCTCACATATTTGCTTAAAAATCAATCGTTATAAAATTCAATCGTTTTTGTGCTGCAGAGAAAATGAAAGCTTTGTTGGCTGAGTCGTCTTGATTAAGTTTCTAAAGCAATTTGACATTTATGATATTCAGATGGAGTTTTCTTTTAAGAGGAAATGTGGGGCAGCATGTAGCTGGTTCACATCATTCCCTGCCATCTCTGACCCCCTTTGCTGTCTAGCTACCATTAAGCAAAGGCCAATGGAGCTAAAAGAAGAAAGAAATGCTAAAGATTGTTGCTCCCTTTGTTTTAAATGCATCATTTTTGTTCTCCCAAGGAGCCAACTCCACCGATTGAGATGTACTTCCTGACTGTAGCTCCCTCCGATGACGCTCCAGGAACGCCGTCCCGTAAACGTAAAGCAGCAGCAGACACCTCCAGGCTGAAAAAGAGTCGTCTGAACTGAAATTCATAATTACCATCTGCTTTATTTCAGCTGTATGAAATGATTGTATATAAGATTTTTTTTTAATTTCTCATATGAAAATTAAATAAACATGGCACCTGTTTTTGTAATCGTGCTTTGTCTACACTGAGCCCTGCAGTTGCTGCTGCCTGCACTAAAGGCTTGTTATGATGGATGATTCAATGATGATCTGCAGAAAATGTTGAGTCATGGTTTGGGGATGTGAACAGTATGACTGTGGCCTTTAGAGGGCAGTGTACTGTCACTGTATGCATCAGACTGGTATTACACATGATCTCTTAGCAACTGGATGTAAACACAAGCCTTTAGTCTGCCTGTTTTTGTTTTTTGTTTGTTTATCTAATGTTAGCCATACTTACACAAACTTTCAAACTAAACTATTTATATGCTTCAGACTTCTTTAAAAACAAAAACAACTTTGTTTCCATAAATTATTCCAAATAAAAACCTGAAGAAGTGACTGTTTAGGATATTTTTTGCTGTTGCACTAAAGATTGTGCCTCCTACTGTATCCAAAAGTTCAACACTGGTTTGATTGTTGATGAAATGTAACTCTGCCCCCACCCCCTCTCCATCCAAACACCAGATTTTGTTTACTCTGTCAGTGCCATCCTGAGCTAAAACAATGTGCTGTTTCATGACAGGGTGCCAGCTGAGGTTAGTCGTTCCTGTTCCCTCCCATATGGTCGGATAAGTGGTTTAACCTCCTTGTAGATGGACCAGCTGACAGCCGCCCTGCAGACTCAGAGTTGATCTCTTTGAGAAGTGAGGGATTAGAGGAGGAAACGCTTTCGTGACTCAGGCTCCCGGGTTTGAAGGGACCTTCAACGAGTGAGGTAGGGTAGGCTAAGGTCACTTGAGGAGGCTAAAGAAAAAAAATGAGTTTTTTTACTACAGTGCTATAATAACATTAAATTAATTCATAACATTGTAGCGCTTAATTCTAAGCTTTAACTGTGGACTTTGGAGAGCCACAGATCTACAGTAAATGTGAAAGGCTTGAACCTGGATATAAAGCTATTCTTAGGCCAAACTTTCTTTTGATTTGTTCAAGTAGTCTACTAAGAGTTCTCCAGACGGAAGTCTTTCAAAGCTTGCTTGACTGCTGCTTTGCTATTATTGAGTCGAGCCTTTTAGCCTGGCCACTTATAAAGCTGCTTTTCTAAGCCTCATAAAACTCATCTATGAATGCATGCAGGTGTAAAGCAAGAAATCAGCTTTGCCACTGAGCTAAGAATCCATTTTAAGTTGTAGCTTCAGGCACTTCATTACAGCTGCCGGCTGCAGACATCCATTTCTTTTGTATATAGTGTTTTTATACTAACAAGGTGATTCTAAAAACTATTTGCATACAACTTGGCATTTATCTGCATAGTATGCCCTTAAAGCTTGAGAGGAACCTAAACAAGTGTCAAGTCAAAACAAACCTAGACGGGCTGTTTCTGACAGAGATGTCCTTAAGAAATGCATCAGGACCTACAATTGGCTCCATGTTGGCATACCATCAGAAATGGTAGTTTGTAAAAAGAAAGCTTCTTAAAGAAAACAAAAGGCATCAGCATCCAGAAGAGCTTTTAAATCCTTCAATAAGCCTGGTTAAATAATCCTGAAGGCTTTTTTTTTTTTCAAGAAATGACAGGAAAGCTTGACTAAGAGGGTTCAGGCTGTGCAGAAAAAATCGGCAACAGTTTTATCAGCAACTAAGCAGGTGTCTGCATGAAGGGATTAAAGGTAACATTTTGTGAATGTTTTAAGATCATGTCTGGAATGTTCTTATTGTATGGGTACACAGCAAAGAAAAGTTATTTAAGTGTAATGTGTAACTGAAGAAGTTCTACGTGTGGAGTGATTTCTTTTTCAGTTTTTCTAACTAAAAACCTTAAAATATGATCTTTCGTAGCCTATTGTACAGGCTTTTGTCTCTGAATGTGGCTGCACAGCCCGTTTTGACTGGTCGGGGCATGAGTGATGATTTCTAAATGATTATCAGTCAACAGGTGGCCCATAGTGATGGGTTAATGCTCCTCTTTGCGGACTGGCAGGTGGCCAGGAGCTCAGTATAACTGGCGCTTTACTTCATCATAGCAGCCCTCCATACTCTTCTATAAGGTGCAGGGACGGTGAATTTCACCACGTCCCCACCGATCAGGGAGGAAACTCTGCAGCAGTCCTCATTAAAATTCCCCGTCCGTACACTCAACACAAAAAACCTTTGGGTGGGTGGCACCGGCTGCTTACTGCGCGCCTTTAATTGCGCACAAAGGATTAAGACGCGATCTGCGGTCACTGTTTCCTCATCAGCCCCGCTCGCGCTGCCCTGTGGCGAAGAGTTGCTTCACGTCCGGCTATTTACGGTGTCCGCGCTCAGAGAGGAAAGGTGGCCTCACATGTCCAGAGGTCCAGGAAGGGGAGGCGCCCACCGCATCTAATCCCGCGCCTGGAAACACCAGTGTGTTTTGGAGGGGGGACCCAGCAGCCACACGGTCCGCGCCTGCAGTCCGTCTCCGCGGCTCCTCTGGCTTGTTGTTACAGCGCATGATTCTGACATTTCTCGGCTGGGGACTGGCAACATGTGCGCGTGGATGCTGTAAAGTGTGACACAGCGGCTTTTAGGTTGCAGTTGTCTCGGATACGCGGAGTACCCGACGTTACGGCGCACCTTGTGTAATAGGTAAGCACAGCAGTTTATCTCTCTACTTCAGATCCGCCAGCGCAAACCTTTTCTCTCGGGGGTTGCTTTTATTGATTGCTCTCAGGACACCTCTGGGTATTGATTATGTTCAGCATCCGATTAGGGTTTTCCTGGGTTTTATGAGTAGCGGTGACTGTGCCAGACACGAGGGGGTCTGATCATCAATTCACTGTCAGCGCTGCAGAAAATGCCACTGCAACATATCCTAATATACAGCCTAGCAGCTCTAAGCATAAATACTGTACGGCATGATGTGGGTGCTGAAATAGGAAAGCGGGAAAATGTCACGATCAGAAGTTAAGATGCTGTCATTCAGCTCTCAGGATTGCTAGAGATTGATGATTTCTTCAGATGGGGAGAGAGGGTGAGTCTGATTACATTTCATTGTGATATTTAAAATGATTTCAGCCTTAAAACAATAAAAACATCTTGGAACTTTATTGATTAGGGGCAAATGGATGACATGGAGAGATGTTAAGCCTCTTGCAGTTTGGCTTTTCCAGTTAAAATAGTTGTTATTCTTCTAGCCAGAAAGTTTTAGAAGACATAAATCCATGAATCTTACAGCTTAAAGGTGTCCTCCATAAGTACCCTTCCCCTTGTTTATTGCTCAAACAACATGGCAGCAACAAAACAGACAAAAAGCAGAAACTCTTAAAATGTTGGAACAGCAGCTGCATCACCAAACATCCATTCAAGAGAGGAAGCTCCAGCTTTGTTTTCAAGAACAGTGGGCTCGCAAAGAGCACAGCTTTAAAGAGTGTACTAATTGAACCTGCCGGCCACCCTCCCCATTGTATCAGCATTGTTTGGTCGCCCGCTCTCCAAAGAAACCCCCCAGCCCTTTGTTCTGGGGGGACAATCCTCCGGTGGCATGTGTGGCATAGTGGGGGGAGGGAGCCGGATCAGCCCAGGGGCTTGACATCTGTAGCTGACAGCCTCCTTGGGGTGAGCTGACATGCTGTTATATCATGAATGAGTATTGGGGAACATATGAGCGGAGCGCTTAACCCTAATGAGGACATTTATGCCAAACACATGACCTGTTGGTTACATCCAGAGAGACATCATGTAATACTGTTGCTCTTAAATCACTTATTAAAATAACTTTTTGGGCCGGATGTGCGTAAAATGTGCTGTTGTTTGACATTACTTGAGAATCTTGTTGGTACTTTGATGGATAAAATACCAACCTACTTGGTTTCAGCTCTTCATTTTTGTTTTTTCACATCTTTTGAATATAGTAGGACATATTTTGATTTTGGACTCTTCACTGGACAAAAACAAGCTTCTGTGATGGGCTTTTTTCTGTGTTTCCTACCAATTATCGGATTTCTTTGTCCATAGAGGACATGACACCCTTGATAAATTAAAACTTCCTAAAAAATCCTGCAGAATTCAAGCCTCTCTGATTGACACGAGGACCATTTCCTGTAGAGGATTTCCAAGTGAGTCAGTTATCACCAACACTCCTCTGCAAAGATGGAAGCCAAATTTTGCGACCGTCATTCCAACACTTTCCTTTTCGGTGTCATATCTTCTTTCAACTTTGGGAGGAAGGCAGCGGCTGAATAATCTCCACAGCTGCTCTCTTATCGCCAGTGTCAGGAAGGGTCTACATTAACAATGGGGAAAAGAACACCCGGAAAATATCGTCCATCCCAACCTTAGCGGCAGACCTCTCTTGAGCAAAGTTATCGGGAAGAATTTGCAGGAAAAGGAAAATGCTGCTGCTTTCTGACTCTAGGGAAAGCATCGGGAGGGGATGTGACCACGACAGCGTGAGCGGGGTTTTTGCACTTGTAAGTAGCCGTCCCTCATGACTGGTAGAGAGTGGTACATCGCGAACTGGAATGCAGCCCCCACGGCCCTCTCATACTACAGAGTATGTGCTCAGGATGGACTTTGCGCCTTCCTTTAGCCTGACAAAACAGCAAGTGGCCAAAACAGGATTTTACCAAAGCAAAGGGAGGAAAGCCAGCTTGTGGCTGTTATGTTTCCTGTGTTTTCTGGATGCCGCGCAGTATTACCGAAGGCCCTCAGCTGCTTTCAAAATGAATTTCATTTAAGCCAAAAGGAGGCTCATACACAAGAACTGCAGGGGGAGAAAGGCTACCAAAACCTTCTTTATTCATCCAAAGACAAATACATTTTTCCCTCAGAGCCACTTATGATCCCATTGACTAAAGAGCCTTCTCTTTGGACAAGATTGACCTTTTTCTGTCAAGGTATTGACATTTGAAAGGTATTACACTATATAGAATAGTACCAGAGGAGACTGTTTGCCCATTGGGGGGGTATCAGAGTAAATAATATATATTGCAATGGCTCAGGTAGATAAAAGCCCTGGCAACAGCTGTAAACCCACCTGTAGCCTCTGTTCACACCAAGCAGAGGCCACAGGAAGGGCAGCTAGAAAAAGAGGCTGCGTTGGTAATGAATAAGTAATCATTACGATGATTAAAGGGGGCGCGGGGCGATAAGAGTGCGGGGACTGTCGGAGCATGAGGCGTTTACAAGGGGAATTCCTCACATTCCTCCGCTGCAGCCATGCCACTCTAATCTGCACCTCCACCCAGTGATGGTTCCCCTCTGTGGCAAAGAGAGACCCAAGGGGCCAAAAGGCCAGTAAGTAGCATGTCAGCAGGGAGCGGGTGTAAATGTGTTACGTAAGACGGTCTCTTATCGCATGTCGATTTTAGACAGATCGTACCGTCGGCTAAGAATTCCAACAAGTCACTGGAGACTTAAAGGTCACACAGATGAATGTTTTTTAGAGTAAAGTGAGAGTTTTCACATGAAATCTTGACTTGTTCGTGGATGAGTCTGCTGGAAAATGAGGGTGATTTTTGGATAAATTTGTTGCAGATTTTTTTTGATGCTTTGTCTGTGAAACTTGATCTAAACACAAGAAAACAGCTGTTTTTAGATGTGTCAGCAGCCTTGTTCAGACCCTTTACCGTGGTCCAAACTGCTGTAACGGTCCCAAAGGATATTTTCCTAATGAGTTTAAAAATGACTGAAATGTAATGAAGCAGCACCATGCAGCATTCATGATTCCAAGAGGACGCATCCTAATGACTCTTGAACGGTGGTCCTTAGGGGTAAAATGCAATGAAACCAAAAATTAAACAATTTTCTAAAAAAAAAACAAAAAAAAAACCATGATATTTGTGGTTGTAACAGTTGCTCTGTTGTACTTTCTGTTTTGTTGTTTAGGGAGTATTATAGTTTTTTTAAGTGTCTGTGCTTTGTGTTGTTTGAGAAATGGCTGCACGCTACTGTATATTTGCAAACCCCTGACGTTTCCTTCAGTGTCACCATGAGGTTGTTTGGTCTGGACCTCCAGTGGATGGATTACTCTGACATTTTGAGCATGTTCCTCTTAGCATGAACTGACCTTTTACTCAGCAGACATTTGGACAAATCATAGCAAGAAAAGCACGTCATTCATACCTTTTCCAGTGACTGTGCTCTATATGTGGGAGCTGATTTGTGCTTTGTGCAGCCTTGTTCCTTGCCACAGGAGTTAAAGACAAGCAGTCCTACAAAGATTTATAAAATAATTTTATTGTGATGCATTTTGGATTTTACTTTGCCTAATACTTTAGGTTGGAACTTGAAAAATAACTTGCATTTAGTTCCTTCAAAGTTCAGCCTTATATCAGTTAACAACAGCAGGTGTGATACTTTACAGTTCAATTTATATGATTTAGATTTATTCAGAAAAAAAAACATTTGTTTTAGCTCCTTTTGAAGAATTTTTACATATTCCTAATATTCTGTCAAGCAAATCTCCTTTTCTCTTATACAAGGAAGTCATAAGGCTCGGCTTAACTTTAGTCTTTATCCCTGCAGGGCGTAAAACTGATTTCTTCCATGGTTTATAGTTCATAGTAGCATAGTTTTTTTCTGCGTCAGCATTTTTGTTTTCACCGCATTTGTTCGTGTTAACATCCGTCCCTTTTACCTGCATCTCTGCTGTCAAAGAGGAATATGTCAGAGAGCGCTAGGAGAAAGATCACGGTGTATTTGAAGAAGTAAAACAGAGCGAGTTTGCTCCTGCTGTGGAAGCACAAATGATTTGTGATTCAAGATCTATCGGCACATTTACAGGGCAGATGTCTGGGTCTTATGGGATTATGAAAAGGCCTGATGAGAAGTCCTGGGGTAGCAATACGTCACCCCTGCGAACCCAGCCTCAACCCCCCGGGACGAAGGTTCATGTGACAGAGAGAGACCTATGCTACTGTAGCAGGTATCTGTCTGATGGTCGCTGGTCTGAGGCTGGCCTCACCTGTGAGGATTACTCAGGGCTTTTAAAGGACAGCAGGCCGTGCCCCCGGCTAACCAGGAAGCCGTCTTTCCCAGAAAAGTGCTATTTGTTGTGTTTCCTTGGCATCTCCTATCAGAATATTTGCAATATCATCATCAAATGTCTTTCACATCCTTTAGTTCTTATTTTTGGGTGCTCATCAGTCCTATGGAAATAAACGCAGCTTGCAGTTTGAAGCTTTTGAGCATGTAATGAGTTGAAATCAAACCTGCAGATTAAAGTAGCGCCGTATGCCAAGGAATGACAAGCCTACCCCCTGCTATGCTGGAGTTATTATTGCCATTTTATTTCCCTGTCAGTAGCAAATTGTTGTGAAGGATAGAGGTGGCAAGAGCGAACAGGTCCCCCCCATCTTTTCTGAAGAGCTTGGTCGTCTTTACTTTACCCTTCCTTCTCTGTAAATAGAAACATTTCCGTCTTCAGAAACGCACCGTGTATGTGTGACACTGAGTCACACATACACGGTGTAAACGGTGGTCCTTAGGGGTAAAGAGGGGCGGGAATGGAAACGAGGAGCTTCCAGGTTTGTGATAACGTTGCTTTCTTTCGGTGCCGAGTCCATGTCACATATGGCTCATTTCAAGGCTGCTGGAGAGGCTGATTGATGGAGCCGAGAGTGGCGCAGCTAATGTTCATCTTGTACAGAGCTCAGCCAGGTCACAATAGGTATGAGAAAATGTCTGAAAACAGCCCTCATACAATCCAGCCTCAGTAGTAAAATGTTGCCATTTATATTAATAGAAATCACAGATTTATATAATATTAATGTCTCTTCACCATTTTACTGCGGTCTCATAAAGCAGAGCTGATATTCTACCAGTGTGTGCCTCATACTGTGCTGCAAGCACAACCTCTGTCTAAGAAATATTTTACTCTTTGAACTGACAAACAGTTCCACTCATACTGTAGTCAAAGTAGATGTTATCCATGTGTCCTTGCAGCCTAACAATCATGAATAATAAATATTGGAAGAACCACAGATGAATTCACACAAACCTCACTTCAGAGGAGGCTAAACATTCAGACTCTAACTCGTGTCCACTAACTAAAGTCACTACAGTACAGATTTAACTATATAGTAGTAACAGCATCTCGTACTTTCACAATATATATATATATAGTCTGCCTGCTCCTTATCATTCATGTGGTCACAACTTATGATAGGATTGGGAATCACTGGCTTGATCATAATATGATATTATATAGATACAGTGATACAGCGATTTGTTGTTTGCCGATATCTCAAATTCAGTCACGATATGATTTAGATTTGATTTGATCTAGGATCCACTGATCGATATGAAATGATATGAAGCAATATCATGAGTGATTGATCACAATTATTTCCATTCAAATCAAAATCACAAAAATCAGCTGGATCATCATCTAACCTTTCTTTATTCCTGAGCTCTGGCATTAACATTGTGTTTAAAAGGAAATATTTTCAAAATAAAAGTACATTTGATAACTGGTTACTCTATCGATTTTTGGCCAATGTAAGGATTTTGGATTAATATATCACTGACTCATCGACCATATGATGGATAGATCGATGTATTGTCCCATCCCTAGTTTATGGGCTGCATGTGGACATCCAAGGAGGATCCTTGAACTGTCAGATGCTGAAATTCATGCCAGCTGGACCCATCTCTACACATTAGCATTATGGTTTCATACTTTTGCGAACAACTGTTTGTCTTTTTAACTTTATTCTTACTGATTTGTTAGATTTGGGCGCCTAAATGACTTCAATAAACATCCAAATATGGCAAGATGGAGGAGATACTGTAGTGGGTTTTATTTTCTCAGAAAAAGCCCATATGTATCTGTTTAAACACAAAACATTTTCTCTACCGATTTAACCTGCTTCAAAATAACATCACAAGATCATTTTACAAGGAGGTCTTAGATGGATGCTAGAATGAAGACAGTATTTTTCTGATGTCTTCTTTGCCAAGCGTGTCACGGAGAGCTGACATTTATTGTAATCAATGCATTAAAGATCATTGAGAGAACTCATCTAAAATGAAACCATCAGCACTTATCACCCTCAAGTAGAGATCAGCGTTTGCTCCCATTCTCCTCCTTTTGCTTTGCTCTCTCGTCAAAGGGATTTGTGTCTCCGGAGGGCTGGAAAGCTGTTTCATGGTCTGAGACGGCCCATTTTTGAAATTTTTTTTAGATGAAAAGGGCAGCATGTAAAAGAAAAAAGAAAAAAATCTGTAATGACACCGCAGGATTTTGCTTGGTTTTTGTGCACGTGTTGGTAAATGTGTTTGTGGTGCTGGTAATGGTGGTAGGGATGGTGGTTTGGCAGCCACATCACCATGGAGACAGTAGCATTTTGATGTAGGGAAGGACACTGATGGAGTAACTAGGGGTGGGAATCACTGGTTTGATCACGATACGATATGATATCGATATAGTGATACAGCGATTCGATGTTTGCC
>JBBDHI010000019.1:7406834-7417169 GCA_037177115.1 Craterocephalus stercusmuscarum
TCTATCTGTCAGTTTAGATAATTTCCTGTTTTATCTAGCTAATCTAGTCTTGTAAACAAAGGTAAAGTTGTTTTTAATTTTGATAGTGTAACTTCAACTTTTCTTTTTGTGTTTTTTCCTTACTTTTTCCCTCCTATCTCAGACAATAAACATTTACCAAGGAAAAAACTCCAGGAGGCTCCTGGAATCAAGAAAAAGGCATGCGAGCTCCTTGTCATTTATACTGGAAAGGATTTTGCATAATGTCTCCCAGGAAGAGGTGTATTCTCAAGTGTGCAAAAAAGTGGTTTTGGGAGCACTGGATGGCTATAATGGTAAATGGGCAGTAATAAGAACTTCAGTCTTGTGATGGTCTTTTCAGAGAAGTCTTATTCAGTTTTTTTCTTTGTGCGTCTGCCAGGTACAGTTATGTGTTTTGGACAGACAGGTGCAGGAAAAACCTACACCATGACAGGTTCTATGCAGTCGTACAAGCAGAGAGGAGTCATTCCTCGGGCCCTCCAGCATGTGAGACTGTGAAAAAATGATATGCAAGAGAGAATGAATGACTGAAAATGTTGTACATTTGTAACTTTCATCTTGGATCTGGTATGCAGGTGTTCCAGGAGGTGGAGAAGAGGACGGAGCACGCCTTCTCAGTGCACCTTTCATACCTGGAGATTTACAATGAAACTCTGGTGGACCTGTTGTCGTCGCTGCAGGGCCCACCACACCTGTGTGGTCGGGGCATGGTGGTGATGGAGGAGGCAGGCAGAGGAGTGTTCATCAGAGGTCTGTCTCTTCACGCTGTTCACAATGAGGAGGAGGCTCTTGCACTGCTGTTTGAAGTAAGCTGCATAAACAAACTCAAGTTCAGCCATTTTAAAAGTTATTTTGATCAGAAAAAAAGTACATTTTTAGTTGGTCAATGTTTACCATGTGGATTTTAAAATAATGGTAATAATATTCTTTATTCAGGGAGAGCTGAATCGTGTTATTGGCTCTCATTCCTTGAACAGGACGTCATCCAGGTCTCACTGCATCTTAACTGTCCATATCGAGGTGTTAAACTAGTTTTCTTTGATCTGCCTTTACTGTTTGGTCAACCATCGCTCTGAATGTTGTATGAAAAACATGTTGTTTTTTTATTGCAATCACAGTCTCGCTCACGAGCGTTGTCTCATGCCAAGTACGTCATGTCCAAGCTGAATCTGGTGGACTTGGCT
The DNA here is from genome assembly GCA_037177115.1 of Craterocephalus stercusmuscarum. Taxonomy (NCBI): domain Eukaryota; kingdom Metazoa; phylum Chordata; class Actinopteri; order Atheriniformes; family Atherinidae; genus Craterocephalus; species Craterocephalus stercusmuscarum. The sequence goes on from JBBDHI010000019.1 coordinate 7,408,040, forward strand.
GGTTCTGAGAGGCTGAAAAAAACTGCGGTAAGAAATATTTTTCCACCAAACACATGATGCCTTTTCTTTTTTCAAAGTTAACGGGACAAAAAGATGCAGCAAGGATGGCACTCGGTTACTTTTTCTTTTGTCACTTTGTTGTTCCTCCAGTCAGAGGGCCAGATGATGAAGGAAGCCATGTACATCAATAAGTCCTTATCATTTTTGGAGCAGGCCATCTTGGCGCTAGCAGATCGTCGCAGAGACCACATCCCCTTCAGGCAAACTAAACTGACTCATGCCCTCAAGGATTCCCTGGGTAAAACAACTCTAGGCTTGGCTTGGCTAAGTATTTACTCCAGATACTTGGTAGTAATTCCAGTTGGCTTTCATTATTTTGATTTTTATTTCACCTCTATTCAACCAAGTGAGTCCCTTCAAGATTAACATCTCTTTTACAAGGGAGCCCTAGCCAAGATGGCAGCCATAGTTAAGACAATACAACATAATACAAAATATACCACATAATTCTTTTAAAAGACATAAAATATGATATTCAGGCAATACCAATTCAAGTAAAACTGTTATAGTCTTTATAGACTGTAACAAATATCCCAAGGAAACAAAATCAGACAGTTGGAGAGTTTTCTGGAGCAGGATCCAGGACCAAGGGGCATAAAATCAAAATGCTGTCTTTCCACATTCAGTAAAGGCACAAGAAGGGACCGAGAATGACAAAAAGTTCTGACCCACTGGAACGGAGAATAATCCCTTAACTATCTCCAAAGAAATTCCACAAACGTCTAACGAAGGCATCCCCTAATTGAATTAGATGCTGATTTTTTTTTTTTACTTTTTGGAGTACATGCAAATGCAATGTCTTTTTATAGAGTAATCTTCTAAATGACTCTTTTACAATTAAACGTACATAAACGTTCTTTTAAGAAGAGGGCCTTTAGCCTGGAGGCAGGGTGAAGCCCTAACGCCGCATTATAGACAAATATATCGATAATATAATGCTGTCATTGGCAATCAGTTCCAGTAAAACATGCAATCATTGTTTGTTTTTGAAGGAGGGAACTGCAACACTGTACTTGTGGCAAACATCTTTGGTGAGGCCTCACAGATAGAAGAAACAGTAAGGAGTAAATAAAATATCAGACAGACATAAGAGCCTTTGTTTCCTTGTGTGGTTTCCTTTTAACTCCCCGTGTGGTGTCTTTGCTACGATGTGTTGCAGCTGTCTACTTTGCGTTTTGCCAGCAGAATGAAGTGTGTGCAGACCAGCCCTGCTGTTAATGAACATATGGATCCTGCAGTGAGTCAACAAGTTATTAAACATGAGAAATTTACTCATCAGTCACACATGAGCTAAAATTCATGTTTTTGGTCTGTATGGTCCTGCAGACTTTGTTGGTCACAAGATTACATGTCTGCTTTTGACCAGGTTCAAATCATGAAACTTCAGAAGGAAGTACAGATGTTGAAAGACGAGCTGTCGATATACAACACATTGGTGAGATGGTGCATATTTGAGTTAAGCTCATTAGTTTACTTTTTTCATTCTCTGTTAAAACCTTTTTAAATGAGTAAAATAAAACACAAAAGTGGTTTCAATGTCATAACTGTCATATTGTAAGTAAACTATATTGCAGTCGGTTAACATATAATTTCTTTTGCTTGTTCTTCCCCTTTCATTAGGTAAAGCGACCAAATGTCACATACGAGCCACTTTCTGAAGCCCAGCGGGCTGAGATCCAGAACCAGGTTCAAAGCTACCTTGATGGAAGCCTGGAGGAAATCAGTGTGAGAACATGATAAACTAGAAGCGCTCAGAGAGTGCAGACCTCCGCCAAGCCACTGAGGAAAAACATCTGAAGGCCTCTCAGTACACCCTGTATATTAAAACTTCTGGATCAGATCCACATCCAGAATGTCAGCAAGATCCAAGTGAAAACAATGTCGGATTAGAACATCTACCGTGATGTAACCTTGAAATTCTTTTCTATATTTTATTTTTTTGTCAATTATCTGTTGAGTTAGAAGCTGCAATGGTAAAATTATCCGTATCTCCCAACAGTAAAGAATCCTTAAATAATCCTGGATCCAGACGGGATCTGGATGTCTCTCATAATCTAATCAGTTCTTTTTTTATTGATTTTCTGTAATTCCCAGAAAAGTTAATTAAAAATCTACTCATTACCTTTTGAGTTATATTCCTAACAGACAAACATACTTCACCAAAAACATAACCTCTGTGCCTTGGAGGAGGTATTATCATTGCTATTTAGCTTTCTCTGATATTACATTTTTAGTCTGTCTTTTTTCTGTGAAAACTTTAAAATTAGTGTTGTATGTTTTTGCAGATCATCAGTGTAAAGCAGGTTCAAGCTGTTTTTGCCCAGTTCAAACTGGCTGTGCAGTAAGTTTCCTCTTTGTCTGCAGCTTCAAAAAACACCATTGTACACATTTCAGAACTGTGCTTTCAGTGTTGAGTGAAAGAGCATCTTTGTGTGTTTGAACAGGGAGCAGAGGCAGACAGTGAAGGATCAGGTTTGTCAATCCTACATTTTGATAAAGAAGGACCAAAATATGAATGTAGCCGCAGTCAAGGTCAAGTCTACATCTGAATCTGCTGTACCTGCAGGCTGCAGCAGTATGTTTAGTGAATTGTTTGAGTTTTATTTTAATGCTGCGTGCTCCTTCTGCAGGAGAGGGAAACCAGAAGCGTTTCTGATGATGTGGAGGCTGATAGCTTTACATGGCCCCAGAAACTGTCCCACAGTGACTGTTCAACCAAAGCCAAAACTAAAAGGCCCAGAGATGTACAGAAGTACGTACAAACTACTCTGCGGGGGTGTTTTGATATCATAATCTTATTTGTGTCACGTTTGCCCTCATAGCATAGACATATTTTTAAGATTCAGCGTGAACTTTTCAAAGAATCATCTCTGTTTCCTGTATTCACTTATCTATCACAAATTATGATTTTAAGTATGGTAAATAAGCTCATTGGCTGTGTTGTAAACATTTTTCATTAGCTTTTATTTGTTTGTGGACCTGGAATGAGTGCTGGCAACTACTGTGTCAAAGGTACATGTGGATCCAAGAGAAGAAAAAAACTAATAGCTACTTGCACTGGAAATGTTTTAACAAATTGGCGTGATGTTAATATTCATAATTAACAGTAAGACAAACACCATAAGTGCCATTTCTTTTAAATTAAATTCTAGGATGATTCCGCCATAAATAAGGAGTGCAACAACATTAATTAATTGCATACTAAATCTACATGCATTTATTGGACGTTTCTTCTCCTTATTCCATGTGGCATGAGCATCTTCAAAGATGACAATAAGTTTAAATGGGAGAAAAATAGAGACAGGAGCAACACATAATTTTCAAAATGGGTTGGGGATTGCAACGTCTAGACCTTAACCCCACTGAAACAGATGTGCTGGAGATCACTCATTATTGTCATTATTACCTATAATTAACGTTAATTTGATTCTGGATAGGAGCACTGTGACGTTGTGTTGGATTATTGAAACACTACCATGGTGGAATACAAGCTACTTACTATTAAAGCTGATGGTCCAGCAAATTATCCCTGTCAAAACCTTTTTTTCTTTATTTGGTCATGCACTGTTTAATTGAGTTGAATCAGTCTGATTGCATACCGACTTAGAGATACTTGCACTAGTCTGACTTTCCTAACTTAATGTGTTTATCCAGCCAGAGTCTGAGACAGGGAGAAGGGACCCCTGTTTTAATGAGGCATGTAGAAGATGCCTCGAAATCGAAGCTGAATTCTGTCCAGACGTCCAAGAGGGAGCTGCAAGAACTGGACTTTGAGAGCCAGGATAAGCCAGAAATGTCACACATGTCTAATACGCCCATCCTTTCTGAGTATGTACCTGTTATCTACTGGATGCTTAGGCTAAATATCTTTAATAGATCTATAGCTAAAACATTTATAATGGGGATCAGCGACTCTGATCCTCGAGAACTTTGTCCTGTAGGTTGGGCGTGTGTCCCCGCAGCAAGACATCTGATTCAAATTAAATTGATCTCCAGCAGCTTGTCCATTCATTTGAATCAGGCGTGTTGCTGCAGTGTAATGCCCAATACCAGGAGGACCAGAATAACTGATCCCAGATTTACAGTGTTGTCTTACACGCTTGCTTTTCAAACACGTACTCTTTAGGCCAAGGCCTCCTCCCACCAAAATGGAAGCTTTTGAAGATTTCAAGTTGGGACGAGGAAGCGAGATCAACCTCATCCTGAAAGAGAACAAAGCTATACTACTCGAACGTCGCAGTCTTCTTCAGCAGCTCACAGAGGAGGTGAACACTGTCAAAAGAGAGATGGACCACATCACAGCCACCTTACATCAGCATGAGATAAGAGGACCAGGTACTTCACATGGAACTCAGTAGTCATGCTTTGTGCCATGCAATTTTATCATAAACTTTGAAATTAATTAAAGGAGCTATACCCGATTTCACATCCGGCTAGTTTAGTTAGCGATAGTGGCTAGTTTTTTTAGCTTTGGCGTGACGCTCTTTCTCCGCCAATGGGGTTAACTTTCGGAACTTCCAGATCCCTAGAGGAACGCTCTCACTGGCTGATCGGAATCCAGACGTGCCGAAAGTTAACCCCATTGGCAGAAAAAGACCGTCATGCTAAAGCTAAAAAACTAGCCGCTATCGCTAGCTAAACTAGCTGGACGTCGGGTACAGCTCTTTTAATGAACCAAATATGAATGTTCTATGGACTGGGTGCAGCGTGTTAACACATTTTCTCTGCGTCCGTTTGGCTCAAGATCAGTATTTGATCATGGACTGGGAATCAGGGCTGCACCAGACGGAGGCAAATTTACTTACGTGCCTTGAAGATCTAGGCGCAAAGTACCGGCAGAGATATCAAGCACTTTGTGACATCAAGGCAGAAGTCAACTACTGTCAAAACCTTGTGGACCAGTGCAGGGTGCGCCTGCTTTCTGGTCAGTACTCCACATATATTTAGTAGCATCTAGTTTGCAGCCTTTTTTTTTAATGCTGCACTACTCTATATTCTACATGTCCCCCCCCAGAATTTGAGACCTGGTACAAGCAGCAGTTCCAGTTACCCCAGGAGCTGAACATAACCATGAGCAGGAATGGCACACAAGTGAGTTCACGTCATACTCAGTGAGTTAAGTTCATGTATTTGCAGGTTTTCGAAGTGTCTTTGCTGCGACTCGCATCACCCAGAGAAGCTCTACATCGATTTGAGTCGGGTGTGGTGCAGCAGGGACACTTTTAACACCTGTAGGAGACAGAGCCTGGAGGATCCCTGCTCCGGCATGTCCTGGGTCTCTGCTCGGTGGGACATGCCCAGAATAACTCATATGGGAGGTGTCCAGGAGGTCCCGAGCCACTTCATCTGGCATCTCTCAATGAGGGACACTAACTACTTTGAGCCCCTCCACGAAGGCTAAGCTTCTTGCCATGTATCTAAAGGAGAGCCCAGGTACCCCGCAGAGGAAGTTTATTTCAGCCGTTGTAATCAGAGTCTCGTTCTTTCAAGTTTTTTTTTAATCTCACTCTGTTGCTGCTTCCTACTTTTAAATCCATGATTTAATTAATTCAAGTAACCAAACAAAGTTATTTCCGCTATCTTTACTTCTGCCTTCCTCTTCCTCTTATCCGGGATCGGAGTGCGGGGCCGGCAGTCTAAGCAGGGAACCAGGCCAGCTGAGAGATTTAATTTCCTCAGTGTGTCCTGAGCCTACCCTGAGGTCTCCTCCCAGTGAATAACCTGCAAACTTCCCTAGGGAGGCATCCAGGTGGCATCCTGACCAGATGCTCTGAGCCACCTCATCTGCTGCTCTACTCTGAGGCCCTCCCGGATGACCGAGCTTCTCCTGCTGAGGAACCTCATTTCAAGTGCTTGTATTTGCGATCACGTTCTTTTGGTCACTGTCCAGAGCTCGTGACCATAGGTGAAGGTAGGAATGAAGTTCGACCGGTAAATCGAGAGCTGCGCCTTTTGGCTCAGCTCCTTCTTCACCACGATGGACTGATGCATTGATATCCATCTCCCGCTCCATCTTTCCCTGACTCGTGAAGAAGACCTAGAGATACTTGAACCACTATCCACCATCTTTAATGTCAAACCATAAATAAACCAACACACATCCATATTTTTCCCACCATCTATAGTATCTCTGTTTATCCCGAGTGGCAATAGTGCCCATGTAAGGTGCTGCTCAGCAACGGATCGATCAAACGGGGGACGTTTATCGTGGTTAATTATTAAATCTCCACCATTTTCAGGAAAAGGAAAGTCAACATTCGTTGGTGCAGTTACAGCGTGAGCGTCTTCCTGACAGGCCCAGCACCGAATCCTTCTTTAATGCCCACTGCAGGACGCTGACACGAGTGAGTTTCCCTTTGTTGCACATTCATCAAACTCTTTAGTTTTTAATGGTCCTCAGGGTCATTCAAGTCCACAAATCTGTTTGCAGAGACGCAGCAGAGTGCAGTCAGCTGATCCTTTCCAGTCTCCAGGGTCCAGGCAAAGAAAACTTCCTTTGATTCTGTGAGTTTTATGTACAAACCAGAGTTCCTGAACTTCACAAGTACTAAATGTGATGAGTAGTTTATTAATTGTACCAACTTTGCACCCCATTTCTGTGGACTGTACTACTTTTTATGAGGTGTGTACATTTATCAAGGACAAAAGACACTGCACAGCAAATCGGCTTCTTAAATGAAAAGTAAAATTTATTATTCCTGAACCACAAAATAGACTTCTTTGGTTGTACAAATTCACTAGTTACAGTCTTGTATGAGCTATAACCCTTGACCCTAGACTTCTCACCCTTCCCTCCAACCTATTTGCAAGTAAAAGCCCCCAAAGAATAAACACATTAAATTGAAACACAGCATCAATAATGTAGTGAAACCCATTTGATTAAGGATTTTCCTACTGAAAGTAAAAAAAGGAAGAAAAAAGGAAGATATTAACCATTGCAAATGTTATTAAACTGAATTTCAGTCAGTGAGAGCGACTTGAAAAGCTATAATTAGAATACCCTACATTAATTTAACACAAATGCTACAATGCTGTGAGCTGAATATGATCCATGTCTTGAGAGGGGTTCCTGATTGGTCTGCCTCTCCAAGCTCTCCCATTAAACCAATATACATGCAGAGGGCATCCCAGCAACCAAGCTTGTCTAAACCTATATTTTTCAGCAGTCCAGACACTTTTTTTTCCCTCTAGGTCAAGACTGGCTCAGTTTCAAACCTAGAATTTGTTTTTTATTTAAGTATTTGTACATTATTCACATAATAAATGATTTTCAGTGGTATCAGATTTAAATTAATCATAGACAGAAAAATAAACCTGCTACCTTCACATCACTGTGGCATACCTCTAGATACTGCAAGGACATTAATGATTCACATTGATTAACAAACAATACCCCTAAGAGGGCAGGGTTAGTACCATGAATAGGTATGCTAAAATGCATGTTCCCAGACATTTAATATTTTCCAACTGTTGAGTGTGCACCTGTTCAGTGCTGCTGCCTCCAGTGTAATCATAATCTCTACAGGGGAATGTAATAAATCTGGATAGAGGCTCTTTTAAAGTCTGCTGAAACAAGAAGAACCAACATTTTCCATGATTATGATACCACTGTGCGTTGTCTAAACAGTCTAACGCTGCTTGATTTAAAAAAACAAAACTGGTGATTAAGAGAGTGTATACTTAGATTTTAAGTAATAGTGATATGCAAATTACCAGTTAAAATATGACTTAATTAAAAATTAATTTTGTGGATTATTATGAAATGCCTAAAGTTGTCCTCTTGAATCCAAAAGGACTGGATGAGTTAAACTGTAATCAGAAGGCTTTAAATTGGACTAAAATAGTAAAAATAATAAATTAATATATAGTTTCAGTGGCAGTGCAAAAAATGATATGTTCTTTAAAAAAAAGCTCTCCACAATTTGTGACTATGAAGGTAGCAAGTTGTTCCCTCAATTATTATATACACTCCTGCCTGCCCCAGACTCAAACATAAGACATTTTATAGTCTCTTCACTGAAAGTCTCAAGATATCATTCAGAAAGTTAGTATAGCTGTGACCCATTTCTTTTCCAGTATATTTAAAAAACAAAACAAAAAAAGAAACTAAAACATTGATCACTCTCAAGTTAAAATAGATTGAATTCTAGCAGGCAAACCAAGGCTGAATGAAATAAAAGAACTGTAAGTAGCAATCCTAGCTAACCACACTAGCTCTTTCTTGCACTGTAGTGACTGTTGAGCAACTTGACAACTGACCCAGAGACTGTAAAGGCAAGACTGGCACGCAGGATACAAGTGAGTGTCTGGCGACTATCAGCTTCATAGTCTTTGCAGTGGTTATATAGGGTAGAGTAAATCGTGCTCTACAGTCACAGTGCAGCATGTAGTGAATCTGCACCTCCTGTGGATTCCACAGTGTAAATAAACGTATATATTCGCGTGATGCTTTTGGTATTCTCCTGTCAGTGAGGTGTTATGTGGGCACTGCGGTTTCCAGGCTGCGACGGCCCTGCCTCAGTTTTCGTTTGTTACTGTACAGGGCCATTTCCTCCAGGGCAGAAGTGGCAGGCAGCGGAGTGGGAACCTCGACTTCAGGGTTTGCAGTGTGGCCTAGAGAACAAAAGAAGACTCAAAGTTACTAACGCATCCGTCAACTGGGGAGAGAAACTTTTAAGGCAACAGGATAGAAAACTGCTGAGCACTGTTTGATGATGGCCCCCTTAAACCTGAGAGATGCCCCACATTAAAAGCTGAAGCTGGAAACAAGCAGAAAAAAGTTGTGAACAGAAAATAGAAGCGCCAAATAACCGCATGCTCCTGCAACCTTAGTCGATTCAGTGCTGAAAGTGACTGCAGGTACAAATAAAGCTACATTAAGAACCAAAAAGAAATCCACTCTGCAGAGATATTATACACAGCGTGTCCACATGCACTTTATCTGCCAGGTTATATTCAGTGATGCAGATCAGAAAATCAGATACCTGTTGTTTATACACACACACACACACACACACACACACACATACATACATACATACATACATACATACATACATACATACATACA
>JBBDHI010000019.1:7426248-7437002 GCA_037177115.1 Craterocephalus stercusmuscarum
TAGTATAGCTCCACACACCCCTTCTTAACCCCTGTTCTGAGGTGTTTCTGTACAGTCAATGAGAGCAGCTCGATTTGGTGCTGTCTCTTTAAATCTGAACGAGACATTTCATTTCACGCCCCACCCCCTTCCTGGTCACAGACGTTCTACTCGGTTCGACTCCGCCCCCTCTCGGCCATCTTGTAGCTTCTTAGCGGCTAACGATCAGCAGAGAACGTTTTTCAAAAATAACATGACCATATTTAGTGGAAACGCAGCAAATACAGCGACGTAAAAGACAAGAAAACTTAATAGCGAATGGAGAAAACTAAGCAGACTGAAAAATATGACCCAAAAAGAATAATAAGATATTTATGCGGCACCGGAAGTGAAAAAATTAAACTTTCTGCACTCCTGAACGCTCAAAAAAGACAAAAACATGTATTTAAGGGCTTACAAAAGTGGATTTTGCATGATATGTCCCCTTTAAAGGGTTAATACAAATCTAAATAACTGGACATTCAGCTGTATAATATGTTGTATCTTCTGTTGTTTCTAAGCTCCATAAACACTCACTGATGAAGTGCTGTCTTTGGCAGTGGGGGTGGAGGTGTAATGAATGTTTGCCTGCAAAAAAAACAAAAGATGTTTAAAACAAAAAAAAATGTGAACATTTATGACAATGATAAAAAAAAGATGAGTGTGCATCATGTACTGGAGTTTAAACCAAAATGCATACAATTGCTAAATCATACTAAAAGAGGCTTCTTCTCATTAGGACTTGCCAGATAATGCAGACACATAGGGATTTACTTCGCAGTTATGTAATCACCACATAATTCCATTGTCATATACTGATTTGTACAAGTGGATATTGCTCAAGTAAAGGAAATTCATTTGTTACCATCCTAAAAGAAAATATAAAGCTGTAGCTGGTCAGTAGTTACATGAAGACAAATCCACTTTTTCAGTGAATGCACATCCAATCTGCTCAAGGCAAAGCATCAGTAATCAGCTGGCCACGAACAAGCAGTCACATGCTTTTCAGTCTGGCTGGACTGACGCAGCTCAACTAGTTTTATACACAGATGAAGGTCTCAGAGCAGCGGACGCAACTTGCCGAAACAAACTCATCCAGGCTGGAGCAAACAGGGCCAAGAGCCCCACTTACAAAGCGGGTCTCCCTGCCTGCACACAGGGAGCTGTTGGAAGAGTGCTGGCTGGGCTACGGGTGGGATGGAAGGTCAAGAGAGAGAGTGAAACACCTCCTCTAAAGAGCCAGAAACTACTCATGGAAAGGATGAAATAAATCAAAAGATGGTATGAGGGGCAGGCAGTGAATACTGGAGAAGATGGATGATTGGGCTGCTTACCGGTTGGATAGTGGGAGAGTAAGGTGCTTCCCTGATTGGGCTATCTGTCCTGGTGTAATCAGAGGAAGGTGCCTAGGAAAGAAAAGACCAAAACACATTTAAAAGATACTTTACGTTTTACAAAAAGGAAAAAAACTCCAATACGTCAGCAATGGGAAGCTAAAATCAAAAGTTAGTCATTTTGTGAAACTATTTTTACCAACAAACACTGTTGATTAACATGCTCTGTTCTCTGCCTCATGACCTATGACCCTCCTCACAGATGTCGGGTCAGGCATCTCAGCTGATCCTGAATATGTACTAACAAGGTGACTAAAAACCTCCAGAGTTCCCCATGGGCGCTGTGCTTTTAGCAAAACATGCACGGGCGTTCAGCTCGCTGGGCCTGACGCACCTAACCTGGACAAACAGGCTGCTGCACACACAGCAACTGGAATTACACAGCTTTAACCCTCACAGGCATCTGATCCCACCACCATCATTTACTGACGACTTTTCTGGTCTAACTGGGAGAAAATGCAGGTTCAACGACAAACCGATTCTGATTTGTTTGTCAACATCTTTTTCTTTAACCATTAGATCTTTAAGACACAAACATGTTAACCGTTTGAACTTTTTTACGACCTGTAAAACACGTGATCCACCAAGAGGGAAACAGTGAGTGAAACTAAGTGCAGAATAACACAGCATGCTGCCTTCAAACCACACACAGGCAGACGTCTTGCCTTGCTGAACAACCAGGGCTGCAGTTGGCCTTGTCTGCCGTAGCCCACAGGAGGCCCTGACAGGATCTGCTCTCCAGGAGGACGGCCCTTCCCTTTGCGATTAGCCACCAAGAAAGGGTTTTCTTTGAAGCAGATAGGCTGCGAGTCCACCAGGCATTCCTCTTCATCCTCAGGAATAAAAGCCGCTGCTGAATTATCAGCCGCTGCTGTGCCATCGCTGTCAGTGGTGCTGGCCGTCCCATTAGAGGAGACCTGGGAGCCATGAAGAGGATTGTGTTCTGTGTTCAGAAGGGGGATGAGGGGTTCGCTGGGTTCTGTGAACCCGAAGCCTGGAGGCTCTAAAGGGGCTCCGTACGTGGCCTGCAGGGGGGCCTCCATGGGAGCAGTCAGAGTAACACAGGTAGAGGACTGAACAGGAGCAGAGAAGAGGGAGGACAGGTTGTGTAAGCTGAGAGAGGCGAACAGAAAAGGCTGAACTTGCTCAAAAAGACAAAAAGTGAAATGAAGAAAAACTGAAAACAGAGTCCTATCGGGTTAGTTGTTGAGATCTGGGGCCACTGTCCTAGCAAAGCTTTAAGAACTAACTTTTATCAAGGATCCTCAATTTAAATCAGCGAAAAGCTAAAATAGGAAGGCGGTCTTTAACCAGAACATTTATGTATGCAGGAAGCAGGAAGTACTAACCAGGAAACTGAAGTTGCTGCAGGTAAGCTCTGGGACAAATCACCATTCTGTGTTACTGTAGTGATATGGTGCAGTGCAGAAGCATGTAGCCTGTAGCATGCTAAGAAAATAATGCTTGTTCTAAAGATAATAAAAATGTATTTATGTGTGCTTCTGCACTAATGTAAAAAATATCTGTATTTGGTTTATTGAAGTCAAACGCAGTCAGTCTACTATAAACACATAAAAAAACTATCAAGAAGTGAATGTTTGTTGAAATGAAGATTAATTAAATGATGAAATGATGCATCACTTAATACATAATTAACCATAGACAAGGAGAAATTCTTGTGTCTGGCTGTGTAAATCTGTAAATAGAAGCTTGACACAAAAACCTCCTGCTGCTAAAATGAGCGACTCGCACCACTAGATCTCTCCTGAAGCCTTTAAGATAAGTTTCTGAGCGCCCATCATTCAAGACCTAACTGGTTGTGCGTGCAGTCCGGGCTCTCTGCCTCAGCTTTAAATAAAACTTTATCAGAGCAGAGAGCCAATCAACCTCTAGCACACCTTCAGCTCATACTGCCAGCAGATGTCAAACAGAACAGAACATCCAACACAAGGACAGTAACATAAGAGAAACTGGATACCGTGCAGCTTCACACGACATGGTTTTCGATTCCTAGAGCCTTTAAAAAAAAGGCAACCTAGATTACAAACTGCACCAAACTGCAGAGGAATCCTTTGACGTCACTTCTGTGACAAACAAAATAGCCTGACTAAGAATACAACAGGCATTGTGATGCACTGAAGCGGCGCTGTACGTGCTGACTATAAGAATCAGCGGTGAGATGGGTCAGTGGGATGGAATGTGAACGAGTGCCCTTTTGGCAGAGACAGACTGTGTGGGACAGCTGGGCTTTAGGTGTAAGGGAGGAGAGTCAGGCCTGCATGCCAACGCACTGAGCTGTCCACAGCCATGTGGGAAGAGCAGCGCGTCACCCAGGAATTCAGTTTGTACTTAAAAGTGTTTAGTTTTGAAGGCCGTTTGCAAAATATCAGCAAATATATATATGTGTGTGCAAGTTGATGAAAATTATGTGGAAATATTTCCATCAAAAACTAAAGGAATAAAATCAAAGCTGATTAAACGCTCCTCAAATGGTGAAATATTGTTTTTTTTTCTTGATGTTATAAAGCAGTTCTCACAGCAGCTCCTGTTGTAACTGGTTAAAACTCCAAACCTGCATCTATTTTTAAGGGAAAACAACGCGTCATCCTCATTCGGGGGTGCCTGCACTTAGTTACAGTATAATTGGGCCCTATTTATATAATTATGTGAATCTAATGGTAATTTAAAATATTAATCTTATGTCTTAAAAGTCACTTTTACATCAAAGACAAAGCAGCAATCTTCTGTCACAATTATTTACACCACACTATAAACTAGACAAGCTACTTATTTCTGGTGAGCATTTACTAGAAAATCCTGAAATGTCTTTATTTAAAGTTCAGTAAAAGACACAATAATTCAGATTTATCAGCTCCTGTGTCTCTACAGCATGAATCTCTGCTCCGTTAAGCTAGTGGCTAACACACTTTTTTCTGTTATAGGGTCTGAGCGGCACCACGTGCGTCAGCTACAGCACACAGAGCGTGAACAGCTGCTGATGATATCTAGGTTAAGTGCTGCTGCTAACCCTGCTCTACAAGAGGGGCGCAAAAGTAAAGTGTATTTCCAGCGTACACAACTTGAGACAGCAGAATTGGTTTACTTAGTTTCAGTGAAAGCAACAACTTATCTTTGTTTGAAACTGATACAAAACTCCAACATTTAACTTGCTAAAGTCAACATATCTGGTTTGAAATGAGAAAGATAAAGTGAAGGCATAAGCAGAGAGAAGATAGATAATGAAGCTGGAACAGCAGACTCACTGTAGGAAGGCAAAAGGACAGCGTTGTACGTCCACTCTGACTACTCCACAGACGTCTGCGGGAACTCAAAGTGAGACACTTGTATAGTCCTTAGACAACAACCCTCCCCGTCTGCAGGCCACCCCACCCACTCCAGAGACTCCATCCAACTCTGAGCCAGATGCAAGTTTAAAATATCACAGAGGATCGGCTGGTTGGTAGTGGGCAGCTGTCCCCTTCCCCCATCTCACCAACGCTCGCACTCCTTTAATCGCCAGGACTGGGGCTTGTTCTTCTTTGGACACACTTCCTTTCATGACCTCCATTTTCTGCATACTTTTCCTCACGGTCTTCTTCCACAGCCTTTCTTCTCCCTGGATGCATTTAGTCTTCATAGAACCTTCTTCATCCATCTGCAGCCTTCATGTACAATCCAAGTAAGGATTTCCTTGTTAACTGGACTCAGGCCAACTGGATAAATTGGACGGGAGCCATAAAAGCAGGGTAAACTCAGAGTCATGCACTTGGAAGGAGTTGGTGCTCCTGAAGGTGCGACTGGTCAGCTTTGGGTCACTCAAAAGTTTCCGGGGGCATAAATATGACAGATTCCTTGAGGATCTATTCCGAGCTTCGAAGGCCATTTCCAAACTCGGACCACACGCAAATCCCAACAATTTACGGCTTGGAGGCACACCCCACTTTTTTTAAATAACGTGTTTTAAAAAGTTAAATCTAAAATATGTCTGAACACCCAGTGGTCCTTACCCTGTTGACTTTCTGCAGACTGGTGGTGGGCAGCGCAGCCAAGGTTTTGTAGTCAAGTTTTAAAGGTCCAGTGCCGATATTCTGACAGGAAATAAAATATAAGTTGCAGTTGGAAATATGCAAACATTTTCACATGTGTGGATTTTTAAAACCATCCAAGCCTGCAGGTGGGAATAAAAATATCTGAAATTAAAGGGGTGGGAGTTTTACCCTGCGAGCTGTCTGCAATTAGCTCAGGAAAACAGTCATTATAGGGCTGGGCAATGTATGGAGATTTTCAGATATATTGAGTTTTGGTCATATGAGATATAGAATAAGGGAATATCATTTATATTGATTTTGCTTGTTTTGAGTTAAAACAATCTCTTTTTTAGTATTTTGCACAACTGTATCTTTGTTCTAGTAACTAAAAATAATTTTTTATTATTTCATACACATCTACTTCAGTCAAATATTTTAATGCACATGTGCTTCTGATCTTTAATTAAAGTGCATGTAGCACTCAAGGCCGTAAATGTTAACAGTCTCTTTGTTTACTTGCCAAAAAAAAAAAGTACAGAGATATCGTGATTAAGGAAGAAGTTATTGAGATATGAAAATCGGTTCATATTGCACAGACTATTATATATATGATTTTTAATCCATTTAGTTTAGTTTTGATTAATCACCCGACATGCTACAATAATTTAAACAGTTTTTGCCCTTGCTCTTCCTAAATATGACTAATATCCAGCGGTAAGCAGAGGAGGATCAGCCAGCAGGTTGGTGCATCCTCAGTCTGAACGTGGAGGTGAGTGTCTCCTGCTCGGAGCTGGTGGAGGAGGAGGGAGGGGAAGCAGCAGGAGAAAAAGTCACCAGATTTGTCTAGTTGCATTTTTTGAAAAAACAAAACAAAACCTTGGAGGCGTCTGAAAAGTCGCTAAATATATCGACGAAGTGGCAAAGTTAGCCACACTGCGGGATGGTACTCACTTGTTGGTTAGGTAGCTGTTGTTGTTGGGCGTGGAAGAGTGGCTGGAGTGACGTATTTTAAGGCGCAAATCAAAATCTCGTTCCCGCATGCTTGATGTTCATATTGTTGACGGTCAAGTTCATGGCCAGCAAAATCACTATCACGGTCAAAATGCGATTAATTGTGGAGCCCTTCTGTGAACACAAAGACATGGAGAAGCTTGGGAGCCTCTACTGTAGCTTCATGATGTATTGATGGTGACTCTATGATAAATCCTGCATTCTTCCTGCTTCCACATTTTATTTTAAAAGCAGTTTTTGCGACATGTTTAAACAGGTCCCCACTCTTCCACACTTTCAGTCTCTGTCTTTATATTAAAAATTACTGGGACATTCTGAAAATTAAAAAAATTGCTAATTAATTAATAAATAAATAGCTGTTTTTGCTTAGCAAATGCAAAATCAAGACTGTTGCTAAAACTTGTATTGCCTCAACTTACCCTGATTGTGGCCAAAGCTAACAGAAAAGAGAAAGCCAACGTACCCAAGTAATGTTCGACAGGATCATAGCAAACTCTGCTGCTTTTGACCTTAACAAGAGGTTTACAAGCTAATTGCTGGGTTCTTCTCAAATCTTTAGATTGGCCCTTTTTGCTAACATTCACAGGGATTCTGAATTTACCATCGCCAACGTAAGGTGTTTCCAGTCACCTGCGACACACTGGTCTTCAGTGAACCGGGATGACAACCACTTCATGTTGCACACAAATTATGAGACAGCTATGAGGTCTTGTGAAACCCAGCCATCATCTTGTTTTTTACCTTCATTTGTACGCTTCACTGAATCTACAAAGCTCAGGGAGTTGTTTTTTGTCTTTTTTATTCAAGTCAACAGCATTATTCCAGAGGTTAATCATAAAGAACACAGAGACAAAATGATTGCATAAAACCTCCGGAAATGTTATGCTAAAAGATTCCATATCGCAATAAATAAGAGAAACAGAAGATGTATTTTGGTTCATGTGAAGTCCACAGAGGAATGGAGACTTTTAATCTGCTATGACGTGGATTCATGGGGTCAATAAAGAAGTCTCAGTTGCAAATCACTCCCTACACGCTCCTCCTACACTCCAACCCTCTGTTTTAACCCTCTCACACATTAAGGGCCGTCCCAAACCATGCAGTGTGGAGGCCGCTCAGGCCTCAGGGAGCGAGTCTGCATCGATGCACATGGCAGCTACTGCAATGGCTAAACAGAGGAAACAATCATCAGATGCGTGTGTCCTCAGGAAGATAAAACGAAACCAGTAAAGCTTCCTCTCGGCTGACGTTTAATTTGATGTTAAAGGTGTTATAGAAGATGTTTATGGCTGTTCAGAAAGCAGAGACTCTTAGTGGGTTTTTAAATAAAGCGCTTTACCAGCTTCCTCCCTGGCCACGCCTACGCCGACTCATCAGCTCGTGCCAACGCTGAAAGGATTCACAAAGAACAAATCTGGTTTCATTCCTGTCTTCTAACGTCTTTCTCCTCTTCACAGCAACATCGAAAAAACTCTTCCTTTTGCCGCCGTCTGCTATCAGACGTTACTAACTGCTAGCAGAGTGATTGTAGCCACCTGCTAATTGACGGTCCGATAGACAAATAAAACACGCAGTGACTGCAAGAATGATTGGTCGATGTTTTTAAGTCCCATTACCTTCACAGTTGATGTATAAGGACAATTATATGTTTAAAGATTTTAATTAATCATACCTTATGGGGAAGTGAACCCATTTACATCTAATATTGCAAAAATATTAAAAGGAACATCTTCTTTAACATCTTTAACACAATTATCAGATTCATGCGTTAATTTGAGTGGAAATACCAAACAGTGATGGAGCTGAAAGACGATGTCCTCTGCCTGCAACGTCTTTGTGAAACAAATGCTTTCCTTTTCCAGTGGAGGGAAGAGGGCGCCCCATTCTTGCACATCTGCCCCCGTCCAATTAAAGTCTGTGAGTATGACTTTATTGGGAGAAACACCCGGTAGTTAAACTCTGTGTTTGTGTTTGTGTGTGTGTGTGTGTGTGTGTGTATGTGTAGGGGTCGGTTTGGGATTGAGCCCATCTTTTCCTTCTCATCTGTCGCCATTCGCTGGTGTTGGAGCTTTTCATCCTGCTACTTTTTGTCACTTCAGTGACCAACTTTTCTGATTCCCATTCGTTTAAGAACGCTTCTGGGTCAATCGTCTTCCCGCTGCTACTTTTAAAGACATCAGATCCCTCCATTCTGGAGATACAACGGTTCAACTCCCCTTTTTCTTGATACCTCAACAGAAGTTCCTGCTGTCTCTGCACTAGACCCGTGCCATCCCCTTCGCCGACTCCTGCCATCCCTCCACCAAGATGAAGCTGTCAAACAAACCGGTTTCACACACTTCCTCTTTTTCATTTGATCTATCTTTTATGAACTGATATAAGCGGCTGTGTTCACCGGCCGTCGTCCTCAGAGGTGACTCTACCATCAGATGCTAGTGAATCTTGGTTTTGAATGTCAGTCACAGCAGCAGACTGTCACTGCTGCTACCAAATATACATCTCCAATAAATATGTACACACAAACAGAAACAATCAAACGTAGGTCATCATATAGATAATGTAGAAAAAAAATAGTTGTCTTTTTCCCCCCCTCTGTCTGCATACGTCCTTTGTGAGCTGTTGTCCTTCTTGGAGGAGAAAAGCATGTGAACTTAAAGCAGTCACCTTGGCTCTTTGATGCGTTTTCCTCTCCTGCAGCTGTGGGTGTATCAGGAAGAATTACCAGAGCAAATACTTCTATACATTTGTCTCCAGCCCATTCATGTCAACAGAACAGTGGTCCTTGTCCCTGTGCTCTCTCTTGTGATGGGCGCCGTGAGCATGCTTCTTCTTCTCTACTGGCCGAATCCCCTCCTCCAGCTGGATAAGGCGAGCCACATCCGGGGAAACATGGTCTTGCTTGCTGCCGGGCGGAGGCTGGTATCCGCCGTTCTTCTGGTTCTGGTACGTCATCATCTGCTGGATGCTTATCATGGGTTTAGTTTCACATATCAGAGGCACCTAATGGATGTGAACATGAAGAGGAATGTGTTATTATCACACACTCAGTCAAGAGGACAGTTCTCATTAATGCCAGGAAATAGATTTGCATTTAAATGAACAAACATACTATATAAAAAAAACTAACCAAAAAAAAAAAAAACTAATCAGAATTTCTTACAAACACTCAAGAGAAAGGCAAAGAAAGACAAGTACCACCACTCTTGAAAAATCAACAGCCGACTGACTTATGAGTGGTGAGGGTGTCATTATTGGGTATAAAAGGCGGATTCACTAAAGATTTACTCTTAAAGTTGAAAAAAATACCAAAAAACAACTAATTTCACTGCAAGTTTGCAAAGAAATTTGGTCTTTCAGCATCTACAGTGCAGAACATTGCGAAAATATTCAGGCAGTCTGGGGTAATCTCCGGGCATTAAGGTCAAGGTTGGAAACAAGTGTTCAGTAATTTAGACATGATCTATGAGCCAAAGGTGGTACTGCACAAGAAAGCAGCATAAATAAGGCCACAGGGGCTTAGGAAAACCTTGGAAAACCGTTTTCAGTCATCAGAGTTGTGTTATTTCAAAATTATTTATATAAGGAGGAAGTTACACATGTACAGTCCTCAGGCTTGAGAAAACTGGATGTGTGGTTCTACAGAATATGCCAAACCTGAGAAGGAGACAGCATCATTTGCTTTGTTTGTGGCTGAAATAAGCATTTGTGTTTTATTTTTAAAACGCATAAATCATTTTTTAATTATGCAGTGAAAATTGCTTCATGAATAAAATTTGATTTAAAAATGAAAGTATTTTCAAACTAATTCAGCGAATCGTGTGTACGTCAAAGCTGCATGGTGGCGTCATAGCTCAGTGTTTCCTGCTGGACTGGGACCTTTATGTGTTCATTTGCATGTTCTCCCATTGCCAGCACAAGTTTTATCTTTGGGTATTCGGGCTTATTCTTACAGTTAAAATCATTTATATTTGGTTAACTTATCTATGCTGACTCGAGAAAAAAATGTGCACATTCATTGGTTGTTTGTCTGTGTTGGCCCTGTGAATGACTTTTAACTCATTAACTGGATTAAGTGGGAAGAAGATGGATGGCTCTTTTATTTCTTTCTTAGTAATAATAGTAAACTATTCTTTTTGATTTATGTTTTTTTATATATTTGTGATGATCTGAAATAAGACGATCATAAATGCTGTAGCAGGATTGAAGATTTTAACCATCAAATAAAATAGCCATTTCAGGAAATATACCGATTTACTTAATTACTATAGATAAGCTGATTATGTCCAGTCTGTTTGTACAGAGC
>JBBDHI010000019.1:7452528-7467053 GCA_037177115.1 Craterocephalus stercusmuscarum
GCTAAACCAAGATCTACTTGGATAAAATCTGGACATCAAAATTTCTGCGTTATGTTATTTCAATAAAACATCTTTCATCTTACAAAAAATCGTTTTGTGTATCAAATCGTGGGTAAAAAATCGTGACATGAATCGAACCATGAATTGGAGTATTGTTACAGCCCTACTGTTTACGGCAAACACCATAACAGTCCAGCATGGCTAGTGCTAGCTCCTTCCCACGATTCAGACTTAGCTGCTGGCATTGCTGAAGCCAAGTTTGAAGAGCTCTTGAGAGTCTTATGTACAGACGAGAAGAAAAACTCACGTTCTTGTGTAAGCTGTGCACACCGGGACTTAAAAAGCAAGTAGGTACATCACATCAGCTTAAACTTCAAACATCACCTTAAAGCATCCGAACCATCTTAGCAAATATCTGCGACTGAACGATTTTTTTCTGCAGAGAAATCTCTGCCCTGTTTTTGGAGTCCTGCATAATTTGGTTCATGCTGTTTAAATAAAGGTTTCACTGAATCTCATTTCACCTTGTATTTTCCATTTTCTATCTGTTATGATCACACGTTATTTAAGAGGTAAAATTGATTCTATATCTGAACATTATTTTTCTCCTGGATTTACTCATTGTTTCTACTCTCTGAGTCTTTATTGGTTAAGAGTTTTGATTAATTGTGTAGTGGAAGTGATTTGTGATGAATGGTTATTTTGAGTTGAAACAAAATATAACAAATGAACGAGAACTAGTTCATTTTTAGATATAAGAACCTAGTTCATTTTTCAAAATTCAGCTCATTTTTTTCTGCATGAACTAAACTTTGAGCCAGTTCTATTTAAGTATGAACTGGCACAACTTTGTTCTCATCTCACATCTTGTAAAAAATGTCAATGCAAATATCTGTCTGTGCAATCCTTCACTTGCATCATTGTCCAGTAGAGGGCAGAGCTGTTCTTGCTTAACACCAACCACTAACACACAAGAGGCCAAGTGCTGACTTTATCAAACTACCCTAATAATTAGACGGTAAACCTGACATTGCAGGAATAACAACACTTAAAATATGGCATGAAAATCAGCTTCTTGTTCTGCAGATAATTTTCTTCACATTTTTAAAACATTAAGTTATTCCAACAATAAACAAACAAAATACAAACAGTCCGTGATAAGAGATGGACAGACGACTGCTGACGTTACAATAACAGGCTACTTTGTAATTTCATCTGTACAAACCCATGATTTAGACAACTTTACTGAAGTCTGTCATTTCAGTCTGATCCTTTATCTCACCTATACTGTCGGGGATGACTTCCAGCAGGTTTTGTGTGAGCAGCAGGTCAGTGAGAGCCAGGAGGCCGCTCAGCTCCGAAGGAAGCTCCTCCAGACGATTCTCTGAGACATCCAGGCACACCAGCCGCCGAAGGTTTCCCAGCTCCTGCACACACGCGCAACATAAATGACCACTTACAGGGAGCCATCAGTGTGCAGTAAAATACTCATCTTCACAGCCAAGTAAGAGGGGAGACGAGCAGGTTGTCACGTACTGGTGGTAATGAGGACAACTGGTTACGGTCCAGCCACAGCTCCCTCAAGTTGGGAAGGGCCCCAAGTGTGTCCGGCTAAATGTAAAAGGTTAAAGGAGAAGAAAGGGAGCACATTAGAAAAACACATCCATAAATAGGGCTAAGTGAATTTATTTATTAAAGAGTTAAATTGTTAAAGGTATACCATACAACTTTTGGCCACCAGAGAGGTAAACCTGTAACTTCAGACCACACAACAGTCTCTTATTCTGGGCCCCTCAGACACTGTGTTCACCTTTTACTTTGTTCCGATTTGACAAACTTTCAAGGAAAAAGTAGCACAAAGTAGCAGCCCACTGTGTTTTATAGCTGTAGAGCAAAGCGCTGCAGGTCACATGACCCTATGAGACGGATCCGCTCCTGTAAAGTTACCATCTCTGGTTTCTGAAGAAGCACGAAATGTGTCAAACTTTGTATACTGACCCCAGAAATCATCAACTATTACTCACATAAGTGATATTTAGGTAAAAAGTCCAACTTTGCGGGGGAATTACAGGTTTAGGACCCAAACTGGCCAAACGGTAGACGGTGTCCCTTTAAATTAGAGTTGTAAAAGAGACCTCAGAAAACACAAAGTTTGTGTCAAAAACCCACGACAAAGATCATTATTAGTTTCTTTATCAATGATTATTATTATCATTTTTATTAATCTCTGTACTCCACAGATGAACATGATTATCAGGACACACGTGCTTAGCTCATATTGCCTGAAAGAACTAAATTCAAGTCTAAACAGACTTATACAAGTGGAGTGCTGACTTGTGACAGACATGTAGACGAGGTTTCATCATGATGTCACTGTTTGTTCAACGTCTGCCCTCATCGGGTCACGGAGCATTGTTTACTCTGTCCTACTGAGACAGGTGGGCGTTCCCATGCTGAAAGCAGTGCTCCGTCTGCAGCGCTGGGCAGGCAGGGCCTCGGCTCTGACACCCCGCCTCTGTGTTTGGTGCGGTAAACATTTGGTTTGGAACATAATCAGTGTGGTGGGAATGCGAGGATTGTGATACGTGTCACATCTGACGGCTTAAATGTGAAAGTTAAGGGTGTTGTTTGAGCTCTCAATGACACAGCGAGTTATCTACTGCAGTGGGATTAGAGAGGACAAGATGTTGACAAACCAAAACTTCCAGTTCGTTGCTGCCAAGGTCCAGCTGTTCCAGTTTCACCAAGAAAGAGAGCGACCTGTGCATAACACAGCACAAGTGGTTATGTAAATATGCAGCCTGAAAGAACAAAGAGCCTCACTTTGCACTTGCTAACAGCATACTGCTCATCCATGTGTAATGACACAATAAGAAATGTGCTTCAATCTATTCTGCCAAACATAACTCCTGGCTTACGTCATTTTCTTCCACAAACAAGTGCATCTCTCTCTATACATTTGTGCACTATAAAAGCTCTTACTTTGCCTTTTTATGCAACGTAACGACAGCTAATGACGCTTAATGTTCTCATGAGGAGGGTAGACAATGAAACATCCCGGTCTTGTATGCGAACCCGAGCAGCTGTGACACTTACGCTGGCAGAGACTTCAACAGGTTCTCCCTGAGCTCCAACGTCACCAGGTTGGCCAGACTACAAAAAGGAGTGGCGGTGAAAAGGAGGCAGAAGAGTAGGAGTTGGCAGGAGACGAAGGGGGAGGAAGAGAAGGGAGAGGAGAGGCAGGCTGGTTAGTCAGATGGCAGGTCTGTTCGTCTGGGCGGCCTGGCATGGTGAGGGGCTCCTCCATCTGTCTGAGCACACCAAGTGGCCCAGAGCCCACCGGGAAACAAAATCACTCTCTTTGTCAACCAGTGCAGCGTCAGAATGTATCAAAGGTCTGAGCTCTCAGTCCAGACCAGAGCTACGCTGGCATGTGGAGCACTTGTGCAAATTTTGCAGGAAGGCATCATCTTTACATTAAGAGCTGCAATGATCAATTCTTATTATTATCAGCTAACATGTATCAGTGTATCCCTACGTTATTTTGGCTTTGAGGTGCCTGGTGCTGCAATGCAGGGGTCATCAAAGCTAGATGAAACATTGTTTATAGTTCTAAAGTCGTTAGCAGCCTTTTTTCCCCCATAAAATTCTAAATCAAGAGAAATCTAGTAAAAGAAACTGTTTATGGCCGATTCCCACTCTAAACTCTGAAACAGAAAGTGTTCTGTGTCTTTGCTTGATAATTGAATTTGCAGAAATTGACAAAAAAATCTTTGAATTTCTTATTGGCAAATTCTAAATACAATCATCTGCAAAGTTATTCATAGCCTTCCATTAAAGAGGAAAAAACAGCTGGCACTGAAATAACCCTAAACTGAAAAAAAGTAATGAACAAAAACGGGATGAAAATCAGGACATTGTTTTGGAGTTGAGGTTAGTTAGGAATATTTTTAAAACAAGCAAATTGTTGAGAAATTAATGAATGTTTCACCACATATGAGCGGATATTTTATGAAACAATCACACGTTTTTCTGTACATCTCCATCAGACTTCTGCACCTGCTGGCAGGTACTTTGGCCCACTGCTCATAAGCCAAGCCCTCTCATAGTTCCTGAACTATATTGTTCTGTTTTCCATTATTTTTCAAATCAATTAAATTAAAAACAATGTCTTAATCCCTTAATTATATTTTTTTATGTTTATATGTAACATTTTCTTCAATCTCCAGTTATTTGAATTACTATTAAGAAATTCTTTAATGAGGAGGTATGAATAATTTTGCTGACATCTGTAAATAAAAGATTAGAACCAACAAAAATTTTTTTTACTTATGCAAAAAAATAAAAATCTTCATTTATAAATTTCCTGCCAAAAAATTCCGACAGACAGCTTTTATAAATGTGTGCATACTTTCCAACGTCGCTGGGCAGCGTCTGTAATGAGACGTCATTGAGGGCCAAGTGAGCCAGCGCTCGGAGTTGAGTGAAACCATCCGGCAATCTGCAGCAGAGGGACAGGAGGGGGAAAACCGAGAAGGGACACCCTTAAGTTTTTGTTGTCCAATGCATGAACATCACACACATATCATTTACCCTCTAAATATTCATTCAAGCATGTAGTATCAAAACCTTCTCCAGTTGTTCCCGCTTTTTGTTTTCTTGTGTCATGAATATTTTAGGTGAAACACCAACAGAGATATAAAAGCATTAAACTGGTTTCCTACTTAGATTATGGAAAAACTCTTATTGAAATGCATTTAGTCAGAGATCAGTATGGTAACATAAACTATAATCAGACTTTGTTCATTTCTGAGCATATTATTTTATTAAAAATTAACCTATATAAAGAATTACGCTCTTAATAAGTCTAATAAACAAGTAAAACACTTTAAAGCACACTTCACATTCAGAAAACAAAGAGTTAATGTATCTGGAAAGGGTGGATTTTTACATTTTGTCACAGTGAAGATATACTGCACTGGGCTGCTACAGTCCATTTACCTGGAGAGGGGGTTTCCACTGAAGTCTGCGATCTCCAAGGCCCGGCAAAACTTAATGCTCTCGGGGATCTCAGGAATGTCTGCAAAGAAAAGAGTGGAGGTTTTTTTCCTGAGTGGGGGCTAGCCATAGAGACCCGATGCATCGATGCATGGTGTGCAGAGGTTGTATTCTATCATTTGGAGTTCCTCGTAATCACATCCAGATGGTAAGGAACCGAGGAAAAGATAGGACTGAACGATAAAGTTTCACTAAAGAGTGCATACGTATGGCGCAGTACTTCTTAATTTTCTTGTTGTGTAACCACACATTTGCAGTTAATTGCATTTTTTCATCCTAGTCAACGTTAAGCTCACGTTTTCCTCTCACATTTTGTTGTGGAATGCATAAATCACACATCATCAAAGATAGATATAAAAACAAAAAATTATCTACATGGTGTCAAGGTTTTCGTTGTAATCACAGAAAGTATTATAAATAAAGTGTGTGCATCATAAATAGCTCCTTATCAGTGATTACTGGACATACTAATTTCTCGACTTGTGTCCTGATTGTCCCTCAAAATCCAGGAGAAAAGTGCATTTTCTCAGAAATTAGGAAAAAGAAATGTGACCCACTATCTTCATCGACACTGGATGTTGCAGGTGCACGTTAAGAACTCCCCACAGAGCAAAGCAGCCCATCGCACTTATCCGGCTCCGGGTTTGTACTGCAGCAGGAGCAGGGAGGCATACAGGCAGACAGATGGGAGAGGCTCTTACAGGCCACTGCACACTGCTCCCACAGCACTTGATGCAGCGTTTTGCAGAGAGCAGATGTCTCATATCGGCCACAGAGAACCTTCCTACGACTCAGTATCTGTTTGTGTGCAGCATGCAAGGACACACAGAGGGCACGGCGTTTGTGTGTGTCACAGCATAAAAATAATAAAACCGCCTTCACTGAAATGAGTTTCATATTACATCTCTGCAAGATGCATGACCGAAGCAGAATCAGCTTATGATCGTTTCAGGGAGTTGAATTTCTGACTTTCAGTTTCATTTAAAGGCATGAGGGAAGGGTGGAAAAGCTGGCAGCTGAATTTTATTCAACACCTGCTGCCAGTGTGTTGATGTGGCTAACATTTAACACGTTTTTTAAAGACAAGACCTCCTCGTTGGTTGCTTTTTGAAAGTGGTCTACAGGAGTGGAGGGTTATTTGGAAAAAAAATCCAATAATCAAATAATTGATTTGTCTGACAAAAATTAAGAGTAAGTTTGTATTTCTGTACCATTTCTGGAGATGTCCAGTTCCACCAGTTGCATGAAGTTGGCCACCTCAGGAGGTAGTCTGTGGATCTCATTGTCACTCAGGCCGAGCTTTCGTAGGTTCAGTAGTCTGAAGAAAGGCTGTGGAGACATGCATTATAAGGTTACATAATTCCAAAACACTCACCAAACTTGAACTTCACAAAAGGCATATCCATAAAATGCTTGCAGTTTTCAGACTGGAGTTTTCAATGATTAGTTATGGCTCAAACTCCTGTTTGTATTACCACTGTTTCACACCCCGGAGTATTTTAAAAGCGGCCTTTATAAACAGTTCCACTACCTGAAGCCCCCTGTACGAACTCAATTCACTGGACTTTAACCATGCAGCCATCTGTATAAGGTCTTCCAGCTGTATGGTTATGCCATAAACCTGGATTTAAGCAAGACTGAGCAATTAAACATGCAGCTTGTCACTGTCAAGGTTCTGAGATAGTTTGAAAGGCGAGAAGCTTACAGATGAGACATCATCAGTACAGAACTCAACCAATCAGGCCTTTCTGGTAAAGTGGCAAAACAGCTTTCACATGACAGCCTTTGTTTTGTTCAATCATCTAGAAGCCATTCTGACTGATTCATTTGTGAGATGTAAAATCCTCTTATCAGTCAAATTTGAACATTTCAGCTACAATGAGTCAAAACAAAAATGGGGCATAAAACAAGAAAATTACTAGAAAAGATCTTCTAAATCATCAGTTCCCAAACTGTTTGAGTCAAGACCCCCAAATTGGCATATTGGTGTTGGTGACCCTCCTTTTTATGATGACAGTTACTAATCATATATCAGCTGGGTTATCCTGCAGGATTCTTTAATTATAAGGCAAGAAAATGTTCTCTTCATTAATATGGATGATTAATGTGGATTTATGCATTAATGTGTTCAAAAATGAAGGTGTGAAATTTAGATTTATCTCTTTGTTAATGTTTTAATTTGGACAGCCATGACAAAAATCCAACATTTATTTGATAAATAGAGGTTTTATATTTTTTCAATTATCTCGTGACCCACAGTTTGGGAATCACTGTTCTAAATAATAGATTTCCCACCATAAACATACTCTATCCCAACAAGAGATCAGTTCAGATCAAACATCATCCTAAATGTTCCAAGTTTCCAGATATTGTTGATGTTCTTGTTTACTGTAATCTTAACAGTCAAGTTATCACACAAAAAGGATCCTGAAGTGGAGAGCCATTTTCAAAATTGGTTTTAAAAACTTCCATCATAATACGCCCCCCTTCCAAAAAAATTCCTCCTCGCCATGACAGCGGCAGCCAAACAAAGTGGCTTTCGTTAAGAGAGCTGAGAGCGCCGCAGCTTCGGCCCTGCCAAGTGCTTTCACAAGAGCACGGTTGTTGGACAAGACGGCATTCAGCAACATTCCTCCTCCGGCCACACTGAGAGCCTGCGCTGTTCAGATGGACAGACAAGACGGGGTGGCGAGGAGTCGGACAGCAGGAGTACCAGGCTGAAACTATGCGGTTATTAACCCCTCAATCAGTCGCTGGTTGTGCAACCCCACAGAGGGGCCACTGTCTGCCTCGTCAAAAACCTGATTTCACATACGATGTAAAAGGAGGAAGACTCATGAGAACTTTTGGACTTTGAGTCTGAACAAAACTATTATTCAAGTTTTGTTTTTTCTTTCTGTCTGCGAGCTTAGAGCCTAAACCTTAATTCAAATTAAATCTCAAGCTATCAGCAAAACGTTCTGCAGAGAAACGGCCTCTCAGTGTCAGTCAGCAGAGATTAATTCACTAACAGAAAAATCCAGATCATGTCTGAGCTCTCCCTCCTCCACCAGGATTAGGTTTGAAAGCAGAAACCTGTTACTCTCATGAATCCAAACTGTTGCATAAACATGCTGTAAATCAGATAACACACAAAGATTTTTTTTCTTTTATGTGTACTGTTGGGGATCTGGCAGATAAAAGCATAAAAACACACATGTACACACTCAAAGCAACATACTGCAAGACAGATCTTCAATCATACTGCCAAAGATAAGAAAACTGCAGATCAGTTCCACCCCATTCCTCGATGACAGACACTTCCTGCTCTTAACCAGTCATGTGTATTGTGTTTGGATGGTGCATAAGAGCAGTTTTTCCTTTGTGCCATTGCCAGTCGGTACTCTCCCGACATTCCAAACTTCCCAGCATTTTAAGTGCAAACTTATACTGGATGCCCCTCACCTGACGAAGCTGAAGACAGAACTCGCCAAGTGCAAGCTCATTGAGAAGCAGGTGAATAATCATTTGGCACAGAAACACCAACCTGACCCCCCCCCTAAGAGTGCTTTTTGGGTTTTTAGTTCTCACACCGAGGCAGCAAAGAGCAGCAGTGCTGTTTCAGGGCAGTCGGCAGTTCCCCTGTCCAGACCTTTGGCATCATGCGGTACCCTGCTCTCCACTCTTGATGCTGTCCAGAGCTTACAAAGTGATGAGTGGAAACCCGGACAGTAATGCAATCATGCCTGAGAACAAGTAATTGTGAACATTCACAATGGTAGCCATTCACTCCTCGGCGGTGTCTTCAAATGCAAGGTTGCCTGGAGGACGCAAAACTGATTCAGTATTCACTCAGATGTCCAGATGCAAGATTTGAGTTTGGAGGTTTTTAGCTGAAGGACGTTTTCTTGAGAAACTCCTCGGTGTTTGACCCCAAGAAATCACTGATGTTTCACCAAAAACGGCATGTAACAAGTCAGTTCATCAATGCATTTAATTTTAGAACAACCCCATTGTTGAAAACTGGGTCTGATGTTCCGGCTGCTTCTCACTTACTGATGTATTTAAGTCAAACAAAGGAGGACCAGCAGTGTTGCACGGGTCAGAGGGTCAATTGGAATAACAAGTTGGAGCCGTGGGATTTAGTGTACAGTAGGGCTAAGATTTTCAAATATATCGAGACTTTGTCACACGAACCAAAATTGGTTCGTACCGCCATGGTCCCGTTATTGTATTTCAAAGCACGTTGCCAAGTCTCTCAGGTGTTCCTAACGGAGCATTGACTGTTTGGACACCATTATGGCACTTTAGAAATAAAGAGTGCAACTTTTTACTTCCTTTTTTGTACAGATTTCTATTGGGATGATATTATGAGAGTTGTTTGTTTCAAACAGGAGTTTCATCTTTAAGGAGGAGGTTACTGTACAGGGGAGATGGGTGAGCTGAGGGATGTGTGGGTCTCAGAGCACTTGTACACATCATCAGTCACATAATGCTTGAACGGCTGCATGTGCTTAATATAGACAGGTCGATAGTGGCTGCAGGTCATGCTGGACAAACAGGGTTAGCTAGTTTGACCAGTATGAGCTTATAAATGAACAAAAATGGCTTCCAAATATAGCTAACAGCATTAGCGGCAGCATCAAAATGTAGGTTGTGATCGTCTAAATCCAAGTTCTCTTTTATACTACTTTGAATTCCAGGGGGAAAGGTAAATTACATTAAAAGGTGCTCAGCAGAACTCCGAGTACGGACACAGCTGCACATTTAGCTGGACTACATAATGGTGACTTCTGTAGCCGCTTTCAGCAACTGTGACATGCGCTCCGTTGCGTGGGTACTTGCTTGAGAAATCCCTCATTATTATGAAGTGAATGGAGCCTGCTCACCCGTAAGCAATCTGTGACAGAGAGCAGTGTGTGTGACAAGACAAACACAGAGGCCGGGCAGAAGACATGCAGTGCTTCATGCATGAGTGTTGGCAGCCAGCGGATGCTTTGTCTTATCTGCAGAGTCCTGCTTAGCTTACATTCCACTCAGTCCGAGAGCGTAAATGTGCCCCAGGATGTCTTTTTGAGTGAGTGCTTGTTTACTGCCGTCATCATTCAGCCGTAACAGAGGAGATCAGGCACTTTAGGTCGCCATTTTTAGGCTGTTTAAATGCTGCTGTGTACACCTGGAGGAAAAAGCAGCAAACTTCCATATTACAGTCAGCAGTTGTTTGTAGAAGAATGTTTATGGGTTTTTTTATGAGCGTTGGAAGAGTTTATAAAGTCATCAGGTGGATTTTTAATGATGGCGGACCTCACATAGCTCCGGAAAAGCTAACTAAAATGTGACTACAAATATCAAAAGGAGGCAATCCGTGCATGTCTGCTTCAATTGTGACACATGTGCAAACTGTGTGTGCCCTGTATGAGTAACGCTCCACTGTAGATGCAGATGAGTGGAAGCCGGATGCTCACAGAGGCTGCAGTGTTCCAGTCAAGTGATTCCATTTAGCATTTAATTTCCCTCCAATCAGACCATCTGACTACAGACAGAGCAGGCTCCTCTGACAACACATGCTTACCTTTTTTTAGTAGGTCATATCTAGAGAGGCAAACATGGAGAAACTCAAAGCCACTCAGTTTCATTCATTTAGCAGCAGCATGTCTAAAATCATGTGGTAAGATATATTTCAGAATATCAAGCCAAAGTCAGAGATCAAATATAGTTGGTTTCATTTCTCTAATGTAAATCCAGTAAAATTTAAAACAAAAAGACTCATGAGCGTGCTTAAATGCCTTTTCAACTGAGGCATTTAATGAATGAATCCACAATTAATCCAGGTTTGCTAGAAACAGGAAATAACAGTGTCATTACATTTCTTTCTTTACTCTGATACACAAATTAAATTCCCATTCACACATTCCTGAGCCTCTTAATCTGGTTCCAAATCTGCCCCTTCTGCCTCGTCTTAAGTACCCCCGTCCCTCCAAATAAACCCTTCCTTCACAATGGATGAAAACTACACGCACTGCATGGACACCGCTAGGGTGAGCGGCTCAAAGAGAGGGGAGGGGACAGGGCATGCTTTTGTGCAGGCTGGGACTCTCTCAGTGTCCCAGAAAATAAAAAGTGGAGAGGATTTGGCCGACTGCGGAACTTGGGTCGTTGCTCAAAAACGCTTATTAAACGGGCTCCGCGCAAAGATAGTAGGGGTCTTTGTTGTGGTATAAACTCAGTACTTGAGGGACCACAGACCCAGCACTCCTGCAGCAGAGCTGTTAAAACTAAAGGACTACAGGCTGATGTTACTCAGCTATTTGTCCAAGGCATCCTCTTCCCCGGTGGAACGCTGAAGCCAAAGTTCCTTAAATGTCTAAATATGAATAACCCCCTTCCTGGACCCTTTCTCCTCCTCCATTCCACCTCTCCAAGTTCCCTCCATTTCCCTTGGCAGGAGGACAAAAGGCCGAGTAGCCAGTCCCACACGGGGCTGTCAGTCGGTCCAGCTCCAGCTGCCCCCCACCCCATCCCATCCTCCTTCCTGCAGACCAGCCAGGGGATTCCTCCATTGTCCGAAAGGGCACCGCAGAGAAGAGAGAGGGGGCTCAAAATGGAAGGATGAAGGTTTGAAAGAGGAAAGTGGTTAAGGATAACAAAAGGCAGGAATGAATAAGAAGGGCCGAGGAGGCGTGTGGGGAGAACAGCAGAGAGAAGAAAAGGAAGATTGTGAGCGAAGTGGAGAGGAGAGCTGAAAGAAAGGGAGTGACGGTGGATTATTAATGAAGATTGGAGAGTAAACAATGGATTCCCACTGAGCTCTGGACGCTCCGCCGCTAATGGGGTTAGAAACTCCAGCCACTGACCAACAAGTCTCTCAGGCTAAAGACTTATCCTTTCACACAGACAAATGAAAAATGGCGTTTATTATCCAGTTCTGACTGGTTCACACTGACTTGTACCGTGGACGTAAATGCTCTCACTGGCTTCAACAGAAAACGCATCAACCTACGTCGCACACTTCCATCTACTCACAACTATAAACCCACATTAGACTTCCTCTGCTCTCACTCGCCGCCCCCCTACACTTTTCCTCTCTCAGGTGTGCTTGTGGGAGAAAAAGAAAAACATAGACAAACACGCCAGAAATACTTTACTTGCCTTCATCTCTAGTGTTTCATGTGTGTTTAATACAATATGCAATATAAAACGCAATTAAACATTCTCAAAAGCAATCTACTTAATATAAAATAAAGACGGCACAAGGTGCATCTTCATGTTACAAGTTAATAGTGTTTCATGACTTTTTAAAACACTTAATATGTGTTTTTAGCATTTCTGTTAGTCTTTAGTGGGACTTTGAGCCATGACTACACATCCGCTTTAAGTCCCCCCCCTCAGGGCTGTAAAGGCCACACAGGGAGAAGGGCGTGGTGACGGCATGACTGACAGCCCAGCTAACTCCCATTTACACCGCTTACACCTTTCCCCAGATGGCTTTGATCTGTGAAAAGCACAAACACAGCTAAAAGTCAGGCCAAGAAACAACAGCAGACCTGAACTTCAGCAGCAAGGACTTGGTCTTTAGACGTCCTCAGTGTCTTTTTATTGCAATAAGAGGATATTAAAGTAGCTGGGATACCTGTTAAATAACATAAGCCAACATTTTCACTATGAAGAAAAGAAAGATGTAGTTTTAGTTAGAACTTACTAAGCATTTAAAAGTATATTTCAAAAGTTTCAGATGTGATAAAGCTATATCTTTAAGCTACATTTGCAACTATTTTGTATTGCGTATGCAAAACAAAACTGACCAAACTCTACCAGGAAAGAAGACAAAACGCTCCACATATGAAAAGCGAGCGCTTTCTTCCAGTGCCAAAAATCTATTTTTGTCACAATGTGGGTTAACAAAGTTGTGAAGAAAAGCGTCAGATGCTTCCAATTTTCGGCACTTAGCTTAAATCAATAATTTTAAAAATAACTGCGATAAAAAGCTGCATGCTTGACATATTTCTCTGCTTTCATCTCGTTAGATAATAGAGCCATCATCATAACCAGTTAGCCTAACTGTCAGTCAAGTTGCCTTGCAGCTCAGTGATGAAGGACAGGAGTGAGGGCTTTAAAGTGTTGCTCTGTTTTTGGCCCTAGAGCAGCCAATTATGAACCAATTCATCAATCCAAGAATGTGCATCAGAGTGTGAGATTGCCAAAAGATTGACTCATAAAAAACGATATTTTAAAATTTAAAAAAAAGGAATAGTACTCTCTGTTTTCCATCTGCCTTGTGCTTTGTTGTGCTGCCATGTTTTCTTCTGAAAGGATGAGTCAGGTCGGCGTCAGACAGGAAAGGACGGAGCGTTGTTGAGGAAGGAGAGTGAGCCAAGGCAGCGCATGTACACGGTTTGTGTGTGTGTGTGTATATATGAGTGGACGTTTGTATTTATGCTTGCTGTGTCCCAGCCTCTTAGTATATATAAACAGGAGGAAAAGCCTAGAAAGTCCTGCAGGTGAAAAACAAAAACTGGTTAGACCATGAAGGAACCCTTAACTGAAAACATGCTAACATACCCAACCTTAAAGACCTTGAACTGCTCAGTCTGACAGGGTTTTCTCTGGGCTACCATGAATTAAAAGGCTTTCCAAAAGTCAACATGGTCACAAAAAAGCATAAAGAGACAGCAGGGGGTTTTCCCTCTCGACTCCTGAGAATGCTGTTGACTTTTGTTGAGTTGACACAACACTATTATGTTTCTGCGGATCTGAGTGTATTCAGCCTCCCAGGAATGTTCTTCTTTTAGATTCCTGTCGGACAGCTGTATCTGCTTCTCAATTCACGCCGTAAAATAAATAGAAGGCAGATATCAGCTCCTGCTCTCACGACTGAGGAGGAACAGGTGGGCATTATGGATGGGAGGTCAGAGTACTACTGTAACACATGAGCATGGACAACGATGGGATTTAGCAAATGCTCCATTTTGTCTTTATAAACCCATCTCATCTAGATGAATAATAATAATAATAGGAAAAGGTTGGCACTAGGGCTGTCCCTGACACGTCGATGAATCGATGTAATCGATTCAATAAATAGGTTGATTTATAAAACGTGCATCGAGGCAACTGAAAAATAACAACAAAAAATTTTAATGTTCTTATTTCGAAGGGAAACCGGAATCAGCGTTGTTGCGAATGCGATTGGCGTAAGCCAGAGCAGCGAGAAACAACAAGCTAAGATGACAACGTGCAGAGAGAGTGAAAGCGAGCATCAGAATCCGGTAGCGAAGCATCAACAAGTAGGCTATAATTCATGGTCCACCACGTTGTCCGCGAGCACCTGCTATAAAAGTGCTGCGATTACTTTACCAATGCCGGATAACATCGTACTCTGCCAGCTCTGCTAAGTGAAAATGACGTTTCACAGCTGCAGGACTGCAATGAACGCACATGTGAAGCGTAAACACCAGCAAAGCTCTGTAAGTCAACTCGAGTTTATTTTTTGT
>JBBDHI010000019.1:7467153-7483613 GCA_037177115.1 Craterocephalus stercusmuscarum
CTATATGGTAGTGTTGTGTGGTATTTATGATTATTATTGCAGCTACTCAAATTTTACACATTTATATTTCTGTAAGAAGAAAAAAAATATGTGGGGAGAGCCTCAGAATGCAGCTTAACTCTTTCATTCAAATTGAACTTTAAACATATTTTCGTACGAGGATTTTTGTTAAGACTGCTTAAGAGAGCTGCTAAACTCAGTTGAAATTGCACAAGATTTTTAATATTCACT
Source organism: Craterocephalus stercusmuscarum (assembly GCA_037177115.1). NCBI lineage: Eukaryota > Metazoa > Chordata > Actinopteri > Atheriniformes > Atherinidae > Craterocephalus > Craterocephalus stercusmuscarum. The sequence continues at coordinate 7,467,385 of JBBDHI010000019.1, forward strand.
AAAATGTTGAAAGTTGAGAATGTTTTTGGTATTTGTTCTGGGTTAAGTATTTTTCATATTCATCATGCACAAAAAGAATCGTTAGATTATTAAATTAATTGAACAAATAATCGAATCGTTAAATGCATCGATGCATCGAAAAAAAAATCGACAGATGAATCGATTCAGAAAATAATCGTTTGGGACAGCCCTAGTCGGCACGATGCCCTCTTGGTTACTCTCTGTAAATGCTCGTTTCTGTAAAGTGACTCCCTGTCACCATTTTTAAAATAAACAAGTAATCCCTCCAGTGTTGCCATATTGGTGGGCTAATCTATGCTTTGATTACTTAAAATGTCACAAATTTAAGCGCTTGCACTGCATAGTCTGGGACATAATCAAATCTTGATTAATACACGCAAACAGAAAGACGGAGAACAAGAATCAGGATAGAGTCTGTGTAGATTTGCATTCCAAATCAAAATTCAAAGCAGGGCCCAAGCTAAGAGCTTTAAACTCGGCCTTTCCAGGGCTAAAATACCTGCTTGCATGCATTATCCACAATCCAATCAGTGACACTTCACTTCTACATTGGAGAAAGCTGGAAGCAGTATAACAGCTAAAGTGCTATAGGCCAGAATGAATGAACAAGCAGCTCTTCTAGCTCTTCTGTGCAAGGGGCATGGCACAATCAGGACCAAACCAGACTGTAAATGTTGACTCATCTACTGAGCAATTAAAAGCACAAAGTGAAAATGAAAGGATGGCCTAGCTTTTGTTAACAACACTTATTTGCTGACATATTAATGGGGAGTAAAGCGCACACTGCTGCCTCGGTCTTTACAGTTCAGCTGACGTAATGGCCTGAGATTCCCCGGTAATGCTGTCACGCAGCAGGAATGAATGAACACACAAGCAGATAAGAAACTGTAGAGGAGGTGCCTCACCTCCACCCCTGTTCCTGACTTCATCACATGCTCTCATTCGCCCTTTGTGTTCCCACAAACATGACACAAAACCAGAAGCCCTATTGTTTATAGTCCACAGAGCTCTTTCCTGGATGGGCTGGATCCGGTATGTGGAGGCTGCCAGCGTGCCAGCGCTTAGCCCGTCTCACAGTAGAGCCATGCTGCAGAGGACCACCATGGCAACCACAGCCCTCAGCTATGCATGGCCCGGGCGTTATATGTACTAGTAATTTGCTGGCTAGTTCCTATACGGTCAACACATACCACAATTAAACCATTAGCAAACACAATGAGAAACACTTTGGCTCTGTATCTGCTTGATCAGGGATAAACAGAAACACAAGCACTAGGAATGGCTCAGTAGGAGGTATGCATATAAATACTCCGCATTAATAGGGGTGCTAAGTGATTTGTAAGAGGCTTGACTGCTTCTGAGTTGTGAAATGTCTAACAAGCTGCCGGAGAAAAGACAAGGAACTGCAATATTGACCAACTATAGGGGTAAATTTGAATTTTTCTCCCTTAAAAGTGCCAGCAAGTGTTGTGAGTTCAAGAGCAGCTTCTGTACAATTGCCTCATTGTATGTGTCCAGGTTGTGGCCTCCCTCTCAGTATCATGTGGCTCACTGTCTATCGTTCACCGTCTGGCCATTCTCCCTCCTGCAGTGGCTGTGGTACAGATATCTCTCTTATATGACATCTATCCTTCTAAAAGGTTCCTCGACGGCTTAAAATTGATCATAATTAATAATTGGGCAACCAGCACAGCACAGGTACACTGACAGCTGGCCAGATACAACTTAATCTGAGGGTTCAGGTAAACTGACCTGGATGCTTTCATACATTCATTTCAGAAATAAATGCTTGTGTTTTGAAATGCTTGTTGACAGATTATAATCATACAGCCTCTGTAGATAAAGTCTGGGAACAACCGCAGGTAGAGTATTGTAAAGCCTGCAGTTAAGAGGGTGCCCAAATCGAAAAAAGTTAAAATTATGAGTTAGCATTTTTTCCATTTGTTTTTTGAGGTTGTTTAAAAAAAAATCATTATTAGGGGACGAAGCATAAAAAGCATAACCTGGCCATGGAGCTAGAAGAGAGTTCATAGCATCTGTCAGGTAGCATGAGCAGCTAGTTTAATGCATAAACAGCTGAAAAATGTGACAGTTTTGCCTGTATCCAACAAGTCTGTGTCGCACAACAGGCAGCTGTCTTATTGCTTGCTTACTCAGAAAAGATGATAACATTTAAAGAAGTTGAAGTCATCAATATATGTCCCATTAAACATAACCACATGGCAGAGCAATCTGCATTATCTACTACTACTGTCATTTAGCAGACGCTTATCTACAACATCCTGTATTATTTTAAGCATACACATCTGTAATACTACGTAAAGATCCTCAGAAAAACACTAAAACTTTCCATGTGAAGTTCAGAAAGTTGTTCACAAGTGCAGCACAAAGTCACCCTTATTTAGTTCACTTGGTCTAGCATCCCACCCCCGGTGGAAAAATAACTGCTCCACTTTATGTTGCTACTGAGTCCCACTGCTTTGCTGCTGTGGCTTTTCAAAGCTCAAGGACAAACCGTAGCTCTGACACAAGGTACACTGCTTGTTCTGTTTGACAGCTTCGGCTCAGGCCGAGGAAGAGGTCGCTCTTCTGCGAGCGGATCTGGAACAGCGTCGGCCTTTCTGCACACAGAGCTACAGAGGGTCTGCAGTGACAGGGAAGACCCAGCCTCTCCCTGACAGCACACAAACATGCTCCCGCACCAGGAAAAGCACCAGCCTCAGGGAGATCCATCACCTTGGAGACCTGTATTAGTTCAGCGAGAAAGTCAGGGAGAGAAGGAGGCAAAAAATCTCCTTGGTAACGCTCGACTAGCGATGAAATGCAAACGAAGCCTCGCTCGGTTTGGACACATTGTGTGCACAAACATATGGAACAACATGGACATGGACAGTTTTAATTCTTCATTTTTAATGTTTTCTGGATTCATTGTTCCTCTTCAGCATCAGGTCAGAGTGAGCACAGGCTCATCTTCAGCATAAGATCCAAGACAATAACAACATATAGGATCAGAAGCAAAGCTCCATTCATATGTCACTCAGACAGAATAATTACAGACTTGCCTGCACTTCCCTCCCATACGACTCCAGAGAGGATCAGCACCAGGATCGACCAAAACACTAGCCCTAAGTGCACAGGCAAGCACATGCCGATCCCCGGGGGCTGCCTCAAACGCACTCTTCTGCACGCCCGACGTCATGAACCTGGTTTGTAATAGCAGACCTAAAAATACATGACATGGGAAACCGATGATCCAGATAGTACATTTTGTACCTTTGCCAGAGCGCCTATCTGTCTAATGAAGTATGAGGTGACAACCAGAAATGGTACATGGATGAATATGTCCTTGCACTTGACCCTACCTGACATGTCTCAGAAGGCCCCATTAGACTGCTGAGCTGCAGCGAACGTCTCACGCACACACAGAGACTCCTTCCTGACTACCCAACACAAACAAGACACACTGCCTCGGCAGGAACTTTCCACTGGGACAAAACTCTGTTGAAGAAGTCAGTTCCTCTACCTCCGTTTCCACTGTACAGGACACGATCTAATGATGCTCCGGAGAGACCATTTCATTTCCTAAAGAGGCTTTGTTCACTTAATGGTTGGTTTAACAATCCATTGATTTATTCATGATTTTACACATTTATGTTTGCTTTGTTAAATACGGGACATGAAAGAAAATCTCTGTAAAATAAATAAACTGTGAATTTTGTGAAGGTTTTTTACTGGAAAAAAAAAACTCTCTAGGTAATAGGTTGGTGGATTTTGCTTGCCCAATACCAACAAATAGTATCTGATTAATTAGACAGTTTGTCTAATTATTAAGCATTATTTACTAGAGATGTTCCGATACCATTTTTTTCCTCCCGATACCATTACTTCTGCTATTGGTATCGGCCGATACCAAGTACCGATGCCACTATATTATAAAACAAATGTCATATTACACCTGCATGGCTGCGATATGATCAGCATTGTGATAAGGCCTGGCTCAGGTTAAACTCTGTGTAAAACATGAATGAATACAGCAAACTGAAGCCATTTATCTTCAAATGTCTTGCTGGTGGGAGAATCCAGTGTATTAGCTCTTTATCTAACCTTGTCCAACCCTCTAAAACTGTAGGCTGCAGATGTCTGCACAGTGCAACTATTTTAAGTACAACAAAGAAGAACTGTGTCAGAGCTAATAGAGCTAATAAGTAAATATACTTATTTTCATAAATTATGTGGTATCAAATTGCCACTTGAACTCCAGTACTCGCCGATACCGATACCAGAATTCGGGGTGGTATCGGAGGCATGTCTGATACCGATACCGGTATCGGAACAACTCTCTTATTTACATTTTAAAACACACTAATGATTACACTTTTACTGTGTAATCAAGTACTCTGCGTTTTCTTCAAGGCTAAAAAAGTAATATTTTGGTGCCTATAAAAGACGTGCAACACTAAAAATGAAAGTGAAAATGAAAGGCTGGCCCCCACCTCCCAAACGTCAATACAGGTATCAACTTGTAAAGCTGCCGGAATTATCTTTTGGTTTTTTAGTCAAAAACAATTAAAACTCTTCTATATGTTTATCGTTTTACTTCTATTCATCCTTCAATATAAAAACAAAAAGCATAATTTGATTTTATCGCGATAGCATGGACGCATTTGGACAGACTGCCGTTTCCTCTCTCATTTCACTCTGCTCTGTTGGAAAAATGGATTTTATTCTCAGTCCAATAACTCTCCCCAAAACTTCTTGACCTTAGCAAGAACACATGCAATTAGATATAAATACTGTATTTTGGTGAATATAGTTCACCTATAAATTTTAATTTGTAGCAAACAGGAAATGAAAAGTTCCTACACTTGAGTTACAAATTAGAACATTTAATCTACTGAAGTAATGACAAGCAGATGCTCAGTAAGGTACAGAGTTTAGAAAAACAGGTCATAAAAAAACCCTCTGGGGTCGCTGAATTATGAGGTTTCAGTTCATAACTACAAATATTTATGTTTATAAATAAATTGTGTACAGGCAGTGGCAGTTTCTCCGCTATCTAGAGGATTACTTTGGCTTTACTGTGCAGCATTCCTCGCTGCTTCTCCGCCAACATATAAACATACTGTAAATCCATACAAGTAGCTCATAGCCGCACATTCATCAGCTGAGCTAAACTGCCGGTTCGGCTCCGATCTCCGTCTTGCTCGTAAATTCAACCTGGTGTTGCCTTTATCTGCTAAATGAGCTGAAATAAAACATTTTAGCTCATTCTTTCAGTTGACCTGCTTCACAGCATTCCCAACAGAGGTTAGCATAATTAAAACACTATTATAATGGGAAGAGCTACACAGTTAGCAAGAGGTTTGATTAACTGGAGAATGCATCTGGGGCAACTTGTGCATATCTGTAGAGCTTCGGTGCTCACTGAGTATCTATGTGTGGGTTTTTCCAACAGGAATGTGAAATAAGTTCAAGTGTGCGAGTGAGAGGAGTGAGTTCAGCTTCCAGAGGGCCGGGCAAACTCCATGAGATTCCAGACATGCCTGCATTTCCTTGGTTATCACATGCTGCAGTGCAAACACAGCTATGCTGAGCTAATTACGCACACAAGTCACTCTTTTTACCAGAAATTTTGAAAATCAATTATACCCATTAGTGGGAAGAAGAAAATAACACAAATTTGTTTAAGTTATTAACAGAGTGTATGGAATTAGGAGTGAAAGGAAACAAAGTATTAAAAAGTTCATAAGAATTATATTTTTGTTCTGCTGCAAGACAGTGGAACTGCAGTTGTGGAGTTTGATCCAACTCTCACACAATGAGGACAGAAATGTATTAACTTGCTTTTTATAGAGAGAAGCATAGAAAACCCAAACAAAGAGTTGCATTGCTAAATTCTGCTAATCCTAAAAGTTAAAATAACCATTTACAGTAAACAATACCCCATCCTTCAACACTTGCTCAGTCAGTCCTCAGATAAGTCCGATCTGTTGTTGCTAGATTAACTCCTTAAAAAGACAGAAAGGGTTAAGTGCTTAGACCAAAACTTATAAAAAAAAAACTGTGAGAAGAGAAACCGGGGCATTCTCCTGGAGATGAAAAGACGTATCCTCGGGGGGCCAACGGCTGGTGCACGCACGCACGCACCCATGGAGGACACAAACTTCTCCCGTTTCCTTTTCTACAGACCTGTTGCTGCTTCATTTGCTACACATCGCTGGTACGAGCAGGAGACATACATGCGTGCATACCTCTTTGTTGCCTCCAATGAATCCCGCTGTTTTCCATTGACCTCCTTGTCATACATGCAAACATTCACCCATCAGCACCTCTCTATTAAGATGGCTGAAACTGGTCATGTGGCGCAACCCACACATTCAGCCTGTCTCATATTCTATTTGTTCAAAAAAAAAACAATTAACAGACCATGACTGTGACAAAAAATGTCCCCAAAGAAGAATTTCAGAGATTTCCACGCAGGTGGCCCCAAACAAAAACTATTATTAAAGTAACAACACAATGACCAGTAGCCTTCGTTTCTGTAAGCAGAAGTGATTAAGTATCTTCTTTGGAAAAGACTTGCTTCATTTTAGTTCATGTTTTAGTAGATTAAGCAGAAAATCACACGGAATTTAGCTCTGCAAATCAATATTCAACTTATAGGCGTAAATGATGAGGTGGGTAACTCCACAGCGGAAATGGCGGCAAAAACACATAATAAAAAAGCAACATGGCTGCCACAGAGAAACAGACCTAATACTATTCAGTGATAATGTGAGATAGTGGTACACCAAATCAATATTTGGATCAATAAGGAAGAGAAGTAGACAACAATTTAGATAAGCTGTAAATGATTACCGAGTCAATGACAGCGCTAATTCTAAACATGGAGCACCACAAATCACCTTTGTCATCGCATATTGCACAAAACTGTATTTTATAAGCGATCGGTTGAATTTTTTTGCTATGTCCATCCATTAAATCACAAATTTGCTCCCTCAAATATGTGCGTGGACAGAGAAAAAAAAATTATGAGCACAAAAGACTGAGCTTTATTTCAACACAACCACAAGTAAAAATTAGCCTGTGGCGTGCCGTTTGGTCTACTTTCAGATCGCACGCATCACTGTCAAGTTACAACATTTTTCTATGAAACGCAAGCATTCCTGAGATTCTGAAATGTGCCACACAGTAGTTTAGAAACAGTCATAAATCAAAATTTTGATGAGAGGGAAACAAATCCCCCCCATATTTCAAATGAGAAGTATATGAATAGTTTCATCACAGCAGTAAAACAACGCTCCAACCTCAAGTGCAATACAGTACTTTAGTACTGTAACAGGAGTTCTATCATTAGTATAAAACATAACACTCCTGCAAGCTTGATGCCACATCTTGCTGGATTACAGAAACAAGTTGCTTTACATCAATTATCAGAAGGCACCAGCGTGACACTGAGAACATCCGAGCATGTATGCAAAGGAGAAAAAGGTGCAGGAGGTGTTGCTGAGACCAAAACAAAACACAGCAGAGCTGGGAGGAGCTCCAGAGCAAACAATAAAATCTGAGCTCAAATGTCCCGTTACCGAGACCTAAAAGGTCCGCAAAACAAGATGGCGTCCCGAAAAAACAGGGCATTCCACGCCTCGCTTGATTATTCCCACTTCCTGCTCTCAAAGACGCTCCCCACAGAAAGGAATCAACAAGAAAAACATAGGCGTCAGCAAATTAAAATGACATGAAGTTAGGCCGTGACTGAGCGTCTGAGTTAGCCCACAAAAAAACAAAACAAACAAAAAACAAAACAAAACAAAAACCTCCCGAGGTAGCGCCTCCACTGGGACCAGCCCAGACAGAAAGCCCCTCCGCACTGGCCACCGGTTTCACAACTCAACATTAAAAGCAGAACAGCTCTAATGTTGCGTGGGAGAAGTGGGCACCAAGTAGTTTAACTCCAGTTTCCAACAGTGATTACTTCCTCTTTCTCTGCATCTACCGGGTATTTTCCAACTGTAAAATCCAAACTGAGCTGGGATAAGATAGCTGAAGGTGACAGAAAGTGATCCATACCAACAAAAAAAATATTTAAAAAAATCACTGGTACAAAAAGTACACTAAGCTGAGGATGTGAATCCTATCAGGTTTCAGAGTGATAACGGCCTTCAATGATTGTGTGCTAGCAGGAGATAAAGAGCAGCATTTGTTTGTGGTTGCTTTAAAAGCCATCCTGGATGACCTATTCCTCCACAGGGACATCAGTAGTGTGACAGATTAGCCTCAAAGGCCCGTTCATGTGACTGAGAGTGAAGATGCTGAGCTCCGGTACGATCAAAAAGTCCAGAAACGGCATCCCGTCCCAAAGAAATGTCATGCTGGAATTCAATCCCTCCAAACTTCCCATGTTCAGTCAGCACTGCCAGCCGTGTGTCTGAGCCGGCAGTCTAAACGCACCCTGTTGAAAATGTGCAAAATAAACATCTGGCAAAGATGTCAAATTGCTTTGCTAGATGGGAATTAACCAACTATGTAGCAAGAAATTATGATTGGCAAGTACAATCCCTGAGCCGCACAGAGCTGTGTTGTCAGAACTTTTCTGTACACTCTGACACTTTAAGATTTCACATAGACGGAGGGAAATATTTTGCCTGCCTTTGATGGAGCAAACATGCTCTAATTCAAACATCTTAAGTCTTACAGCGGAAACAACCGTTTTTCTATTTAACATTTCACCTTAAACTTGTACAACAAATCCTGATCTCTGAGCTGGCTCTATAGCTGATGAACAGAAAAAAAGGTGTCCCCTTGCACAGCTTGTCATGTGTACTTAATGCCTGTAACACAGATCTACCCCCCTATCACAATGTTTCAGCAGCCGCAAACTCTCCCCTACTGCAAACAGCTGCCACTGCCACCGTAGCTATCAATTATTCACTGCAGCTTTGCCTCTGTTTACCTTTGAGGTCTGAGACTCCAGCCAGAGTGCACAGGCTGGTGGTGAGACAACTGCACAGAAAGCAGCCCAAACCACTGCGAAGGAAGGGGAGCTTTTGATGAACACTGCGATAATGCTGCAAGAAGCACGCACAACCGGCCTGCACTGTTATAATAGTATGAGAAAAAGTTGCAAGATTTTTTTTTTCTCCCTTTAATTTACATGAACTTGTAAGCAATCGTTTCTGAAATCAAGCGATCTGCATAAGGTGAGGCTTTAAGTCATTCATTAGGTTGAAGCATCGACTATCCTAAGGGCAAATGAAGCAGAAAAGGAGCAGCAAATTTATTTCATTTTAGCAGCAGGACTAACTGGATGACGGTAATTTGCTCTGAGAACGATTAAAGACCGAAAATGATGATCCATTATACAGAGACGCATCAAGGTGGGACTGAATTCGGGAGGCTAAATCTATTTCAGGATCTGTGCATGAACAGATAGTGCATATGAAGTCCGAGGTCTCTGTAGGTCTGCAAGGAAGTAAATCCAGTAAGACCCAAATATTTCTTCAAATCTTGACGGTGGGAGAGTCTACTTGATAAATGGATGTTTGTGTTCTCTGTGCAGAAAACGCTGGGAGTGGTAGCCGTTGGGTCTGTGACCACTTCTTTGACTGCTGCCTCCCCACCTGACACTGCATGTCACCCAATGTTCTCAAATGGATGGCTGACCAGAATTTCCGAGTCCCAGAAGACCGAGGATCAGTGGAGCTCAGCTCAATTCCCATATACCTTCCTGCAGACCCCCACTCCCCACTCTTGTTAATCCATCTCCGGAATAAAATACCCCCCTCCCTTTCTTTATCACCATTACATATTCTCTTGCACACGCTCTTTTTACCCCTCTGTCCCATCACACTGGCGTTAGGAGGGGGGTTGGCAGGATGTGAGACCAGCTGGTCTTCAGCTCAGACAAAGAGACCTGCTGAATGTGCTCTTCTATCAAAAAGAAACAGACCTCTCACACAGCAGTTTCTTCTCAGAACCTCATAGCTCTGGCTCTCCTTCCCTTTTCATTTTCAGTAAACTGTTGGGATTATAAGTTTACTTCTGTTTTCTCACAATCAGAGGGGCACGATGACATCAACTACTAATACGAAGGCCAACTTTGAATTAAATACTGACGCCACAGGTTGAATTTAAATACACTTAATACAATTAAATACACTTTGAATTGTGGATTCTCTGTGCAGGAATCAGAGGAATGATGTGGTTGTACAGCAGAGAGGCCGGTGGCAGGTGAAATTCATTTTTGATATTAACCTAATTCAACAAGTCACTTGGGATAGACTACACAAGTCAGCAATACGGTTACATATAGTACTGTATTATGTCCTAGACTATTACATTAAATGTTCTTTCCCGCCACCTAAACTCCTCACACACAAGTCACTGTGCATTTCAGAGATACTGTACAGTTGCTGGATTCAGCAGCACTGATTCTAAAAGCAGACAATGCTTTAACATAAATTCATAACACGGGCAAATAATACATTTGACTATGTTTGTGCAAACCATAGTGAAACAACACAGTAAGGTAAGTGCAAGCGGCCAATTTGGCTTTCGCTTGACCCAAGGCTGAAACCACACGAGGGACCGCATGAAGAGAAAAGCACTCAGATTGTTATCAGCACATTCATATTTTCAAAATAGAGGCACAAGAGTAGATCCCAGAGGAAATGTACATTCAGGAGCACTGGCATGTACACAGGGGTCAGAAGTGTGGTGCTGACTGAGGGGCGTTTTTACGGCCGGGTGAAGCTCTAATCTGCCCTTTGGTCACATCTGTTAGTGCACATATGAAAGGCAGTGGTGCCAACTGCAGTCTTCCTCCTATTCATTAAAAATACACTCTTTTTTTACAATTAAAACATGAATTATCTGGCCATAGTATGTCATGTAGTCAAGATAAAGTTACTCAAAGCTTTTCACCAACTACAAACCTGTAAACGTGTGTCAGTAAAAGCAAATGACAAGTACATACACCTCTATGTGCATGAAACGAATGCTTATTCTTATTCAGTTACTAGAATGTGCTATTAGGTAATAACACTGGATAAGGAGCATTTATAAAACCTGTTTTGCAAAAACACATGTGGACACACCCATCAGCACAACAATGACTAAGTCAGAACGAGAAGCGGCAGACCTGTAGGGCAGAGCGCATGCTTTAGAGCTGGGGTTTTTTGCCTGCTGGCTACTGCACCTGCAGACCACCTGGTTCCTTCAAAACTTTTTTTCATCAGATACTAATGAAGTCAAAGTTGTCTTTGAATACAGCAAACAAAAACAAAAAAAAGATAGTTTGAGCTAGGGTAAGACCGCAGCAGAGTGGACAGGAAACACAAAGAGCAACGACACTGGATATTAGGGATGGGGAGGGTGGAAGGCTCTGACTATTGAATGGATCTCTTTGTAACCTGTCATGGGACTTGAAAACAGCTTAAAAGATAATTTTCTCTCTTCCTCTACATGATCTGGGAAGCAGGACTAGTTGGTAAAAAAGCAGCTCAAATAAATTCAGATTGTTTTAGAACAAAATCCCCTCTGACAGCTCACACAAGGAACGCATGCAAGAATACATCCTATCACTTTCTATAAAATGCTCCAAAAGTTACTTAAAGCTGTGCTAGCAAGGATTTGAGGTGTGCTTGAATTATGGACACTAAAAAAAATTGTTATAACTGCTTTCTATGTTTCAGTGGTCAAAGCAGTTTCTTCATTACTACATAATATTTCTTCTAAATAAATGCAATTTTTGGGGCAACATTTTCAAGGCAAGAAATCCAAAACATCAAACAGTCCAAACTAAATACTTGCACTTTAAAAACCACCAACAACCTGAAACAGGTGACGGGGAACTGTTTCATTTTCAGTGAAACTAAATATTTGCACCTATTAACTTGGTGTGCTGCACACACATTTCCATTTAACCCTATAAAGCCAAATGTATCATATTTGATACATTTGTTTCTGAGACATTTTGCATCACTTCATGGCAAAAACTTTGCTCAAAACTCTGCAGAACACAATATGAAAGTTGTCTTCTGCCCCCTAATCGATGCACTATATTAATTTTGACATGTCCCATGGTAATGAATGGTAGATAAAGACCTCTCTTGAGTTTGGCTTTAAAGGGTTAAAACCATATTTCATTAAAAAGGTTCCTCATTTTATAAACATAAGAAAAGTGTTTGTTCTTCAAATCAAAAAGGGCCTGCTTTGGTTTCACAGAGGAGAATATGATGCTTAAACATTCACAGCAGCAAAACTACAGCCATGAAGGAGATTAGATTTTGTGCGATGAGAAGACCAGGCTGTGATGCAGCTAAAGATGTATGGACATGTGGGGAATTCCTGACCAGCTGCCGACTTAAAAGGTCCTCTAAATCCAGTGCATGCAGATAAGTCATACTTGATGTGGTTACTATTCCATCTGGTATAATCACCACCTGGATATGGTTGTGTCCTAAATCAGACACAATTATTTTAATTCTCTTGTTTCGTAAACTGAAGAGGTTCCTGATGTGGCAAATGGAGGAATCATTACTGCAAAGAGAATAATCTGAGGTTGCTGAGCAGTGCAGTGGGGGGGGGGGGAGTCGCAGCAAACTTAAGAAACTACCAAGACCTCTAAATCTCCATCTGTTCGCTGTTAAACCCTTCCCAACACGATCTAGACCCATCCACACGCAGCGCCACCCTGACTGCTGCTGCGCTTTACCATTTCTTTTGTTTCTTATTTACACAGAAACAGAATTTCATGACTGACAATGCCACTGTGTTATCATATAAACATGTTACAACCCTTCGATTCATCCAGGGAAAAACCCGTCCCGCTGGACTGGTCAGCTTGCCGGTCAGTGCGTCCCAGGGCAGTGACTGTTTGAAGATGTGAACCTCTGAGCCGATTATTTTCTCTGCGTGGCACGTTGGACAGCGAGGTGACGCCAACAAGCGCAGTTAATTGTTCAAACCCTTCGTCACATAAGGCTGGCTTGTTCACACACATAGCATGAACTGATGAGCAAAAACAAACGAGGATGTTAGACTGACATCTAAAAATAGCCCAGGACTGACGAGTAGGTCCGCAGACTCATCTTTGAGTAGAATATGTAGTGACAGGGAAGGGGCACATAAATGCGTAGAGGCATTCAGGCGCTTAGTTGTGAGCTCATCATGATAATGCCATTCATCGTACAGTCAGCGCTCTTGCACCAAACTCTGCATGGGCCTGACCTCTCACACCGCCGCCTCACTGAAGCCCCACCGACTCTGAGGACCCATACGCTTTGTGTCTGCACGCTACGTGGTTACAGTGACCACACGAGACATGGTGTCACCGTGCATTTATGTCTCCTGGTTGAGGCCAGCGCTGCACAGAGAGACTGTTGTCGGTTAGCTCTCTGAGCTGGACTATTTGGGCATAATATCAGTATTTCAGAGGTCAGAGACCCCGTACTCTGACGATGTTCAACAGGTATGACAAGCTCTGATCTGTCAAAGAAAAGCCTCAGTTTTTGTTGAGGACACTTAAAAATAGACAGATTGTCTGTTTTGAGAAGCGCTGTGTTAATCTGTGAGGAAAAACTGCAGGCAAGAGGAGCAACTGTACAAATAAACAAATGGTTACTCAAGAAAAAACAAGACTTTTAAGGGTGATTCACGACAACATACATGCCTTTGTGTTGAGCTAATGCAGTTTTTCTATCAGTAAGAATTTTATTTAACAGAATACAAAAAAAATCAAAAATCAAAAGGGATTTCATCAATAAATCCATGTACCCAAAACCCAAAGAAGCTCCTCTGATAATGTTTCCCAGAAGGCAGTCCTGAGCCGAATCCTTAACCTCTGCTGACCCAAAAGTGTTACCAATCTTCAATTAGTGAATGTGCCACTTGTCCCTGTCTCCAGTAAGCTAAAGCCGTGAAATATAAGAGACTGTGGTGTCTACAACTGGCCTGTCTTTTCATTCACACTCCCCGTCAGATCACAATCACAGCCAATGTATTGTTGTCCTGGAAGCGAACAATGCCTTGAACTAAATAAAACCAGTGTTTTTGTTCTACGGCTCTGAAACGCTGCAGGGGAAATGGAACAAGCTCTCTCCTTCCCTTAAAATAAACTCGGCTATGCAAAGCCAACTTTTGCCATATTTCAAATTGTAAAAGTGTGGGTGGGGACGGCTTTGCACATCATTCCACACATGCCTTCCTACACTGCATCCAGTCTTAGTGACCACTGTTGCCACCACCACAAGCAACATGTTGTGGGCCAGCTGTTTTAGAATACCTTATTGCATATAAAAATGCATCTTCTTCACTTACGGAATGACAATACATCCATTTAATGTACAATGAATGCAATATCACTGAAAATAAAAAAAACAAAAAAAGCAATTCAGTGGTTATCAAGTTATAACACAAGTCAACCTCGAGTTCATTTAAAACGCTGTGCACACTTAATAGATGCATGGAAAGAAGGAGCCATCTGAGCTGATGAGGAAGTGTCTGTGCAGGTGATACTGTTTACATCACCTGGGAAGTAGTTTGCTTTACAAGCAAGCAAACTGTGAACAAGAGTGAAGTGCTGGAGGGTGAATTAACCTGAGCCCCATGCAATACCACTTTTACCAGGAGACGGACACATGGATGTCAGAGGAGATGCTCAGCATACCTTTGGTAGCTCTTTGAGTTGGTTGGCATCCAGGAGAAGTTCCTCCAGGCTGCGGCTGTAGCGGAATATTTCATCGGGGACTGTCTGCAAGTTGCAATGCCGCTTGTCCACCGACTCTACGTGGCGGTTGCAGCGCCACAGGGGGATACACTTCAGCATGTCCGGCCGCCGTGGGGGATATGGTTGCCGGTGTTACTAAAATCTCCGCATCGGAGGGAAATGCAAGGCAAAGTCACTGGGAGAGAGAGAGAATCTGGAGGGAGTGGGCTCAATGTCAAAACACTGGCTGTGTTCCCACGATGATCCTGAGCAGGAGGCCGAAATCCACTTAGAGACAAAAAATAATCCCTTCGATCTGTTAGCGATATTCCACGTCTATGCTCAGAAGAGTTCCGTGACTGTCAGGTTCGTCCCGGCGTCATCCAGTGAGAGATTAAAATTAACACAAAAACCAGAACTCCCACTTGCCTCAAGTGTTTCCTCACTTTCTTGCACTTACTTCTTCACAGACAGAGCAGCCTTAGCTTGTTTTGCTACCGCCACCATCCTTGAACCAACCCGAAGCTCTTGCCGAGGCTAGCTGAAAATCGTGCACCCAACAGCCCAGCAATGCAGAAACGCTGCACTGAGTATCGCAGTCATGAGTGGTGACAAAAACCAAACCAAACCAAAACACTTGACTCATACGGTCATAGATAAATTGATATGACAAAACAGACAACACCTTACACGGAGGGAGTCAGCAGAGATTAACCCTGGCGTAGTAGCGCAATGATGTTCTCGTCCTCATCGGCGGTGTTGTTAGCAGGCTAGTTACAGTTAGCCTCAATCGGCTAATAGGTGACTGAACGTCTTTGTGCCAAACTGCTGTTAGCTAACGCTGGTGTAATTGAATCTGTCCAAAACACCGGCAAACTATTTTTTTAATAGAAGTATCCAAAAAATAAGATAAAAAAATAGCCAGAGTGCTCTTTTGATCCGAGGTGGGTGGAATGCCAGTGGTGAGAGAGGGAGTAGGCGCTTCAGCTTCAGCAACAGCCGCGCTCACCTCCCTGTTGAGCCGAGACAGGCCGGTTTGGTGTGTGGGGGGCTGGGCAAGGCTCGAGCTGGAGCACCGCCGCTTTGCGCCTCTGTAGCAGAGGCCACTTGTTACTTTATAACGCCACCTAGTGCTCATACATTCATCTTTCTCAAATACTTAATACATGTATTCGTTTAAATCTTTGCTGTGTCAGAACTACAGAATAATTTCAGAAATAATTTATACGATTGATCCAAAAAAGGGGTCGGTGGGGGTATTGGGCACGCGAAACGTCCCCATTTGTTTACATTACATTGTAAAACTTTTCGGATATAATTTATACCAGTACACTACATCTACCTTTTGTCTGTCCATTTTTCTACTCTACTAAAAATATAAAAAGTAAAAGATTGAATAGAGGTAGGCATTTTTTTCCAGGTCTTTCAAAGCATTGGATAAATCCATGGATCTGATCTATGATCAGAATTCTGTTTGCTTTCTGACAAAAACGCAACTAAA
>JBBDHI010000019.1:7494289-7507632 GCA_037177115.1 Craterocephalus stercusmuscarum
CAAGCAAAAAAAAAGTTAAAGATCTTGCTGATTAAACATTTGACCTTTTCATATTTCCGACTATTGACGACAGAACTATCCATATATATACATTTTCCCATGTAGTATAATAATCAGTCATTATTTTAAACAAACCAACATGTCACAACTTATTTATTATATTTGAATTTCAGATGCTACAATATTTAACAAAGGTTTAAGTAGAACACATCCAAAGGCAAGTTTCATTCAGCAGAGTCACCGAAAAAAAAGAGAAGAAAATAATCCAACACAAAATAAGACTGATATGCATGTCTTCTTTTAAATGCTCACACAGTCTAAACATTCATTTTCTTGGCCAGGTCCCCTCTGGAACTGAACTGACTGACAAAGGCAAAATGCAAAGTTTCAAATGGTTGCAGGTTATTAAGACATGCAGCTTATCAGTTCGAATGAGAGCAACAGAAGCACTGAGTTGTGTTGAAATTTTGTCCAAAGCCCCTCCTGAAAGCCACAAATAAATATGTACAGCACAATCCCAATGTCTGAGAGTTCATGGCTCCTGGCTTCAGAAACACACAGTTAAGTAGGCTTAAAACAGAGTAGAGTAAGTAGTGTAAGCAATGACTGTACAGCAGCATAATTTTGTTATGCAATTGCAACCTTATGGACCCGGAAAACAAAGGGAGCAGAACTAAATGAGCCCAGAGAACCAAAATATATATGAAGAAGTCTGATCAATTTTAGGGCAAAATCTACCCAAATTTGTCTCTTCAGCTTTTCAAAACTGGGTGGTTGAGCAGAAAATCTGGTGGAGATGTTTTGCAAATTCTATGTTTGTGTTTGTGTGGGCTGCAGTGCAATCTTTTTTGTTCAAAGTTCACATTGACATTGTCTGAAAGAAAAGCAGGGCAGATGGGTTTCACGGATTTATACACAATCAAAGCAAAACATTTCAGCCTGCCATTTAGGGTCTGATAGATAAAATCCATGAAAATCTCAATGAAAAGCTACATAGCTACATTTCTATGCACAACACCACTGATCTAATGTTAAGATATGGCTGAAGAGTTAAATAATACAATTTAAAACTTGGGTAGATTTTGCCTGTCAAACATCTCTGGACATATTCACAAAACAGATTTAATAAAATAAGTGTAGCAGTAGTATTTTCTGGCAATATGGCAATTTTCATGTGAAATGTTAATATCTTATCCCCAACACTTCTCCACTAACTTAAGTAGGACTTTGTTTTTACATTAAGTCCCGGTGTGTTCAGATTTGTGTACAAATTCTGCAGCTCTTGCAGAAACCACATGATCCGGTTCTTGTGTCTCATACATAGTTAATGCAGCTCTTAATGGAGCTGCCATCATCATTTTCACATTCACACAGGCTGAATTTATGGACTCATCTGAAAGACTGTGTTTCTTTTCTTTTTTTTAATAAAATCCATCTAAATGAGTTGATTCCAAATTGAAAGTGGGGTGCGATGCCGTTACATGGGGAGATTTAGTTCCAAAGCACACTGCCGTATCAGGCACTTTGCAAGTCTTTGGCTTTCAGAATGCTTTCACAGGGAAAACCCTTAAGAGCACTGTAGGCTAAAACAGAGGCGTCCTCTCATAGCTCATCACTGAATTTCGATGTGGCATGTTAAGCTGTCTGAGAAGTAGCCTTTAACCCAGGAGTGCAGCGAGGGCTGTTATATAGTACTGTAGCTCAGAAACATATCGGGGAAAAAAAAAAGGAGACTTGTGCAATGCTTCTATTGTTCACAGTTAAAAGCAGAAATAAATAAAGTCATATGAATGGATATTA
The DNA here is from genome assembly GCA_037177115.1 of Craterocephalus stercusmuscarum. Lineage (NCBI taxonomy): Eukaryota > Metazoa > Chordata > Actinopteri > Atheriniformes > Atherinidae > Craterocephalus > Craterocephalus stercusmuscarum. The sequence continues at coordinate 7,496,090 of JBBDHI010000019.1, forward strand.
ACAGTGCATGTAGGACGGAACATTAAATTCCTAAAACGGAGATAAACTGAAGGCTTGTAAGAGAGGAAGGTTTCATCGCGTCATGGTTTACAATTCCACGTAAATAACCGGAACAACGAAAATGTCCCTGTGAAAAGATAGCTGCTGCATCTGTAATACACATCTGTCCTCAATTGTGGTGTTATGGAAAACTAAAGTTGTCATGGCATATTAAGGCGTGATAGCCCTTTGAGGCAGGGATTTTTATCAGTCTCAGAGGGTCGCTGAACTGAAGCGCAATACCTCTAACCATCTAACAAGAGGTGCCTTCTGTTTTTCTCTCTCTGCTGGCGAGTCCCCTCGTCTCACTGGGATAATTCACTGACTGTCAAGGCTCAGTATCTGTTTCTGTCCCATTTTGCCTCCTCAGCTGGGTGCTCTGCTCCCGGTGTCCACGGCTGTGTGACTGCCCGCCGCCCTATCCCTTTCTCCACCGATGTGGTCAATGCCCTGGGCCCCACTGTCCGGGCCAGCCGCTGCTGTGGCCCCTCCTCACTGTGCGCTCCCAGAGGCGAGCGTCCGGACCCGGTGTCGGCTTATGGCGTCCTCCAGGAAACCTGCCACCTTCTCACTGTCCTCCTGCACAGTGCAAATTACATAATTGCCATCATTTGCAAATAAATACTGTGATCACATCACATCCTGCTTTTTATTCATTCAGTTCCTGCTTAGAGACTTTTCCACATACCTCATTGATGAAGGCATAGTGAACAAGTTCACTGGCAAGGTCCTTAGGGGTGTCCGCTGCAAGTTTCACATGAAATATTTCAGTTATAAATATCTCCAATAAAAATAAAGCAAGTAACCCTTTTGCAGTGCAACATTCTTCTGATAAAACATGAATTATGGATTTCAGGTGGATGCTTTGATACTTGCCACCTTAACATTTTTACACACCAGTAACAAGTCGCCGTCTCTACAGTAACTATGTGTTTAGATCAAGAGCGACTAAAGCTGTAAAATCGCTTTTCTCGCTCATTAAAAATAGCTGCTACGAAAAACTTCGCTCAAGTCGCCATGGCGTCACGTTCAATTTTGCATCCTTTTAAAAGGAGCGTATGCAACGGAGCATTTCCAGTGACGCTTTCTGTGATTGCTGTATAGTGCTTTGACAAGTTGTAGCCTCCTGTATGATTCATCAGAAACCCTCTCTTACTGAAACACAACGGTCTGGACATAACTGGACAAAGCAAAATACACCCGAAAACAAAATCATGTCAAGTTGCAGCCTAGATGAGTTCATCTTCACTGATCTGCAGATCTTCACTCATTCATTGCTCCCTCTCAAACTAACTGACAAGACAAAGGACAAAATGCAAATACATATCAAATTGTTGCTGTAGGTGCTGCATTCCTGCATTCAGTTTCTGGGGACTCCGAAAGTGAACAACGTCTTCATCCCGATTGGTTGTCGGTGTATTAAAGCCAAAATGTGTCACAGCTACTTTGCATAAAGTTAAACTATTTTTAACTTTGTTTAGTCGCTCTAATCGCTCAACTTTTGTAGCTCGTGGCTTTATCGCTCGTAGCTTTTGTCGCTTTAGTCGCTCCTGTCCATGGAAAGTGAATGACTTCCAGCTATTTCACAGCTTTAGTTGCTCTTCGTCTTCGACGCACAGTAACATCCTCTCCAGCAAGACAGCAAGGGGCCCCTCACAAAAACTGCTCATGACTGAATACAAGGACTCTGAGGCATTCCTCCGCCTTCCAAATACCTCAAATACTAATCTGATGTGATTAGTGGGAAAACAGCCAAATCCACATAGACCACACCTCTCTATGAGACATTCCTGGACACCCCCAGATGTTCTTTGTCCATGTCCTGGCTGGTCAGAGCACTTTTTGCATCATTAGGGAGACCACAGGTCATAAGGTTATAGCTAATCAATGTAAATCAGTGTAAATGTTACGGGTGTAGGGAGAAAAAAAATCTATTTTTGTAAAAATAAATAAATAAAAGAAACCCCCTTTTTTTTTCAAAATGTCAATTTTATTTTTGTCCTTGAAAAATTACTTCTTTAAGTTACTAATGCTGTTCTCTAAGAAAATACGTGTGATTTCTAAATCATATGACAACTTACTTGGAAAGATGTCGCAGCTAAGCTGCCTGTGGAGTTTGTCATCCATCTTCAGAAACAAAGAGAGCTGGTGGAGATCATAAAAAATGAAAATATAAATCATAATAATGAACAGGACAGATACTACATGCCCAACATAATTTATCATCGAAGACCCCAGTTTAGATGTTCGGACTGAAATGGGCGAAGTACCTGTAGTACTATGTGACTCACATGAGTTTTGGTCCCTTCTTCATTTGACTCCAAGTTACACTGTATATGAACAACCTGCAATGCAACATGTGTGTTAAAGGCAGAGAAACATTGATAACAAATGATAATTAATCATTTCATAACAAACCAAAAGACACATACAGGCTCTGTTAACAAGTTACCATCAACACTTTCCTGAGATCTTTGGCGTGTCACCTTCCAACGCTTACATCAGTAACACTGTGTGTCAAACATGACTTTGGTGGCATCTAAAAGTCTAACCTTCCTTGTCTCGGTCTCCTGAGGTTCAGGCGTCGGCGTCTTCACCGTCTCCACCTGCTCCTGAGACAAAGAGAGAGCTCGAGGGACAGGGTGAGGCCGTGACGAGGCAAAGTTCATCAGAGGGTAAATGCCATTCCTGAGAAGAGAAAAAATCCCACTGAAATCCCAGCCTAACCACTGACGCAGAGCAGATCATAGGCCGGAGCTTCACTCACTTGACATCTTCCAGAAACTTGTCGAGTTCCAAAGGAGAAACGTGGGAATACCTAGAGGACAGAGGGAGACGCAGAGAGGAGCACGAGTTATGCATGACCTGCTGTTACGATGCCAGACAGCTAAGAATAAGACGAGGTTCTTTGACTTTACTTGAGCTGAACTCCCTGTCTGTCATCATGTTTAATCTCTGCCATGACAGCGTTGGGGTCAAATGACTTGGTTTTCTCTTCCACGCAGTTCTCTGGGAGCAGGTCTGTGGGTGAATCACAAGCGTAGCATTAACAAGCTGATCTGATTTGCATCAATGGGAAGTAATGTGGTTATAGAAAAACAATGTTTTTCATGCAGAGCTTGAAGTGGGAAAATTTTTACCAACTACGTTTGAATTCTGTACGCATTTTTTTTTTCAAGGTGTAATTCAAAAAGAACTTTCTGTCCATCTGCTCCGACACGATGAGCACTAGAAAGGAGACGGGTGATGTTCGTGAGGACGGCTTGGCAGCTCGGCACGTGACGGTGAGAAACTCACACTGGTTGTTGATGAGGCAGTGGGCGGCGAGCAGTTTGAGGGAGTGGACTTCGAACAGGACTCGGTGGAACAGAAGGTCGTGAGCCGTGGGACGGAGCTTGGCGTCGTGACGCAAGCAAGACTGTGTGAATTCCTGCAGAGAGCAAAGGGACTTTCAGTGCAACGCAGAGCAAATGTGCAGCCCAGCTCACATCACAGAGCATCAATTTTAGTGAATTTTATTCTTTTATCGACACATGCGCACCGCCGAAACAGTCCTATACGCAGCAGCTGCCTTAGCTGCTTCCTCCTTGTTGTATAAATAGGACATGAACTGATACTCACTCTCATGAGAGGGTCTTCCAGGGATTGACCTGCATTGACAATGGCCTCCTTGGACACCGCAGTGTCTCCGTTGGCCTGGATCTCCAGTACTGCCATCTATGGGTACAAATCATATGTTAAAACACACACACACACACACACACAGGAACAGATGGAAATCATACTCATCTGTTTCTTTCACCTCTAAAGCGCAGATGCCAAAGGAGAAAATGTCTATGGCGTAATCATCTTCGCCAGCTGGAGAAAAAAGAGGCGGTGGACACAAAGAGGGAACATTAATTAATGGTTTTCACAGTAAACTAAAAAATAGGACCTTATTTTCTAGAGCAGTAAAGGATAACTGGTCAAAAAGAAGAAAAAGAAACAGATGTAAGCGCAGAACTTTCATGAAGTCTTACTCAAAAAGCACTCAGTGATAAATTTGCAACCGTGACGGGTAGAAATGACAAATATATGGTGCATTTCTGACTTTATGACTCAATGATTTTATTGATTTAAAGTTTAAAGCTAGTCAGTTTTCCTGTCTTATATTTCTTGTTCACAGCACAAGCTTGAAATGGAAGTGATGAAGTCATGTTAATTAATACAATTGATAAACTGATTTATGTGAGAAAACGTGGCTGCAAACAACATAAACTGGGCCGTTTTAATCGATGCAGTGTTAAATCGCTTCATTATCACTTCATTTTTCATTACATCCATTTCTATGCCTCCAACATGAACTTCGTAGACTGTGTGTGTGGTGTACCCCTGAGAAGTGCCAAACTATGAAAACCTTTTTCGGTTTCCTTCTTAGATCAGGCAAGAATCTGGATTTCATGGAAGCAAAATTAACATTCAGAGCCAATTTATTTTTCCTGTTTTTTTTTTCCCTCGTGTCTTTCGATGCCCATAACAAAAGCATTTTAGATCATTTGTTTCTTTACTTTTAATGTCAAATTTATTCTATTTGCAATAGAAGATTTTCTGAGCACAACCTTCTGCTTGAAAATCAATGTTTTAATTTAAAAAAATATCTTAGAAAAAAAGAGACAATAACATTTTCCCCATACTACAGATACCTCAGTTAACTGTGGAGGAAACAACGGAGTGAAGACAAAATAGACACTAGATAGAAATAAGGTCATTTAATGCTAGACAGGAATGTGCTTCATCACACTCACCTGCATATTCTGGTGCAAAAAAATGGAGATTTCTCTGTTCATCCCGGTGTTGCCTCGCTTTACCATGAACACTGGCATCTGGAAACACTGGACAGAGAGAACGGGGAGATTAAATACAGACGGACAGATATAACAAAACGTGCAGTCCATACAATGCCACACATCTTACCATTCACAAACAGCCGGTGCCACACTGAAGAAAGGAAACAGAGATGTTTATTCTGCCGGGTCAGCGCAGGTAAAAGCACAATGTAAGGTAACAGAAAGAGACAAAATGTAGTTGTAGTATCATAAAAAGCCCTGATGGAGGCAGACCTGAGCCAATCTTGATGAGGCCGTTGTGCTGGATAAAGATGGTGTCACAGGTCAGGTTGCCATGGATTATTGGCGGGTCGCAAGAGTGCAGATAACTACCAGTAAACAGCAAACATGTTATTGACGCTGTGGCTGCACTAACAGAAACCTCCCATGCCTTTTGGAGGAATTCAGTCAGTACCTGAGTGCAGAAAGAATCTGAGTACACCACCTCTTCCAGGCCTGAAGAGAAACAAAACAGAACACGAGGAGATAATTCTCTAAATGTTCAGATTTTCACCATAAACTGAGGATTATGTATAAAAATAGGAAATAAAAGCACATTTATGACACTTCTTTTGGCAGCGTAAGCAAAGCACACAGCCCGACAAAGAGACAAGAGATCCTAGATATGTTGCTAATCCACAACATTACTCGGATAAGATAAATGACTGGGCAGACTGAGCCACCGGGGTGTTACATAATCTCTAATCCTTATGGAAATATGGATGTGAATAGTGGCAGTACCCTGTGCCATCGCCACGAGGCAGACTGAGCAAACCTTTCAAATGAACGCTGCATGATCAGAGATAAAATACTGGCCTTCACATTCATAGTTTTGTGGTTCTTCTTAGTCTTCTTCAGGAACTGCTTGAGGCTGCCTGATGACATGTATTCAGTGATGAATATAACCTATAAGCCACAGACAGAGGAGGAGGGGTCTGTTAATGTCCAAGTGTGTGGGAAAAAAAAGGTGAAAAAAGGGGAAAGAATGAAAATCTCACCCGAGCCTGGCTTTCCTTCATGTCCAGCCAGTACTTGTGGAACTTGACAATGTTGGGATGTTCGACCTGCATCAAGTTTTCAAACATCTCCTTGATCTTCTCCTGTGAAACATTCACAAAGGGCATTGAATATTATGCGTTCATTCATTCATTTTTTTTTGTACCACTTAATCCAATTCAGGGTCACAGGGAGCTGGAGCATATCCCGGCAATTATCAGGCCGAAACAAACAAAATGGTCCTTGACCAACGAGAGCGCTTTGCTAATGAGCAGTGGGCCAGAATACCTGTGGACAGGTGCAGAAGTCTGATGGAGAGTTACAGGAAACACAACAAAATATCAGCTTATATTAATTTGTCACATTTTTGCTTGTATATAAGAATATTTCTTTTTTTCATAAATGTTTTATTTATTATTACTTTAGTCAGTTTCAGCTTATTTCAGTGCCAGCTGTCCTTTTTCCTTCTGTAATGGGAACAATAATAATAATATGAACAATTCTGCAGACAACTGTGTATCCTAATTGTACATAATCAATATGTAAATAAATAAATTACAAAAATGTAGTGTGCTCTTAATGTCTGTTATAAGAAGCTGTAGCTAAAGTTTTAAACTATTACAATACCTCCTGTGCTTTGAAGACCTTCTTGTCAGAGAAGAGTACTTCGTTCCACACCACTTCAACCCCCTCCTCTGTGTCCATAGCCAAAGACGCACTCTCCACACCTGGGACATTTCCTTGGCTGACCTGCAGGGGGATCACAGCAGCAGACGTAGCATTTAGCATTTAGCTTTTGGCAGGACATGCTATCACAAATCTACTGTTTTCCCAGCTTTGGATTAAAAAGCCAATTTTCTGTCACTTGGTTCAGAAAAGCGTAAGTGTAAATTAATATACTGTCAACATGACCCACGAGTCGTATATTGTATTTCATATAAATAATGATATCGTGATTAATTCTATTCAAACAGACGGTGTTTCAAGAGCTATATAGTAAATAAATATATGCAGTCATATTAATCATTATTCTTATAGATTTGTTTGGTTACTGCCTCAAAGCTATGAAATTTCCTTGAGTTGTCCTGCTGTAGCTGGGTCTGCTTCCATCTCCTACATCACTCAAAACAAGCAGGACGTTATTGTCCTCTCTCCCAAGACTTGTACTTTTTAATCATCACTAAAACCTGCACTAAATCTGCTTGAAATCAGCTGAACCTGAGCGAGCTAGCTTCAGTTCTTCCTCCAATTAAAATTGTTAGTTCTGCTTTGTCCTGCAATGAGTGATATTTTTTTTTGTTTGATATGTATATGCTTGTCATCATACTGTATGTAATCTATATTTTTGGGTGTAATTATGTGGTGTATGGAGAAGCTCTGGGATTACATTATTCCTGGATAAATAAAGATTAAATTAAGTCACAACCTTCTTCAGTGTGTCCTGTTGTTGGGTACATACACGCAGTAAACTTATTAAGCTGAAAATGGCGAACCTGCTGTATCAGGGAACCAAACTACAAGGCGAGGCCTCACTGAATAAAACAAACTTTTTGATTTTATGCAGCTGAAAACAACATAGCCAGGTGGAAATTTTCATTTGGCAACAACAATAGTTACCACACCAGTTAAGACTATAGATGTACCTAATACAGATACCAAAAGAAAATGGCAGACACTCACATAATTAGTCAAGTTCAGTATATCTGGTCAGTCAGAGGAGCTCAGGCGAGTAAATTGGGCCTAAAGTCTTGATAAGTAACTGTACATTTAATACTTAATGGCTGAAATATACTGGTGCTCACAAAAAGCCCCGTGCAATAGCCTCACAGGATTATGACTTTGGCCGCTCCATTGATAAAAAGGTTGAATGTGGGTGTATTGGGAAAAAAGAACAGTGCAGTACTGTCTAAACTGTAATATCACATTCAGCTTTCCATCCATTAATGCCATGAAAGGTGTCAGAGGGGACTGAAGGGAGATATCAAATAGCACCAAACAGCTAAAACATGATGAACAGCAAAGGGGATGAGCGGCGGCTTTCTAAAGAGGGAAGAGACAGATTAGAAGGAGCCTGTCATCGGGGGAGAAGTGAGGGGATTGTGGATGTAGGATTTAGAGAGACGAGACATAAGCCACAAGATGGAGGAGGTGGCGCCAAAGTGGCAAGAACAGCAAAGAAACAAAGCGGAGCGAAGAGAGCGGAGCAGAGAGAGCGGCTGAGACTAAAATCTGTCCGACGCAGACGGCTCGGGGCTCTATCGCTGCATGAGGCGGCACAGCAGCGAAGAGCTCAAAGAGTGCTCGTCACAGGATATTACCGTCTCAGCTCGGTGGGCCTGATGTAACCTCTCGCTGCACTAATGCAGCAGCGAGTTCAGGTCAAAGTCCACTGCAATACCCATAATGCAAGACTCACAAATGATCCTAACACCGCACCTTTGTCTGATTAACGGGAATTTGTTTGTGCTGATAAATTAAAAGGCATCACTTTGAGAGAATTACTGAGCGACTGCACAGAGCCCTGACAAGTTTGATGCCGTGTCCCCCCTGAGCAAGAGTTTTTCCTCTCATCCTATCAGTTTCACAACCCTGACATCTGACTTCCGTGAGATATGCTCATAAGGATCATTAAACGCAAACATCAGTTATTATCTGTGGTGCAATGTCAAAGAACACGTTGACATATCTTTATAGGCTATTGTGCTGAAATGGTCCTGACCTTGGTGCTGTGTGTGCTGTGTGTGTGTGCTACACAACAAAACTTTATCATAAAACAAAGGTAACACCACATGAAGGAATCAGTCTGTCAGCCGTGTTGCTGAGAGGCCTTTTTGTCTTTTAAATGCAGGAAATGCCTTTTACTACTTTTAATGCTTTTTTTTGCATCATCAACAATGTTTTATGTAAAGCTCTTTGAATTGTTTTTGTGAAGGAAATGTGTTATACAAATAAACTTGCCTTATCCTTTCTCTACTAATATAGGACTCACTTTGTGTTTAAGTTGAAACCTTGCAGCAAAAAGCTTCGTTTCTCAATTAATTCTGTTTTTCCTTCTTGGTTGGGTTAATTGAGGACCCGGTCGGTCATCCAATAATCAAGCGATCATGCTATTTATAGCCTGATAGCTGAATCCCAAAACAATATGTTTCAGCATCATCAGCAGAACAGACTGAATGCACGTCACAAGCAACCCCATTTCCTAAATATTCAGCTAATCTGTAACATCCAGGATCTCATGAAGGGAGAATCCAGCTTTCCATGGTTCACATATGTTTGAACATCGTCGCTATCGCTTTATTTCCCACCAGCAAACCAAGAGGATGCTGTTTGACACAACTGACTGCTGCGGCCTTCATTGTTGGCTTTTATTAAAGCTTTCTGGGTGTCAACAGTGATCTTTCATGAGGAATCAGGAGGAAAACGATCAAATGGATCAGATAAACCAGATGTGGCCTGGTAGATCTGGTAAGGATTGCTGCTTTGCTGTTATCTGTCACTGCACCCCTACAGGCTACCCGCCTGCTGCTCTGCTGCAGATAATCATTTAATAAACTGGCTGTTTTGTGGGTCTATAATTCTACAAAATGAATTTCGTCCTGATCAGAACCCTAAATCAGAGCAACGTCGTTATACTGAGATTCTTCCAGACCACTTTCTGTTTATCCATAAGTAGCCCGAACAATTGCAGCGTAGCGTGTTGAAAGATTACATTTTCTCTAAGCTGGAAATAGCAGGATTGTTGAGAAAAATGAAAAAATCAGAGTACAAACAACAACAACAAAAAATAACAATAGATCAGGCGAAGCACTCAGCTTTTCATTGTTGCACTTCCTCGTTTAGTTTGACCTGAGGCCGATTCAGACGTGGAAAGCGGGTCGGATATAGATGTTTTGAATGCTTAAAAATAAGCAAGCACACTCAACTCTTCCATCATCATCATCGTCATTGTGGATGTCGTCTTAAATTGTCAACTGGGTGTTTCTGAACAGTTGTAAGGTGACGTAAAGCGAAATGACAGGGTGGCAACTTAACAGCTAGTATTCAGGCTTCTCCCTGCCTCTGTGTGGCTGTTATTACCGCTAAACGTAATCCACTGATATAATCTGCAGCACTTCCCTTGTGCTCCACTTTAGAGTCAAAATTACCTTTTGCATCAAACAGGAACCAAAAAAAAAAGCAAATAAACAGTAATCAGAGCAAAAGCAGCTATAAACATTCTCATCCCATATTCTGGATTCAGACTGCAAATATCTCCATAACTTGCTGGCCACAGATCAAAGGGAAAAAAATTGGCTGCTCCTTTCAGCAGGGCTTCTTTGCACAGAAGATGAAGAGCAGAAACATGACATATATTTTACTACACCCAATCAGCGTGCAATCTTACTGGTATTGCAGCGCTGGAACAAAGTGCCCTGACTTTCTGACAGTGAGGGGAATCTCTTTGCTTCAGCGCAGACGGATTCACGTCAGTTTCTTTTCAGCATTACATTTGGCCGAGGTTTATTTTCCTTCGATATTTTCAAACACTCGGCCCCCTGTCCCGACTGCTACGTCCCAGTGGGCCTAGCGGGCTCTGCTGCTTGGTCACGGTAGTGTGAGACTTGCAAACAGCTCCCCCTGATACTGGGCTCTAATTGGCTGTAGACAGGAGGTGGGTTTAGGGTGTGGATGGAGATTAGGAAATCTTGTGCTTGAGTCAACACAACACCAACATCTATTACAACGTTCTCTGAATCTACATGAGCTGGGTGAAACTGGTTCTTGAACATAACATTATATCACCACATCTTTTACTCTGGTGCGCCTCTCACCAGTATGTTTTCACTGGGATTTGACAAGCTTGGCTCACCATGCAGAGGAAAGCGGCCGCTTTAGGCATCATATATTAAACTGAGGCAACTTTGATTATGCACTATAATCTTGAGATAAAACAAGAAGATATGGCTAAAAAACAACACAGTGACATCTTCATTTTCACTGTGTACTTGTAGTTATAGACATACAAATGTGTTGGCTTTAATCACAAACCACTGGAAGCTTTTGGGGAATTAAACTTTAATAAAGATAAGACAATAGAGATATAACAGGAAATGAGAAGGGGGTGGATTGCTCTGTTAATCTCCTAAAGCCAGTATTTTAGATTTGAGCAAAGGGGGAGCAAATTCTGCACTTTAATTCAACATACAGAACTTGTTATTGTACTGCTGGCGTTGCACAACTCAGGGTCTGCAGTGTGCATGTGGATCTTATTTATGGGTATTTTAGCTGCTGTTTGCTATAAATAGAATCCAAACTTTTTATTTTACTTCAAGGCATTTTAATGCATTTTGCTTAACAAATAAAAATGTTCTGTACACTTTTAACGACTACAGTCAAATAAAACAGTCAAGGAATGACCCTTTATTGTGTCATGTTCAAGCTCTGATTAAATATGAAGATAGGAGCTAATTCCACTGTGAATGTGTGTTTTACTTGACTGCATAGGGAGAGTTTGGGGTGTTTGTTGTACATTGTATATTATAAATCGATAAAACTTTTCTGTTAAAAGCTGAGTTGCTTATAAGAGTAAAGCAAAAAAACCCAGCAGGAGACACTGTAAAGTCTCTCCTCTCTCAGAAATGATTGCAATAAATGATAATATTG
>JBBDHI010000019.1:7570287-7580645 GCA_037177115.1 Craterocephalus stercusmuscarum
AATCATAAATCGAAAACTGGGTGCTCGTTATTCGTTTTTTCTATTTTCGTTTTGTGGACAAAATCGGATAACGGTTCATTTTCAGATTTTTCATTTAGGGATTAGGAAACGAAAATGAGAAGAAAAGTGGTTTTCCGATTTTTCATTTTCAATTTCAAATGGAAAAACGAATAAACGAATGATGTGTGCAGATAACTCAGCGAGTGTCACGTGTGCCTGAACGATGCTATATTACTCACCTTGCGCACATAGGTGTGGTCAGGGTGATACTTTGGTGGCATGAGGAGCAGCATCATCCGCTCGGTTAGCTGGATGCCATTGAGCGACATCACACCCATATAGAGGAAGATGCCAAACAGCACAGCCAAAGGGATCTGACGCAAAAGGTCACCGATCACGATGGACATGCCTAGAGACAACGAGGAGCCCCCGATCAATTAACCAGAAGGAAATATTTCATCGACTTTAAAGCAGAAATTCAAACAGAAGGGCTGAAATGTCACCGTTAGACTCACCAACCATGACGGCGACCAGGAGCCCAGTTACCCTCTGTTCCTTCACCTCCTGGATGCGGGGTTTGTCTCCAGGGGCAACGGCCTTACTCATCACGGTGAGGGCGTTAACGTGGGTCACTGAGCGAACGGTGGCGGCCGCCATCCACGGCAGGCCGAACAGCGCCGAGCTGCCGCCCAGAACCACAATCAGAAGCAGGTCCAGGTGGAAACCTGAGCCCTTCACCAGCATCCGCTCCTTCTTACTCACTATGAGGCTGCAACACGTCAAACACAAGCAGAGTTGGTACACTCATGAATACAGAGCAAACATCTGTAAAACAGATTTTTTCTGAGCTTCACTCTACTTAGAAAACAACAGCGGGTTGATAAAAGCTTGTTTTGCTGCCTTTCTGTCACAGATTCTCTTCAGAGCCTTCATGGACTAAACTTGTAAACACAGCCAATAAGAAGAGTGAATGTTCTCCAGATGTTTAGATCCGGTTTGCTTCAATACTTTACAAAAAAACTAATAAACAAATGTGATCATCAAAAACAAAATTAAATACAAAGTCATCATCCAACATGTTAAAAGGAGTAACAGTAAAAACGAATAAAATGTTCATTCTGTTATTGCATCATGTGGGAAAGTGGAGCCACTCGCACAGACGTACGCATGGTGAGCTGAACCATCTCAGCATTTTAGGAGATTAACTTTGTACCAGTTTGATGTAGTTCAGCTAAAAATCAGTCAGTGATTCACTAACATAGATCATAACCAATCCAAATGTGCTTCATGGTTAAGACTAGGGATGTAACGATACTTCGAAAATCAATTTAAAATCGGTTCAAACTGGTTTCAAACCTGAAAATCGATTTGCATGCAATGCATCAATGCAGATGACGTTCAAAGCGAATAAAACTTCTTTTGTTCATAAAAAGATTTGTGATCATTTCTATATCTATAATAATTATTTGTTCAGTGTTAAGTTTTGTCAGTACAACAGGCAAGAGGAGGTCACAGTTTTAAACAATGGAGAAAAAGGCAAATGTAAGAAAAAGACACATTTGGCCATAAAATAACAAAAATGTATTTTGTTATTAAAATCGAGAATCGAATCGAATCGTGGCTTGAGTGAATCGTTACATCCCTAGTGATGACTTTACTCACGTGGTGATCTGAGTCTCCATGAAGATGAGGATGAAAACCAGCAGAGCCGGCAAACAACAGGCAAACATCATCCAGATGGGGAATTCACCATCCGAGCCCAGAGGATTGATGATCCAGCCTCGTTTATCTGGACTAGTCACAGAGAAACCTCTGGGAACGCTCAGTTTCTGGACACAAGACAAAGACGGTAGTCAGCACGGCAGCATTTTAGATCGCGTGAGGGAGGTAAAATCCACCGGGACTCACCTGTGTGTACGTGTCTTCAATGCAGTAATCCACCAAAACCATAATGAGGATTGCAATGGGTACGCCGAAGTCTCCAATAGTCCTGCGTAACTGGACAACATGAGAAAGAAGAGTGTTGAGACAACCAGGCGGCCACGACCAAACCTTTTCTTTTTTTTTAATTGTATTTTTATTTGGAGTGGACGCAGAGCATAACAAATGCAGAGCAAGCTTGGAAGAAGAAGTTAAGGTGAGTCCATCCATTTTTGTTGATATAAGTCCAGAACACACACAGTTATCTCAGTGAGCAGTAGGTATTTTAACATCCTCTCATAAATAGGGACTTTTTGCCCTGTGTGATGAAGCTCTGAATAGTTCAGGTGTTCATGGAGAGAAGGTTTCATAAACTCTTAGTGACATAAAAACTATTATTATGGAACTATGTATTTGAACATTGGGATAGTCCAGGCTGGAGATAAAAATATTTCATTTCACACCAGAAAATTTATATTTAAGTTACAGAAACAAAGATACCAGTGAGATCAAAAGAAGTCTGCACTCATGGGGTTTATAAATAAGATCCAGTTTCTCCAAATTCTGTAGAATTTGTCCATCTGATTTCTCATTTGATAGGTCAACTTTTCCATTCTAAAGATCTCTAGGATAATACAAAACATTTCATCTAGGGTAGGTAGAATCGGGCTCAACCACCTGGACACCCCTCCAGAAAGCCGGCAGCTTGGGGCAGTCCCAAAACATGTGGTAGTGGTTAAAACCTTTGTTTATTAATAAAACACATTATATGACTGAAGAATGATTTTGGTGAATGCAACAATTTTTATAAAAAGCTTAGAATTAGGACCTTAGATCATTTTTGTTAGTGAATGATCTCATGAGATAAGAGACGCAATGTACCAGATTTAGCCAGCAGCACAGCAACAGTTGATTTGAGGAAATATCAGGTGTTTTTCAGACGTATTTTAGACCCTCACCCTTCCAGGGAAGAACGCGCTGTTCTTGAACTTGCGCAGGTAGAAAGCGATGAAAAATGTTCCAGCCATTAGAACCAGAGAGAGCAGCGCCGTGTTGGGCTCCCCACTGACCCTCACCGTCACCGGCTGCATGCCGCTGTCCACCACCACACTGTCATTCTCCATAGAAATGACTCCGTCTGTGCCGTTCAGTTGGGTTGAGTTGCTGTCCAGGGAGCAGCGTTTCAGCGGGTGCTCCTTGAAAATCTGCAAATAAAGTTTTCCACTATGAAAAGTACAATCAACACACACAGTCACGAAAACGAGCTTCGCCTTCATCTCCAACAAACTATCTGGAAAATAGAATTAGCCCGTAGCTCAAAGGCTTTCAAGTCTGTGCCATAAAGCTCTAAAAATAACAAAATCTTCAAAAATCATAAGCCTGGATAGTAATTATACTCTCAATCCATTAAGCTATCCAAGCAAATCAGTCACAAAAGATTTCAGGTGCGCCACTTGGGAAAACATTTCGACCCGGAGTTCTAAAAACTGTCCAAAGATTAGTCTGATCGGCTTAGCGTCAGCAACTCAAAGTCGCAGCATGCCAACAAAAATGTTTTGGAATCGGGACTCGTCGTTACCCTGCCGAGCTTGATGAAGGTCTCACAAATGAAGATGAGGGAGATGAGAAAGGAGAAGATTTCCTGGGTGAAGCGGGAGACGAAGCGCACCAGGAAGCTGCCTTCGAACGCAACCATGACCACCACAATGATGATGAGCCAGAAGCCGATCCACACCCGGCCCGTTAGGTACTCGATGCTGTTTGCTTTGCAGAACTGTGAGGACAGAACGGAGCCGTAAATAAGACTTGTACTGACAATTAAAAGGATAGAGGTGTTACGAGCAACTGAGCGCACTGAATAGAACTTACAGTGAAGAAGGCTTCTTCAAAAACCAGTATGGGTCCAGAGAAGCCCACAACCAGCAGCGGCTGAGCTCCCAGCAGACAGAAGAGGACACCCTGCACCGCCGTCGATACGATCAGCTCAGACACACCGATCAGACCGTCTGTCTTCTCGCCTAGACACAGACACACAGTCCAACACGATTAGGGTTTAATTTCACAAAAAAACCTGATGATTAATTCTCAGGAAGACCCACCGAGCAGCCCTCCGAATGTTATGGCTGGAGAGAGGGCAGCAAAGTAGATGAAGATAACCGCAGCCATGCACTGACTGTTCAGAGCATCCTTAAAGTCGCTGATGTATTTCGGGTAACGGCGCCGAACGTCTCGTATCAGCCCGCCAAACGGGCGCCCGGTGCGCTGCAAGGGGTCGTCTGACTTCTTCAAAGGTGTGAGGAGGGCTTCTGCGTGACGGACGGGACAGGTCGTCAGTAACAAAGAGCCAAAAAAGAAACCAGAGTTCCCCTGACAGGAAGCCGACCTTTTTCCTCGAAGCTTTTAGGCTTCTTGGCGAGTTTGACCTCCTGTTCCTCCCTCTTCCGCAGCATCTCCCTCTGGAAACGGGCGACGGAGCGCAGCAGCTCGTCGTCGGCCATCTCTGAAGGCGGGAGCACGATGCTGCAGTCCAAAAAGCTGTTGATGGCATTCAGCAGGTCCTGCCTGTCGTCCGCCAAGTAAGCTGCCTCGTGAAATTGCTGCATAGCAAAAAAAGACACAAATTTAACCAACGTTAAGGGAGAACATATTCATTTCTTTCCAAAACAAAAGTAATTTACCAAATTTTGGAGATTAGCATCTTTAAGTTCCCTGGTTATTATAGCTTTAATGAATCCTAGAATATTTTCTGGGACGATACACTTTCCTCCCCATTCGATTTGGGTGCCGATTCAATTTAAATTGTGATTCTAATGAATCTTTAATATTAAAGATTTTTGTGGAGAAAAAGAAAAAATAAAATAAAATAGTATTGCTATATTTTTTTTTAAATTTCAGTTAGGAAAAAACAACACAGCATCCAGACCAACATTCTGCTACTGTAATGTTCGATAAGACATAAAAAAGATAAAATAATAATAAAAATGTAATGAAAAAATTATATAAAAAAAAAGGTTTTTGCATTTCTTTGAAAAAAATAGATTTTTTAATGAAGAAATATTATTTGTAAAATTGCTAAATAAAAAAATTAACCAAAAAAGAAAAATCAATTTTAGAATTGTGAACTAAAAATAAATCACAATATTCGATTTTTTCAATTTGATTTTCCCACCCCTGCTAAGTAGCAATGCTTCGTACCTTGTCAGACATGAGGGTAGAGATGGACCGTCCTATCTGGTGGTAGTCCATGCTGGTGGTTGGAGGTCCAAGCAGAACGAAGAGGAACCTGACAGGCACAGGTACCTCCAGGACGGACTCCAGCTCCACTGCCTCCTGAAGCCTGACAAACGCCATGGTGGGTTGCTCCAGGAAGTCCACACTGCCTGCAGGGCCACCAGAGAAAGAGACAGTGTCAAGCGTGATTCAAGCTGTAGCTGCTTCGGTTGCAGTAATACATCAAGAACATACCCACAAGGACCACAGTGGCCTCAGCATTCTCAGGAATCTTTTCCAGCAGCTTCAGCTCATGTTTGGACTTGGACCGATGCATGCCGGAGCCCAGAGCCGGCTCCTTCTGCTCAAACAGCAAACGCACAATCAGGAGGACAAAAACTATAAAAACACTGGGACTGAGACCCACCTCAGACTCAGAGTTACCTGTAGATCATTCTTGTCCATGTCTATGCGCGTGTCCGTGTCCCCTGTGCAGCTGGCGGTGCCCATGAGGGGGTCGGTCACGGAGGGCTCCTGCTGATGGATGTGGTTGGCGCTGTTGTGGTGTGCGATCAGACTGCCGAGGCTGGCTGCGGAGATGTTTCTGGGGAAATGGCTACTGTGCTCCTTCTCATCGCTCGGGTGACTTGGGGAGGTAGGGAGATTTAGAGAGAGGGTGAGCAGGAGGAGGAGAGGCTGCGACCAAGCATAAAGCCATCTACTAGCAGGATGTCGGCAACAGCAAGAGAAAAGACCATTTAAAGGCTTAAAAGACCTGGTTATCTCTTTGCTTTGCGGTCAGAGTGTGTGCAGTTATCTTCTTGTTTACATTGCAGACAGAACTTCCTACACATCTGAATGCAAATATGTAGTTAATGGCATGATGGAGGAATGTCAGACAATCTCTCTGATACATAATAAAACGGAGAGGCAGCCTCAGGAACGTTTATGTTCATGTGAAAATGCAAAACAACCACAACAGCATGTTATGGAACCTGCTTAGATTTAAGGCATCCTCTGTATGGTCATTAACATACTAACCAGAGCTGGGAAAACCAGACTGGGTTTGAGAATGACGCAGTTTTCTGTTTGAAAAGTCCAAAATGATACGATACAATTTTTACCTATGATGCCATTCTGTTAACATCAGTATAGTGACAAGTATTATGACTGTCAAAGATCATTTGTATATTTAAATGCATGTTTTCATTACAAATCATCAGAAAAATGTGTTGTGCACTGCTTGGTGAAATTTTAACAGCTTGAAATAAGGAGGACTTTTTTATAAAAAAATAAATATGGTTTAATAAAAGTCACAACGTAAGCAAAGTTCAACCTGACCCCATCAATAAAAACAACTGCACTTTCCCGCCTTACTAAAAACCTTGATAAATTCTTGCAAAACAGGCTGGAAAAAAGGATGAGATCAAAATTTGGTGTCAAATCTTCCTTTTTCCAGAGAAAAACCTAAAAAAAAAAACTGCTTTCTAAGTTCAGGAACCAGTTAGAACTTAAACAAAGAAAAAGGAAATAAAAGGTCTATTTGAGGTGAAAATTCTCTTATTCCTTTAAAACTCTTGTGATGATGTGATGTCTTGTAGGAACCACAAGTTAAGTTGTGCAAGAAATGATAAAGTGATGCTCCTGTGAAGGCACTCATGCATATTGCCTGCTGCCATCAGCCATATCCGGTCACCTGTGTTTAAGCAGCAGAGCCCTCAGGACGTTGGCCCGGTCTTCAGCTTTAATCTGATCTGAAATGATCATCTTCTCCACCACTTGGTGGGCAATGCCAGGCAGGGTCTTCTGGTCCAGGTCCAGCAGCACAGCGCCTACAAACACGCGCAGACACAGCTCGGTCATGTACAACATGCATGAAATACAGCACCAGCATGCTTGTATTTTCTTGTCCGTACCATGGGAGATTGTCTTCCGGAGCTCCAGCAAACTGCGGAAAGACAGCGAAGCAACATGAGGTTTCCCCCAACGGTCTGTCTCTTCCTCGACATCTTCCTCAAACTTGATCCAACGGGCCGTCTCCTTCCACTGCATCTCCTGGTTCTTGTCCATCGTCAGCTCGTTCAGCTCCACAAACACCTGAAGGCCACATCCCACACAAGCACACGGGTGCAGGTAAGTGACTGTAAAGAACATCCAAACGCTCCTTTCTGCACATCAGTGGGGGGAGCATGAGCCAAACAAGGAACATGTTGGTCAGTTGGTCCCATCAAGCAGGATTTAGTGTAGCTTTTTCGCTCAAAAACCAAGCTCCATGTAAGAAAACAGCCACCATACTTACAATAATATAAAGTGAGACATTTAAAATCATTAAAAACACAAACATTTCTTTTAGATTTTGACAGGAACAAACTACCATCCATACGTTTAATGGCTTATTACACCATATAATGCAGTTATATAAAACTGAATCCATGAACTGAAGCAACCTAATACAGTAACACACAGATCTTAAAATTTAAAATGTCTTCAGTCAGGCTCTGTAACCACTTCCAAACTCTTATGTTATGACTAAAAAGTCTGCTTCCCTCAGCATCCATCGTTTGTTAAACACAAGTTAATGGACACCATGCTGGTCAGTCGCAGTCCATCCTGTGCACACGTCTGCATGCCTGTGAAATCACGCTCAGGTCAAACGTCACTCCGGCCGGTTACCCAGCCTCACCTTCTGGTACCGAGCCATTTGACCGCAGTCCATATTCAGCAGGATACCGTCTGGTCGCGAGGACGAGCGGTACAGAACCACCGATAACGGCTGCAGGAGCGAGACGCCGCAGCAGACAGCTCAGAAACGGCTCAACCGACAGCACAAAAGGATGAGACCCTCGCTTCTACACATAACCAGGTAATTACTCCTCATCACACACACCTGACAGGGGCTTGATGTTGACTGGGCAGCAGACAAGTGTGCCTGTGTGTGTGTGTGTGTTAATAAAACATAGCTCCTTCTTTCTCAGGAGCTCCCAGTGTCTGATTACCGCAGCTCCTCTCACCCCTCCGTTTTCCTTTCTGCATGTGAAAGGAAAGAACTCATTCATCCATTTTTAATTGTCCCCTTCCCTCCCTGTCCCATTAACAGAAGAGAAAGCGCCTGACTAGACTTGAGAGGAAGAGATGGAGAAACCTTCCTTGGATCTGTCATCATTCACAGCAAAATTAGAGGTGAACACGCACAAAGTAAAGTCAAGATCCGAAGCAGCAGAATATTGGCTTTAAAATCTATTTCTATGTAAATGAAGATTTTTTTTTTCTAATTTTGTTTTGTTTTTTCTCAAAGGTAGTGACGGATGACAGCGGAGTCTTGCTGTGTGGGCTCACCTCATGCGGGGTGCGGTCCTGCTTTCGGCAGCGAGTTGTCGGCTCTTTGTGATCTTTGCCGGTGTGCACCACTTGCCCCTTGGTGCTCTTCCTGACGAGGTGTCTGCGGACGCCGGGAACATCCTCAAAACGGTGACCTGGAGGAGAACATGAGGCGTTTGATTAGATTGACCTTTACTACTTCGAACAGTAACACATACAGATATCAAAAAGCGTACACAACATGATCCTGAAGCCGGAGAGATTCAATCACAGGTTGCGCAATTCCGGACTTATTTTGTGCTTCTGCAGCCCCGAGCCAACGCACACTGACCTTACAACCCAGGTTCTAATCTCTGCCCACCTAGTCAGAGGCCTCTTTGCCTTTTTTTGTTTCTATGGTCCCACAGCAGGGAGTAGTGTTACTCATGCTGGCAGCACACCAGGCATTGAAAAGGATGTGGAGAGAGAGACACGGGATAGCGCACACAACACTGAGTACTTCTGTCAGGAGTTCAAAGATCAGTGGAACTGCTTGCAAAAAAAGACAAAGGGGGGAAAAAAAACTCTACCGATGCAATAAACTTGAACCAATCAATGAGAGAAAACAACCGTTATCAGATGATTCAATCTGAGAACTGCACAAAGTAAAAGATCTACAGAGAAAACACAAAGAACTTACCATGATCAGAGCTTGCAATTACGTAACAAACAGTAACGCCTTTCAGGTTCTTCATCAAGGACAAAAAGACATTTTGTCCAAATCTTTTAGCTGCTGCATTGTTTGGACTAACGTCGACTAAGTGTGATGGAAAACCGGTCCATGGCATCTGCCTGAAGGCTGGGGCAGACCTCTGAGTAAAAACAAAGGCCTGACGGGATCTTGAAGGAACAGGAGGGCTAGAGGTGGCAGCCCCCCCCCCCCCCTTCCCTCCCTTACTCCTCAAACTGGAGTGTGCAACTTGTACTTAAGTTTAGACAAACTGGGAAAAGCTGCTGTTTCTTGCCCGGCATCTGACCCCACATCATCATGCATCAGTGAGCCGAGGTGTGAACTGGCTCAGGTCGGACAAAGGCTGAGGGACGGTGATCTAATAATTCCTATTGTTGAGCAGCGGCCAAAGACGCGGACACTTTCCCAGGATGATTTACAGTGGCGGGAGGAAGATAAAAGAAGACGGGGAGAACAACCGGTGATGAACCTGTTCGCAGACTCAACTCGGTCACTAAGCCTCATAATGACCAAGCATCAGCCTCCAGCCTCAGCATCCTTTATCAGGCCTTGAAGTCAACTTATAACTCCTGCAGTGATTAAAAGGTTGAGAACTGGAGTCCAAGTTTCACAATTAGCCACAAAGTCGGCTAGGTCCTAAGTCCAGGGGCCTCAGCTGACAGAGGGAACGCCTAATTTAATAATGCAGGCCTGTCTACCACACTTGCTAACAAGTCACTGCTCTCCGCTGAGGGGTTGACTTTTTAACGTAAATCACCTCGGCCCCTGAACACGGGCGCATGCTGGGCAAGGGGCCAATAACGTCACAGGACAGTGGGGCACAGCATGCAAGAAGCAGGGACCTGAGGTTCTGACAACACCTTAGCATCCGAGTTTCTGCAAAGCCGAGACTTCATGACAACACTGATGACGTGATAAAAGCTGAAGTCTCACACTGGCAGCTTTGCGCCTTTGTTGGATGTTTTTGTTGTTGCAGGCTTGAATAGAACTGATATGAGCATGTGGCGGCTATCAGCAACAACTTTGTCACTGCTTTTTCACTCACTTTTAGGCCATTCCTTGAACCTGTAATTTTTCAGGGAATGTGTATTTATGTGAAACAACCCATCACTGACCTCATCATTCAATAATGAAAAAATAATAAAATAAAATAAAAAAATAAAAAATGTAAAAAAAAAAA
>JBBDHI010000019.1:7601545-7617464 GCA_037177115.1 Craterocephalus stercusmuscarum
ATTAAAAGGAATTCCTAAAGAAGGAAAAACAAATCTTAGAATGGCAAGAAATAAAATAAATCTCACAATCCATGAGAGTAAAAAGTGCTCTTCTTGAGGAATTCCTTTTAATGTTTGTGATCATCTATAAAATTATATCATACAGCATGTGGGACAACGCTAATAAATCACCAGTTCACTGTTTACAAAGTTGTTTCCAGCCTCATTCTGCTCTCAGAAATGTGTGCAACTCATGCATTTAATGAAAGAGAAAGCTCTAATAGATCCAACTTCTATCATCAATATACAAAATTTCATATGCAAGAGGGATGATGCCACTTACTAATTTTACTCATATTGTCATTGCACTGATGGAACTGTAGCACATATTAGGCCTTAAAAAAAACTGCCTGGGTGTGACTGGGAGGCTAAAATGGCTCATTTAATAGTGTACTTCCGACCATGACAGCCATTTAGTCATCTGTTGGTGGTAGAAAGTAAGTATTCATAATATTTTCTTATCAGTAGTTTGTTAATCATTTCACCTGTGACCTGTTCTTTGCTAAATTAAAGTAACGGCCGCTCAGACATCCGGTTTTACTCAGTACTGTAGGTAAATATTAACTTAAAAGGAGCTAAAAGCGAAATTCATTGTTTTCACACTGAAGGAATTTAAAAATGTCTTTGTGAAGAACTGGGTGTGTATTTTCATCTGGAGAATAGCATGACCTCACACGTTGCCTCTGTGTGTTGATCTCCAGCCCTGTGTTTACTAGCAGGTCCGACCGCGCTTGCATGTACGTCCATGTACGACCACGCGCACACTCACCCCCGTCCTACTTAACAGCCGCCACAGGGCGGAGTTACGACGCGGCGCCAGCACTCAAGATGGCGGAGACTCACGCCGGTAGTTGTGGGAAGCGTCCAACCGAAGATGAAGAGGACCGAATATGACCTCCAAGAAAACAACGTTATCTTACAAGGAAAGGGACAAAACAAGGATAAACATTGGTCTGAGCTCGCTCTTCTTCTGGTACGTGACTTATCTACCATGAGATGGTAGCCGCTTGCTGCAACCTGCCTCTGCAGACAGGCTGTTGCTGCTCTAAGAAGTTGCACCAAAATAAAAATAGCTTATGTTAAAATGTGTATGTTTTAGATCATAACGATAAAGAATTAGAATAAGCTGCTGTTCTTAGCTGAGCTCATGTTGTATCGCACAAGCAGAACCCATCATGAACTAGTCATGTTTGCATTATTTTTTAGAAAATACAAGGTGAATTATATTGTGTTACAGGCCTACATAGGTTTAAACATGCTTTCTGTTTAAAATAAAAAAATTAAGTAAAACTATGCGGCGAAAAGGAGTTTTTCCGGTTTTTTAAAGAGGGGCGTGGTTTTTCGGTTGAGGAGAGGGAGAGAGAGGCGCGGATTGTTTTGTTTTGTTTTCAGAGAGCTTTGCAGTGCACCACCTTTAACTCCCTGTTCTAATTCACTCTGTAATTTTAGCACTGAATATGTATAATCCTGTTGTTATCGATGATGCTGCACCCTTCAGCCAGGATTTTGCTCTCTTGCTTCCCATTTCGGCCCCTCCTCAAACTGTTCAACATTACATAATACCGTCATAGTCCTGCATTCAAGAACCTTGTAGCTGGAGTTGCAAACTTAACTCCATCTTTATGAACAAATTGTACTACTCTGACGTTACAAGATGCCACCAGTATAAATATATGCCCATTCATATACTTATTTTTTTTATATACTCTAAAATTTACTTGGACCAGCAATGGGACAAACTATTAGAAAATGTTTTCCTATTCCTTAACCTCACATGATAATTACACACAGTATTTCCCAAGAGGAAGTTCTGCATCTGCTCCTAAAATATCTATGACTGTCTTTTTCTCACTTGATAAGAGTGACATAAAGTAATGTTGCTACACAAAGGCAGCAGGTGAGGAGCTTTGAATGAAACATAAATCAAAAGGTAGCATGAGAGAACAGAGCCTGTTTTACCACACACAGACGAATGAATAAACATTCATCGGTGCGACAGGACAATGAGTAATTCACTGGCCCTGCTCAGATCTGGTGCCAACATGTGTCTTAGGTGACCTAACCAGTCAGAGTCTGAACAAAATGTGTCTTGATCGACAGTGTGGCTCCACCTGCTCCCCACAGAAGCAGCAGCGCTTACTACCAGTCCTGAGAACTGGCTTTTAATTGCCCTCATCCCGAATAATCTCAGTTTACTGCGTGGCAGAACAGGGTCACATCAACTTCACTCCGGGTTTGGCAGCAAAACAAGAACTTTTATGCTTTTATGCTGCAGAACTTCAACATTTTGTCCAGTCTAGAACAACCAGTTAAAAGGCAGGGACCCAAAACTGCAGTTCTCGAGAAAAGCCACCGTCCTGCAGGTTTTAGATACTACCTTGGATCAACACAGATGACTCAAATCAACAGGTCATTTTGCAGAAATTAACAAGCTGTTGGATCCATTTAATTTGATTCAGGTGTGTTGGGGTTGAGAGACTCTACAACATTCACAACAGGAACCCTAGAGGACTGAGGACTGAGATAAATGTATTATGGTCTCAAGTGGGTCAATAGCTAATGATGTCGGCTTTCATTTGAAATCACCACATCAAAACTCGCCTGGAACTATAAGGGGGAGTAGCCAGAGTGAGAGATTACAGACAGCGAGTGGCTAGTTTGAAATCTGTTCTTGTTGTTTGCAACTAAAACTGTGAGAAGTCTTGGGTTTGCACAGGGAGTGGTGTGTTTCAGGAGGGACTTGGACCCATGTTACGACTGCTTGCAGTTCCAGTTTTGTTGCAACTAGGGATGAAATGAAAATTTGCGACCAAAGCCGAATGACATTAAAATGCTTGCAAATATCCGGTCAAATAAATTCGGTGGCTGAATATTCGGCGCACCCCTAGTTGCGACTGTTGTTGGTACCAATTGTGTCTATTGCCGCCACCTCATTTCAAAATACTTGGCGTGAATCAAATAAAAATCGCAACTTTCCAGTGGTATGTTGGATGTGGAACCACAAATATGAACTTTACCTCTCATAAAAAGCTTTGAGAAATTGCCTTTTCTGAAATAAGATTCCTATATAGTACAAATACATTTCAATTTTTAAGTTATTTCTAATTGTGCAGGATTTTTAGTCATTTGTGAATGTAAACAGATTTTGTTTTTTTAAGTCATGAAAAGCTACCACATACATCTTTCATCACCAACTGGCTGTTATTTGATAACTAAAAACCCAGCATGTTCATGTAAAAACCTGTTTATTTAACCTTGTTTGCCCAAATTAACCCTCCACCTTTAATTAAATCCCCTTCAGACACAAAGCGTCATACAGTATTAAAGCATATTTGGCGATGGAAAATTGAATTCATGCCAATGAAAGGATCAACACCATTACACAATCCCACCAAAAGTCAGAAAAGCCACCAGATTAGAAGTGTTTTCAAGTGGACAAAGAACAACCCTGTGGTCTAAACATGTTGCTTTCCAATTTGCCAAATAATCAAGCGCCGCATTCCACAAGAGCTTATATGTGCCCAAGGGCTACAGAAATATCCAGCCTCAGTAGAAGTGTGTGTGCGTGCATGTCTGTGCATGTGAGACATAATTGTTTGTCCCCAGGGATGTAGACCCGCTGCAGTCACATGCGTGTCTTGCGGGGAAAAGAAACGCAGTTAAAGCCGCAAGCAGCTCGAACCAAAGCCCACTTCAAAGCGTGGAGCTTTCCTCGGTCCCAACCATGTGCTGATAATAGCATTATCCACTGTGGTCAAGCTATATAAAGAGGTGTGACTTTATACATGCAAGAACCCCTGACAGTTTTGTTTTTCTTAACCCCGACCAACAGATGATACGGTCATATCATCTTTGTGACATTTTATGTTGCGCTACATTGAAGGTTTGCCTCAGGCTTTTTGGCTAAATGTGGGGAAATAAAGCCAATTGTATTTAATCCAAACCATTTCAAGTATGTTTCAAAACATGCTCCTCCTACAAAAAAAAAAAAAAAGATATTATAAAAATAACTTAACAAGCACACAGAAAAACATCTACTTTTTTTTTTGTTAAACAACACGTTTAACACGTTTTTGAAGTTGTTCTTCTGGCTTCCTGTTATTCTTTTCCCCATTCAAATCTAAAACAAGCCTACTGGGCCACATCAATGGACATAAAACACACGCTGAAGTGGTTCAGATGAGGACAAACTGTGTAATTCCGAGCATTATTTCTAAAAGGTAAAAAAGAAAAAGCATCCGAGCTCCAAAACCACACGGACAAGAAAAAGCCAAACTCACCCAGACCCTGCTCATTGCTCTCACAGTCAAAGCTCCCTTATAGACGGATGCGAAGCCTGAACTTAATTCATCGTATACCTGCCCTGCCTTCGGACCTCCGCTGAGATTTGGCCCTAATATTTGTTAATAGCAGTGCATCCAGTCTATCGCCTCGGAGTCTTTTAGCCTGAAATAGCTCAGCAGTTTAGAAGTCACCCAGCCACCTCCTGAGTCGTTCTACACTCCCCGCTCTGCTCTTCACAGCCCAGTGGCCACATTAACTTCACTCTGGTTTGGCAGCGTCCAGCACTTCAGCATGACTGTGTTATGTGCGCACAGTCCCACACAGCCCGACAGCTGCACAGAGTCAATCTAGACCCATCTTTATTCCACGCGTCGTCCCGTCAGAGGCTTTAGGCAGCGGCAGTAATCATGGAAAAGACAGCACCTGTCTTCGGGTTCAGGATGGATTTAAGAGGCATCAGAGTTCAGTTTGTTAACCTAATGCTTGTCTATTGTCTCCTCACCCAGGGAGGAAAAAGTATGTTCATACATACCTTGAAAGGGTTTATGGTGTGTGACATAACTGAGGGAGATTAACATGCTCTACAATAATGATAATAGCTCCACATAGGGTTGAATCAATACCGATACCACTCTAAAGTACTCATACTACTTAAAAACGATGGATACCAGGAGCCGATCCCAATTTTTTACGCGCCATGTTTATTTTCAGTTTAAATCCTTGTTATGTTGTCATTTTTATTTTCTATTCTATTTTCTATTTATTTCACCATTGTTTGTTGTAAAAAGCAGAGACGAAAACAAAACCTGTCTTCAAATTCATTGCATTTTTTAGTGTGGTAAAAGTATTGGTATCGGTACTCGGTATCGGCAAGTACACAGACTCAAGTCTCGGTATCGTATCGGTTTGGTAACAAGTGGTATTGTCGCATCCCGAGTTGCACATGATCCTCAGCATACATGAACAATAAACACACAGTTCATTTTAAAATATTATACACATACATTAAAACACACTAAAAACACTAAAAATCCTCTACCCAACATTGTGCATGACTTCCCCGTGCGAACTAAAAATTCATTTTTGCAGCATGGCCAGCTCTACATAATGGCTTTTGATTGTGGAACGGCCTGCACCAGCAGCTGCTTTTCTAACACCTGTCAAGTTTCATGGTTCTGTAGTTCTTCTGTGGGATCAGACCACATCCACCAGCAAACACCAAGCACCATTTTACTCTTATTACATAATAACCTCACCCCAATCATTTGAATGAAATCCAATTAATTTTTGCTAATCATTGTAAGTAATGGTCTGCTAATGACTAATTGTGACTTTGCACTGTTCCAGTTTTGTTTGGCTCCTTTTCAATGTCTCCTTGTCGTGCCCCTTTAGGTTGCAGTTTAGAGGCAGCTTAGAGGGGAATTAGCACAACCAGAGGTTCTATAGGTTCTTAACTCTTCTGATCACATTTAATAACATGAGCCTTAAAAGATTAGTTTAAAAAGACAAACACGGCACAGCTATTGGCATGTTTTAGTTTTGTACTAAAAAAGGTAGACTGAGAGGTGAGAGAGGACTTAAAAAAACAGTGGCAACAGCCAGCCTACTCTGCATTTGCATGACAAAATTATACAAAGCATAAATATGTGAAGTTGTTATAATTATTTGACAATAATAAACTAAAGTTCATGCGTGAAACAGCAGTTTTCTCTCCTCAGACTTCCATCGCTATGAACCACTTTGAACTGCACTCTACTACACCTGCCATTTTGAAGGTGCCTCGATACAAAGGGGATTCACTGAAATGTGGTTATTTTTCCCTTGCATCTAGCAAATCAACTGCAACACTGTCTGCTCACTTTCTGCCTGATAAATCTTCCCCTTAGATGCCATTCAAGCATAAAGATCAGTGTTCTTCAGCAGCTGATGAGGCTGGAAATCAATAAACAGCTCATGTAAACTACTGACCCAGAATACCGCTTAACTTGATTTGTTTATTCTATCAATTCCTTCGCTTCTTTTTTCTATTTCTCTGACTTGAAAGAATTATTTTCCACTTCAAGACAACCACAAAATAAGAGACAAAGCAAGAGTTTCTGCAGAAAACAGATGGGTTGTGCTCATTACAAGAGTTGCTTTGGATTATGAACTCCAATAAATCATTAAACTAATATATGCAGCCTTAAAGCCTCACATCCGTTGCTGTATCAGGTTCAAACTTAGAACCACATTGCAGTCAAACAATGCTTTTACTCAACAACTTGCCATATTGTCACCTGAGCCGTGTACAGATTGTACAGTGAAATGAAGTTCCAGTGAATACTGAGATTAGTTGTATAGGAATAAAATGAGGCTCTAAAATGTAAAGAGCACACAGCACCACAGTGGCTGCAGAGGAAAGAAAGAGCAAGTCATCTCTAGCCTCCACTGGACAATGTCACCTTTCATTACAGTCCCCTGAGAGCGGTCTTACCCTGCTCCGATAGTGTTAGGGAGTGGCTCCTCTTCTCAGGCTGCATCCACAGATGCTCAGGTTGCACAAAAACTAAAACCATGTTCTCACAGAAACAGTAATTGTGAAACTCTGACCTGGTGCACTTTTAATAACTGTATTTACTCTCCTAAGATTTTCACAGGAGGCGGGAATAACATATGCCGCAGGCTCCCACAAATACAACAAAAGCCCAAAATCTCATACCACGGTTAACAACAAATCAGCTGTTTATTAATGTCCTGGGAAACAATGTTATGAGGTTGTGTTTGTGTGGCATTCAGTACAACCTGCAAAAGCTCTGCTTGGCAAGGGAAGCAAACGCCAACAAGCTAGAAAACTCCAGTCTCAGATGGTAAACAAGGGTAAAATTGTAGTGTTTAGCTTAAGATTTATATTTACTTGGGTTTGATGTGTTTATGGACTAAACAGTGGCGCTATTTATCGGCACAGGGGAAGGTCAAATAAACACAAAGCCTGTGTTTTTAAAAAAATGCTTATTATCATCAGGCTCTTTTCCTTCCTACTCTTCTGCATGACCAAGCGATTCACGGCAGGAATGTGGAGAGACTCTGCTCAAATGTTTGGGCTCCCCCCCCCTCCTCCAAACAAAATACAAAACTGTCGTCAGAGGTCAGTTTAATAAATCTGTTTGACATATTCCACCGAGGCAGAGGAAAACAAATAATCACAGAGATGAGATGGCTCCATGTGATGTGTTCAAGTACGAAGCAACAAAAGGAAGTTAAGCCACTTTGGAATTTGAACTTCTAAGAGATCGAATAATATTGAGTTTACTAAAATAAACATTTCAGATTCCACCATCTTATGAGTTTTTGACTGCTCTGGGTTTATAAGGTAAAAACCTCATGGTGGTTTGTTTCTTTTTGATTTAGTAACTTCCAGGAAGAGATCATCGCTTTATCCCGTGTCTCTGCTTTATATCAGAGTAAAATATATTCTTAAATAACCTGGAATGCACATTGAGATGATATTGGTGAGTCAGCAGAAGAGGCATCCTTCCTCCGTCCTGCCAGAGGCCACGTCCTAACATTCATCAGCATTGTACGTGAAAGTAGGACTGGAGCTCCTAAACTAGGATGTAGTGACTTGGAGGAAGGTTTCAAATCCAAAACAGATGCAATGATTCATAAATTATGCCAAGAGCTCTAAATCTAGATGGCAGATTTTGTAGATTGGGAAGATTATCCAACCACATATTGCTGCAAAAGTAGAAAGAAGTCCTCGCCCAAGCAAAAGTAAATAAAGCAACTTGTGTCAAAGCCAAAGGAATTTAGAGGCAGAGAATTTCCCAAATCAATTTATTCTGATTTAATTTTTGCAATTTTGTTTTTTTTACCTAGATTAAGTAAGCTTTTACGCAGTAAATCACTGCTTCAAAGCAGGAGTTAAAAAGCAAGATATGATTGAGTTACTTTGTTTTTATAACCATAGTCAAAGATGATGATGGTTATCAACAGCATTTCTGGTAAGCGTTTCTGAGTTGAGGAAAAAAAAGAACGAAGTGTCACAGTACAGCATGGTTGTGTCAGTGAGTTGGATTGCCCATCGTTTTCTTTTGCCTTTATGATTCTTTTTATTGGTGTCATTTACAATCTAAAAGTTTCTTTTCCTTCTTTGTACTTTATGAAAAGCCCGACCAGGGACAGGGCTTCATGCTCTATGCTTTTTATGTAAAACATCGGTTGTTTTATGTCTTCTGTTTTTCTTTGCAAAATCCTGGAAAACCAACCAACCAAATATTTTTTTCCTGAAAAAACAAAACAAACAGCATTTCTTATATTAAGATGAGGTGATGTATTTCCATTTAATATGATGACGTACTAAATGCAGTGTCTGTTACTGAGCAGCATAATGAAGGAATGGAAAGAAGAAATAGTGGCAACGAAAATCCTCATAGTTTCCTGTCTACACACATCAGTCTAAATGCCCAATGCAAACTTAGATAATTGGGGGTTTTTGTTTGGGTATGACTATGTTGACTGGCAACAAGTCAGTATGACAGCATAAAACAAAAATACCATCCCAGAGAATTTAGCAGGTAAATAGGGCGTCTCTCAGGGTACAAAGAAGAATTTGGCAATTTCATCACCTTTAAGAGATTGCATGGCCCTGGTCGATGGGCCCTCAGGTAGGAATGTGTTAAAAACAAACACGATATTTGTGGAAATTTCTGAATGAAGCCTGTTAGTTGATGCACCCACAGAAGACAAGTTGAAACTCTACCATGTGGAGCAGAGTATAAAACAACTGAAGAGAAGCTGCTAGTTTCTTCGAAAACTGGTCCATTTGATCCATTCAGACCTGGTGCAACATAAGATACTTTTATCTTTAAGTCACTTCAAGACAAAAATATCTATGAGCATAAGCAGGAAGTCAGCTTATAATGCTATAAAAACTTTCAGAGTAAGTGGTGTATTTCATGTTTCTTCAGACAATAAAATGTATTGAGGGAAAGAATAGTTTTGCGGAAAACCTTTGAATCAAAGTCTATATGGAGAACTGTTTTTATAGACAAATGAATCCAATAAATTCAATAAATGAAGGTACTTCTCTATTATTCCCTCCTCAGTGTAACTATGTCACCCAATGACCGAGAACACAAAAGACGTGTTCGGCTGCGAGATAAATGAATGAATGAGGAATGAGTAAAGATGAACACACCCCTACTCTCCAAATGCTTTGTCAAGATACTCAAGAAACAAGCTCGCAGCACTAATGGGCACTAAGTCAACGTGACCTCCATGGCTGCTGTCAGGAGGCGTTACTGCTAGCTGCCACGAGGAACTTCAACAGCATCATCGTTCATTTCTTCGCCGGTTTGTTAAGAATATTTAACGGAATGAATTTCACCCCCCCTAACGCCAAGTCATCCACCGGTGACAGGGACAGTTGTCTGCATGTGTGGCAGAGTAGAGTGGTTACAGACAAATAGTATTCTAAAGGCATTAAGCCTATAAAATTAGGCATTAAGCCTATAAAATAACACAAAAGTAAAACACGCCTTTTCATCCTTCTGAGACTCACCGTCACATACAGATTATTGGTTATTTACTCACCGGTGCCTGGTACACAGCTCAAACTCACTGTGAATCACTAATTCAATGGCTGTCAGCTGACTAAAATAATATGGCCACTACTTCTGGTGACACTGTCAAATTAAAATGATTTGAGTCGCTTTGAGACCACCCATATAGGTAACACTGTAAACATGACGTTTTACAATTACTTTCAAGAGAATAATAAAATCACACGATGTTCCGTCAAATAAAAAAAATGCCTGGATTTTTGGTAAATCGCAATCAATGTCTTTATTTAAAAGATGTATAAAACAACTTCCGCTTTTGTTTTGGTAATTTCTGTCAATTTCTCGGCTCTTTTACTAGATTCCTATTGATGCGCATGCGTGCAAGATGACCCACAGTGGCGACTGAGGGCGTCATTCCGTTATGATGTCATAACCTTTAAGGTAAATATAAAAACAGTCTGAATCAGTCAAAAGTTATTTTTTATTACTCCCAGTGGTGTTATTTTTCTCTTTTCATGGAAATTTATGAGGACTTTAGTCTGTAAAATCCACCCTTGGCAAAGATTGACAATATGTGTATTATTATAACACGTATGATAAAAATATATTTTCCATGAAAAGTATTTCTCATACTCTCATCATTTTTTCAGAAAAGAAAGATTCTGATTAGATTTTAAGACATGTACATTCCTTGTTTCTCTCTTTTCTTTACATTTGAATGATTCAAGCTAGGAATTCTGCATTGAGTCATGCTGGGATTGTATGAGCTGAGATAAATGGGAACGTCAACAAAACATCAATATTTTACTATTTTAAAATCCAGATTATACTCGACCTCTTTAAAACAGATTACTGTTTTCACAGAAAAATATTGCGGTATAAATCATCACATTATAGTGGTACCAGTTTACACCACACTTGTCTACTCGTGTTAATATTTCTAACTGCGATGTTTTTCTATTAACCAGCTGGTGTGTTCAGCTCTTCAAGATCCTTCATAGTCAACTAAGCTTCACCTGCCTGTACACCTGCTTTTCATTTCCCTTAATTAGTCACTTAAGCACTGTTTCACAGGCTTCCACTCACCAACCTTATAAAGCTCTGTGAACTTTCAGGTGATCCAATAAAAGATCTTGGCAGTAGTGTCTGCTTTATGAGAGGGTTTATTTAGGAACCTTATCTTTAATCTCAAGATGGATCACCTGTTTCAGCAGCAATTACTTATTTTACAGCTTTGTACTACAAAGATATGAATGTTTTTCTTCAGTCACTGAAGATATTCTTGCAATGTCATTTCATAAAATAGTTTTATTTGTATGCATGTTGCCAGAGTGGCAATGAAGTTTTATATTTTTGGCAATGTTTTGCAAGGGGGGAATTATGTTAAAGTTACAATTACAGTAGGGCAGAGGTTTTCACACGGTCAGATGCAAGTCTTAAGGAAGACTCCAAAAAGTAGAGTGGAAATGATAGTGATCCAAAATTAACTGCTTATAATGGGCTAATATGATTGTTTGTTTATTAGAAAGTCAGAAACTAAGAGGAAAACAATTTAGGACCGACCTTGTATGTGTTTAGCGTAGTGTGGATATGTCAGGGACCAATATGCGGTTGTGTTGACACAATTGCTGAGCATCTGCGGGATTAAACAGCATAATCAGGATCCCAAGATCTAGCAGAAGGTGGAAGGTTATTTCCAAACATTGGAGGTAGGTTTAGGCCCAATCGTAGCTCATCCCTTTAGCTCTATCATTCATCCATCAATCCATCCATCCATCCATCCATCCTTCTTCCATACTTTGTTCATTTGTTCTCACTCTGTTTTCTCAAAGGGATCAAGTAGTAGTGGTCGTCTACCTGTTCAGCTGACCAGCATTCCCTAATCCTTGTGTATGTGTGCGTGTAAAGCTAAGTGTTGAAGCCAAGAGTAGAGATTATGTCTGACACTTTCAAAACAGGGTTAATGGTTCTCTAAGTGAGACTGACCCCTGCTGGAGGCTTGTAGCTAATGAAATGAGCAGTTTTTCTAAATGTAGGCTTTAAAACAGATTTTCTTTTGGAAGTTGGATGTTTTACTGATTGCTTGTGTTGTTTTTTTTTAACTTTAACATTTTTGACTGATATGCTTCAGTCAAGGCAATGCAATTTTATTTCTAGAGCACATTTCATATACAGGACAATGCAAGGTGCTTTACATTGTAGAAAAGTGCATAAAACAAGAGGAAAAAAACTAAAATAAAGCCTAAGAAAGGAGAAGAAATTAAAAACACAATCAAGTGAAAAATTCAAGCTTACGAGAATTGGACTATAGATAGAAACTATGTAAATGCAGCAGATAACAGGTTGGTCTTTAAACTGGATTAAAATAAATGGAGTGTTTCTGCTGATCTGAGACTTTCTGGGAGTTTGTTCCATATTAGTGGAGCATAGAAGCTGAATGTAGCTTCTCCAGGACCTGTTCAGACTATGGGAACTGATAAGAGACCAGATCCACGTGACCTGACGGGTCTGCTGGCTTCATACTGGGCCAGAAGGTCATTAATATATTTTGGTCCTAAACCATTCAGAGCTATAGACCAGCAACAGAACTCTAAAGTCAGAGTTCTGGATTAGCTGCAGTTGTCTAACTGATTTCTGTAGTCAACCTGTAAAGTTGAAACCATGCACCAGTATTTACTTTATAAATAAATGATGGGTCTCAAATATATTCCACCCTACCTTATGATCTGTCCTCAAACATTTATTTTTACATGTGTATGTAGAAGTGGAAATAGATTTATATAACTTTTTAAAAGTATTTCTACTTTAGTAGCATTATGCAAACGTCATCATGCAAACGTCATTAAATAGTAATCGTCGTAATAGAAATAAAAGTACATAGGGAAAGACTGGCCCCTGCTGGTAGTTTGTGAGTAATACATTTTCAGTTTGAAAATACAGTGATTTGTTAAATATAAGCATTTTGATATAATTTATTTTTCTCTGGAATAATAAAAAAATAGGCTGAGTTATAAAACATTTATTTACGACTCATTCATGCCTTATGATTTTTCTTCTCTTTTTGTACTTAAATATTATTTACTTTTCGCTTAGAAAATACTATTCCCATTACTTATAGATGCCTAATGCTGCAGTGGTATATATCATCCATTGGAAAGTAAAGGTATAATCCATGTTTTATAAATAAATATATAAAAGCTTCCACTTTTTACCTCGTTTATCGCAGAACAAACGGAGTTATTGATAACTCATTGGTTGGTTGGCTTTCAAGCCTGTCAATCACCGAGGAGCTGGTTGGGATTTGTAGACTACTGCCAGCTGGTGAAGAGCTCGGGTCTCCGCAGTGTTGATAGGCTGTTTTGCAGTTGATGTTCTGTCAATCCTCCGCATGTAGAGGAGGAGAGGTCAGTTTGGATAGCATAGCTCTCTAAACACAAACAGGAAGTCAACAAAGTTGAATATTACAGTAATTTACTCCCTGAATATCTGCAGCAACCTAGAAACAACGGCATGAGCTCTGCTGCCTCTCCGGTAAGCCCAAAAAGACAGTCTTGTTCAGGCCTAACTCTGTAGTCCACAGTAAGAAATTAGCCTGCTAGCCGCGTTGCCTTAGCCTCGCTGTCCCTCAGCTAACTGTTAGCTACTATGCTAGCGTTGTTTATTGACATCTGTCATTGTCCACTCAACGGTATAATTTGCTTTACCCGTAATTCAGATTTTTAGCTAAGTTTACATTATTACGTTTTACTGTCAGTTAATATAACCTGTAAGAGCTAACAGCTACTAAAACTTTATAAATTACTGATAAGTTACAGCTGGAGAAGCGAGCCAAATAGATAAACATGCAGTTGTTGTGAATTTTGCAGCATAGATGTTATTTTGTTGTATGTGGTCTTTGTAGTATGCTGAGAAATCTGTTTGTAGATGGTAAAGATAACAAAGTACTCTTACTACTTATTAAAGACCTTAGTGGGCAAGTGTGGCATGCTGTAATAGTTGTTATATTTGTGTATTCTCTGTGTACATGAATGAAATGTTCATTTTACAGAATTCTTTGCTGGTAACTATTATATATTTACACATATTATTTCGGCTGATTAATAAAAATTGTTACAAGATTAATATGTAACTGTCTACATGGACTCCAAACATGAACATATTAATATTAATAATGATGATAATAATAATAATAATACTGATGATATTATTTTCTCTAACATGACCCACAGCCTGTACAGTTCAGTTAGAGGTCAGTTAGCAGCAATGGGGAAAGATTTAATAAAGTGGTTTTATAAGTGTACACACCCTTTAACAACTTCATGAGTATCAGTCTTTATAGGTACACAATTTCCTTCAATTAAAGATACTTTCATTATCGTCCAGGAATAGTCCTTGTGGGACTTTCCTGACATCTACTCAGTTGCTTATTACAGCATAAGCCATTGTTGGCAGAGATCTTACAGAGGATTAAAGGAATGGCATCGGCCAGAAGAAGGATACAAAGTATTGAAAATACCATGGACAACAGTCGAAACAGTAATCAGAAAGTAGAGAAATTTTAGTACATTGCAAAGAACTGGGTGTTCTCCAAAATGCATGCATGAACGCATTCCATCACCAAAACACTACACCCACAATATACTGCTGCCCTATGGTAGGAGCAGCATTTTCCTTTGGGGTTCATTTTTTTTCAGCCGGACCCCCAGTGAACAGTTCCAAATAGTGATCACTTTTTGCTCAACACCCTCAGGTGTCTGTGAGGAACAAAAATCTCACTTCCCAATATGATAATGACCCTAAGCAGATGAATTAAAACTGTGTAGTAGTCGGTTAGTCCAGTGCCTTGACCCAGACTAGGGGATATCCTCTCAATCTGACAGATTGGAGCACATTTACAAGGAAGAGGGGGTAAATATAAAGTCAGGATATGCCATACTGGTAGACACCTTTCAAAAAGAATGAATTCAGGTGCTTCAATGATCAGGCTAATGTATGTGGGTTTTTAACAATGTATATTATTTTCCAAAGAATTTTTTTTTTTTAAGTTCTAGGTCATATTTACAGGTGATAACGATTATGAAATTATTTTTCTATAACACAAAAATATGACATTTTAACTGGGATGTCTATACTTTTCGAACCTACTGTAGACCTCCCTGTGCTCCCTCTTCTTCCTCCTCTTCATCTGCCAAAGACCTGTGCATTAAAATCTGAATAGAGGACGGGTGGAGAACAGTTGTTCTCATTTACTGATCAGGAAGCGGCTCTCATGTTTCTGAGTCTCTGAAATTCATCTGAACACATGAACTCTCCAGCCCCTTGACAAAGCACAATGATGATGCCTGATCTGACTATTGATACACTTTCTTCACGCTTCCCAATCTGGAAAAAAATCTGATTGATTAAGAAATAATCTGTCTAATTTAGGTGGTCAAATGAGAATTTTTGTTTTTATTGGATGACTAATCAGATTAAAAGTAATCCATTTAAATTGGGGCTGCAACAACTAATCGATGAAATCGATTAAAATGGATTCTAAAAATAGTTGGCAACTAATTTAGTCATCGAGTCATTGGATCTATGCGCTGCATGCGCTTCGGCAACGTCTCATGCAGGAGACACACCGCATGCGGAAGCACCCTGAAGCGCAGCAGTTTAGGCACCCATGTTAATAGCTGGTGTCTTCTACATCAGGAGCACTGATCGTTTGTTGTATTTTCTGCGTGCTGTTTTTTAATAAAAAGAACTGGGAAGGATTAGGGCCGGGACGACGCGTCGACGTAATCGACGTAATCGATTACGTAAATACGTCGACGCAAATTTTGCGCGTCGACGCGTCGTGAATGACGTCATATTAATTATGGCGGCGTCCGAGGGGAAATCCGGTAGCTACTAAAGCACCACAAACGCAAAGAAATCGCTCCAAGGCTTCAAAAGTCTGGGGATATTGTTCACTGTTTCAATACTGTCAGCGCCACGGCCCTAATAATGATCAGTATATCGTTTGCAGCCTCCTGCAGAGCTGCAGCGACCGTTTGTAGCTAACGGCTAGCTAA
>JBBDHI010000019.1:7744292-7762339 GCA_037177115.1 Craterocephalus stercusmuscarum
CCCCTTTTTAAGGTCGCAAAACATTGTTTTTGGGCGGGGGGAAGGGGAACAAAAGGGCCTTTTGAAAAAGGGCAGGGGACAAGTCCCCCGCCCCCCCCCCCCCCCCAAAACTACGTCCATGACTGGACCCTAGGCCTTGCAGTCTTGAGTTGACCGTGTATACCAAATGTGAGGCCATCTGTCTGACAGGTGAAGCTTGTCTGAAAGTTTTTCCTGCAGCAGGATAAACAGAATAACTAAAAAAAGAAAAGAATCAAGAAGTTCAGATTCAGTCCAAATCTCAACCTTACTTGTAATGTTTTAGTGCGGCACCTTAAGAGAGCTGAGAGTAGAAGAATTCCCAAAAGCTTCACTGAACCGAGGCAACGTTGTAAAGAAGGGTGGGCCAGAATTCCTTTCCAGCTATGTGAGAGACTGATAACGTTATACAGAAATTCACTTCAAGCTATTACTGCCACAAGGGGATCCTGCAAGCTACTGAATCACGTGATGTACAGTATTTACAGTATTTAGTTTTGTTTTAACATATTTCTGATGTAATATGTGGTATTATTAATCTGAGGTTATATTTTAAGTGTGTTTATGTCATGATAAAGCTGCAGCTACTAATTAAGGCAGTTATGTTTAGGTGCATCTCATTAAAGCGAAGCAGTGATTTTAAGTGGAAAATAGAAACAAGAGTGGGGTGTTTGTGTAAGCAAAGGTAAAGCACAGATGAACTTCAGACAGAGCTTGAGAAAGACAGAAGTCTTTCTAACATGCAGATATACACCCCTCCAGACATAAACACTGTCAGAATGGCAGATAGTAATTATCTCTTTCCAGTGCAAACAAACAAACTCACTTTGTTTTAAAGAAAACACTGGTTTCTGGCTGGACTTTTATCATCAGCCTTGGGAAGCTGCAGTCTAATTTCATGTCACACGATACCAGTAGTTTTCCACAGCAGAGTGCAGGAGGTTGTGTTTAGCTGTAGGAATGATAGCAGAACTGAGGTTGGTATCAAACAACACTTATTTAACTTACATTTTTTACAGGAAAATGTGCTGTTTTACTTAAGATTAAAGAAGAACTGTTTATAATTGGGAGCTGCGGTCCATTCTGCCAGTCAGCTAAATTAAAGTAGATGATGGCAAAGCATTTGCTCCTGTAGACTTCACTCTTTGAAATAAAACTGTACTCAGCCACAGGTGGTTAACAAATATGTATTGTGTAAAACTGAAATTAACCAGAACTCTGTTGTCTCATTTTATCTCCCCTCTCAATACAAATAACTGATTCCCCAAGTGAGGAATGACCTTTGAACTTTGTATGCAAAGGTAAAGAAACTGGGATGGTTAGCAAAGTTGTCATTATGGATTAGGCTAAATTGATGTAGCCTTGGTTGGTCTAAAAAGTGTATATCAAGGTTTAAATAGTTTCATGGTGGTTTTTTGTTTATTTTTTCCATACATACCTGGGTGTTAACCACATTTTCCACTGATTGTGTGACGAATTACTGAAGGAGAGAGACTAAGAACATGAGACGTGTACATTGTACCAAGAACATTTTAATATCCACAATATTTCTATCATAGATATGAATCCATCTTTATCTACTATATTTGGATCCAAGTCTTTGGCTGAATGTATTGTAATGGCGATCCATCACTTGCTTTCTATTATTGTGGTACTATTGTGTACTGCTCAACCCACTGACCTACAAGCTGCCCAGGTCACTTGAAATTTTTACAATTGCAATAGTAGGAACACAATGTAAATACCATTGTTTGACAGGGATAAAACATATTGTTGTTTCATTCATCTTTATTTAAACAAGAAATAAAGATCTGATAAAAAAAAGTGTATGATGTATCTGTTTATATTTTGCTTTAAAAACAGACTGAAAAAGTGGTATGCAGTGGTGCCATGGTGTTTACAGGTGAATGATATATTTTAAGGAGGGTATGTCCGTCGCAGGTGGTTAATCTCCTTTTATTCAATGCCCTTGTTACATGCTTTTGGAAAGCTTTCTCCAATAGAGGTTGACACTGTAAAGCTGTTATCACCCAAAGAGCCACAACAGCCACATTAATGGGAAATGTGCCAGTTTAAAAAACAACACCCATGTAGTGCAGGTCTAAAGCCAAGCAAGGGCAGAAAACTGCAAAGTAGGGTTATTCAGGCTATACAGTTGTCAAATCAGTATTTGAATAATAAACCTGATCACTAATTATGTTTTCCTTCATGTAGAAAGGGGGTGACCAAATATGTAAGTGCAAACAAAATATTAGATCTTGGAGGGTACCACACGTTCAATCTGATTACATGCAGATGTAAGAAAAGACGGAAAACACAAAGGTGGGAAATTCTAAATGACAAATTTTTGGACTGTGAGATGAAATATCAGAATGGCATCAGGGTGTTTGTCTCACCTGACCACCTTCAGTCTGAGCACCTTCCACCTCCACCTCCTCGCCATCAGGAACTTAACAGCTAGTGCAGATGGCTGCAGCTCCTGCAGAGTTTAACTCACTGGGAGAACCAGACAACGTGTTTTTCTGGCATTAATTGTATATAAAGATGACTCATTATTGTCAAAATTAAAACAAAGGGCCTGTCTGGATGAGCCTGGGTGGGAAATCAGCAGCCGAGGGCTCATGTTGTTGCTCAGATGAAGGAACTTTCCGTTGTACGATCATTTGAGTATTTCTGCCGCATCCATGTTATTGTTAACATCACTCCAACAAACCAAGAAATATCTCCACTCTCTTCATTTCTCCATCTTCTCTTTTTAGATGTTTTTTTTATATTAAATGTATAGTATTTGTGATGATTCTCAGTCATCTAATCAGGATGTGAGTTATAGGAGTAAAAATTAGCATGTACCGTATGCAGTAATTAGAAAATAATATACAAAGTTTATTTTTCAAAACACTTCAAAAGAAGTTGAGTCAGTTTTACCAAAAGTGATCTAATGCTGAGCAGGAAGAAAAACACACCCAGTTGAAGATGTTCGAAATAATTGTCTTAATTGGAAACTCCTCAGCTGTTGAGCAACATGGCGGCATGTAGAAATAGCATCCCAGAAGAACTGGAGTGATTCAGGAATAAACATCGGGGTTCGCCTTGCTGTGAATGACTGCATGGGCAGAAAAGGTTCAATATTTAAGAATAACTTCCTCAGCATTGAGTTGCAGTGACCTTCTGAGTTTTTATCTATGATACACGATATCATTTAAACAATTCAGAGAATTTAGATTTCTCTGTTAAAGAAAAAAAGACATCAAGGATAAAAAGCCTGATATGACCCACTGTCATATAGGGCAGTGGGAGGTAGAGGCTGGAGGGAGGGCAAAATGTGGAGCACGGTAGTGATTGATCAGTGCTGCTCTAACACCAGTCACAGCTGAAGTGCCCCCAGGCCACCAGAAATCCTCCCTATGTGTGTGTGCATTCATTTCCTCTGATGAGTGTGTTTACAACGCTCCCAAACGGCATGATCCTATATCTACAAAGACAAAATGATTAAATGTATACAATACAACACGAGAAGCAAATTGTTTGATATGTAGAATTTGATGATGAATTTCATTTCCTGCAACCTGCCACCAGATTGTTACACCTACCTGTGGTGCAAATCTAAACAGAGAAAACATCTGAATGACCCTAAAATTCCTCTTTTCTTCTTCTTTTGTTGGACCTTTATGCAACACTTGAGTAAAAACCGACATGATCATGAAGTTAAAAACTCTACATCAGCCTGTGAAACAATTCAGATTGTGGCTGCTGGTACAAATCCAGGTTAAAACTCTTCCATGGAAGCATAACAAGCAACATTCTGCAAACATTACAGTGATCAGTCTTAGGGAGTCCAGACTCGTCACCCACTGAAAACATTTAGTCGATTGCTAAATGAGTAACTTGACAGGGGATACACTAAACTTTGGAGCAGCTGTGGTTTACATCAGACAAATATTGTAAAAGATTTCATTATCAGAACTTCAGCAAACAGTCTCTTCTGTGAGTTCTCATGTTTACAGTATGCAGTGTTGATGAAAAAGTATAAGCCTGGTGAACTACTTTGTTTCTGCATCATCTTCCTCATTCTTGCAGATAAACTAAGCTAGAAATGAACCTAGCTAACCCTAACGCTCATCCTCGGTCAGACAAACTCACTGTTTCGCCTGTCTTCTCTCTTTTCCGATGCAGACCATGTCCAGAATGAAGAAAACTACGCCCAGGCTCTGGACAAATTCGGCAGCAACTTCATCAGTCGGGACAACCCTGATCTAGGAACAGCTTTCGTCAAGTTCTCCTCCCTCACTAAGGAGCTGTCCGCCCTGCTCAAGAACCTGGTGAGTCCTGTTTCTACTCCAAGGATAGTAAGAGGAAAATTGTCATTACACAGCCTTTTTTCTTCTTCTGTACCCATGTAAGAGGTTTAGGCTTTGGGTTTAAGGTTGAGATAAGGATTACAGTAGTTGAAGGGTCAAAGGGGGCTAGAAACAGAGACCGACGTCAGTCGAGGTGATTGAGACTTCCTCATCAATCTCCACACTTGTACAAAACTGTAAAAAAGATGCCTACATAGTCAAACTGTCATCAGAGCTGGACAGCAGAGCTGACTGCAGCTATATCTGCCGTTGAGCTTTGCATTATTATCCCCCCCCGGACAGGCTCTTATCTGCATGCCGTGGATTTCCCCTGGCGATTCTGTTGAATAATATGTCCTGTTTGCATCCTCTGTGAGCGATTGTTGTTGGAAGAAGAGCCGGAGCCCGTTCTCTTCCTCTCTTCCCGTAGCTGACAGCGAGATTACTATCCATGAATTCACTCGGCAGCAACACAAACAGTTTAAACTTAATCACTCAGCTGTCCGCGCTACCTGCATATTGCGGGGAAAGTGACATTATCTCTTTTCGTCGCTCACAATTTTTTGATGCTTGTTTTGTTTTTGGTCGTTCCGAGTCGCTCATTGAGTTTTTACACTTCAGTAGCTGCACCATGAGGGCAGCTGGTACTGTATGTGCATGTGCAACAAATGAGTATTGATGAATAAAGCATGTCCTGGATGTCCTACATGTCCAACCAGCTAAAACACAAGGACGGCACTTACAGATTTGACCCGCTTTCCAGCATCTTCTTCATTGTTTATTCATTTCTGAGAATTGTGCGGTCAGTGAAAGCACGGCGGGAGCGCGGTAGCTTCCGGGACGGGCTGTTAGAGCACGCCTGCCAGCGAAAGATTGATTCTGATGTTCGCCATATGCAAGACGGGCACTTAAGTAGCACATTAGTGCCCATTAAGCATTGTTCACTTCCTTGACTGCAGTTGTGTGGCTGTGTGGACTTGGCTATCAACAACATGGACTTAAATGCTTAGTACTGTTGTAAACGACTTTTGCTGATCCTAAGGGTTAGCCATGCTGAGCAAAGCTGTGGCAGCTAGAGCTGCAGGACATGTCAAGCTTTGGCTAATTCTCCCAAAGCAGCAGCATGAATGTGTTGAAGCAAGATGAAGCTGGGATTTTTCTTCGTTTTAACTACCAAAAGTGATTCTTTTCTTGCCATGTATCCCCTGAACCCCAGGCTATAAAGCCCCAGCAGTCACTACTTTATATCAATAAAAGATTTTAAAAAACAAAAAACTCCTCACTCTACAGGTTGCTTAATCTATCTGCTGTGATTTAGCATCTTTTAAGGTTTAGTTTTGGTTAATGTTGAGTACTTTTAAAGCTCTAGAAGAAAAAATGTTTATCCTTAGATCTTTGCGCTTCTAACTCGTTTTTAAGCATACCAGCATGTGTTGCACATATTCCTGGCATGAAACCGGCTAAGCGCCGATTGCTTTATGGGACAATATCACAAACTAAAGACCAGACGGCAACACACAAACCAAGAAGTGGAGTTTAACTGGTGAGCTCAGAGAAAACCAGAATGACAGACGGATGTAGCGTTAGCTTCGTTGTTGCTGTTGTTTGGTAATGACTCATTTAATTTCTTGTTTTGTGTGATGTTTGGTTCGCTGAGCTCAGCCAGTAAGGATGCTGATGTGCGTGTTTAATCATGAAAACAATACACTCATGATTATTTTCCCTTTGCTCATTGTGGGCTGTAAATCAGAAAGAAATGAAGCTGTGCTTCATTTCTAGATTGGAACTACTGAAGCATGTTTGTACTCCCTTCTGTTACTTTATTACTGCTGAAAATAACAGTATATTAGTATTAGTATGTGTTCATCCCGAATAAGTTATAGGTGATTGGAATATAAAATATATATCAATTGTCTCTGCCACAGATGGAGTCTCAGTTTGCCACATCAGTCCCACCCTAAGGTGTGGTTAGCTTGAAACTAATCCTGACGCTAATCTGAAATGCGTGTGATAGTGTCTGATAACCACCGGTGTTTTCCAGCCAACTACATTTAATGATCTTAAAACAATGTTGGCTCTTCTCAGAAATGTGCCAAATGTCCCCGCTTTTGGGAACCCGTTTGGGTGGTTATTTCTGGCTAACTAGTTTAGCTCCTTAAATGAACAGGGACAGAGTAAAAACTCTGATTACCTGTCCATGAAATCAGCACATCTACAGTCTTCAGGCAAGTCTGAGAAAAACGGATTGAAATGTTTGATGCTACATTCAGAGCAGAATTATATAGTGTTTAGCAACAGATGCTCAACTTCCTGTCCATAATGCACTGTGCATGATACTTTCCTCTTCCTGCTTGTTTGAGGCATCGCCTCTCATGTGTCATACAGCTGCCATATTTTGCGTCACTTGTTATTTTTTTGTCGAGTCTTCTTCAAGCGGCAGCAACAGGCTTTTCAAAGTCCCTGCTCTGGCTCTGCACAGATTTCTAGATGAAAAGGA
Organism: Craterocephalus stercusmuscarum; assembly: GCA_037177115.1. Taxonomy (NCBI): domain Eukaryota; kingdom Metazoa; phylum Chordata; class Actinopteri; order Atheriniformes; family Atherinidae; genus Craterocephalus; species Craterocephalus stercusmuscarum. The sequence goes on from JBBDHI010000019.1 coordinate 7,751,145, forward strand.
GAACAAAGACTTCAGATGGTCAGAAGTATGGCTCAGTATTGCCTGTTGCTTCAATATAAAAGCAATCTTTAACTGTGTGATACCAATTTGGCAGTTTTCTCTTTGCAGTTTTTACCAAAAAATAATATTTAATGCTTATAATTTAATTTTCTGTAGTTTAAAAAATATGTATATATAAATATATACATATATATGACTTCAGGCTTAAGGAAATAGTTCATTCATTGGGGTTTACTTTAAACTGTGGATGAACACATATTTAGTGCTGTTTTGTCTTAGCAGCAGGATTTAGATATGATTTCTTTTTTTTTTTTTTTTTTTTTTTTTTTTAGTCCACATGGTCATGCTCAAAAACATATTCCTCTCTGCGACACAACCCCAACAAAGCTCCATGAGGCTTTTTCCACACTGACACCATGTTTCTATAACATCGATTCATTGATGGGTGTTGTCTCTCCCCGTCATTTTATCTGACAGTTCCTCAAACATTTGCGTCTGATGGTGTGTTTTGGCATATCAGTGATGTTTCCTTCCCTCATTGCAACTCTGCATCTGCTTATCTTCTTTCAGCTCCAGAGCCTCAGCCACAACGTGATCTTCACCCTGGACTCGCTGCTGAAGGGTGATTTGAAAGGCGTGAAAGGGGTAAGAGTGAAATCTGGAATCTTCCGGGAAAACATGCCTTGTCAGCATGTCTCTAAACTTCCGTGCCTGTGTTTAAGAGAGCTGCAAATGAGTCGAAGTGGTAAATCTACCAGATGTAAACACTGCTTTTGTGTCGTGCCGAGCGGCGAATAACCGGGTCATGAACCCTTCATGTTCGAGGTACAAGAAGGGGCGTGGTGGCTGGCTGGGCATCCAGGCCGTGAATCATGAGTGGAATGAGGCATTTTCTGGGCCTCCACTCGTGCCCGAACTCCACAAACAACTGTCCTCACAGTGACCTCTTTGTAGTTTGCTGAATCTTGTCCCTCTGTGTCTCTTGCAGGACATAAAGAAACCCTTTGACAAAGCATGGAAAGACTACGAGGCCAAGTTGTAAGTGCATGATTGCATACTAGCTCAGCTATCTCATTATAGAGTACTGAAAAGTGGATGAGGTTCTGCAATACTGTGTGGACCCTTCAGGTGCATCACAGAGCAAAACGCCACATGCAATGTGAAAGCAAGCATGGAGGTGACTTTTTCTCTTTTCTGTGTCAGTACAAAGATAGAAAAGGAGAAGCGGGAGCACGCTAAGCAGCACGGGATGATCCGCACCGAGATCACGGGGGCTGAGATTGCCGAGGAGATGGAGAAGGAACGGCGTTTGTTTCAACTTCAGATGTGTGAGGTAGAAAATTTAATTTTAAAATCTGGATAAAGAAAGGCGCGTGAGGATGCGTCCACATTACTGAGCCCTCCTTCAGCTCCGCTTCAGATGTGACGGATAACAGTGATGGATATATGTGGGAGAGGGTGCTCATCTGCTAAATGGCACGATTAATGACACAACATCGTATTTATGTGACCTCTTTGAAAATTAAATCACACAAGTCTGAAGTGGAAGCTGCAGCAAATTCATTGATGACTTCTAGCTCTTTTGTCCAGAAACAGAAATATTTTGAGAAGGGCAAGAAAAGCTCGGTGACCAAGTTTTGGAGGCAGAGCTTAACTAGTGCTGCCGATTTTTCACACTCAGCAAATGTATATAAACACAGAACTACATTGAATAAGACTTAAGCATCTCACCCATGTCACAAAGCTTTATAATGGATGTAATGGATGTATAACTCGTATCTCTAAAATGACGTGAATCATATCGAAAGAAAAAACTCACAGATTTAAAAGGACGTAATCTCAACACAATATGAGAATCTGATTGATTGGTAGATGCTGCAATTTTACTCCAACAGTTTGATGTGGGACCTTATTCATGAGGGGAAAAAAACGTTTGCAGGTTCACAAGTCTCCTTTTACTGTTAGTTCATTGTTAACAACAACGCCAGCTGCTGTCTGGCTTATTGAGATCTAGCAACTCTGAAGGACTCCAAAGAAAACTGTCTGTAATTAAGATGTGAATTATGATAAATGGATGGGTTTCATCATCCCAATACAGATGTGTGTCAATACCAGATGTTAATCAAATCAGCAGGGTATTAGTGATTAGCCCACAGAGATAAAGTGAACTCTAGCATAAAGCATTGTAGCTTTTGTCTGCGTGCTAATGCCTGATGGTAATCTGCTTGAATCTGCGGCTTATGAATTATAGTTTCACATTCCTGCCGGTTAAAGTCTTCGCCACAGCAGCAGGGTAACTAAAGCAGCATCTTCTTCAGACAAATGTCATCTTTTAATTTGGTGGGGAAAAAAAGGCTTGGCATGACTACAAGGTCCTTTTAATGTCCTTTTAGGTTTTTACTACATCACGTCAAGTCTTGTTTATATTAGTTGCATCAAAACTTGACTTGAATGTTTTTTTTCTCAGTGATCTGAATTATTTATATTAAAGCTTTTAGAAGTCCATGACTTTATGTTGAGACTGGAATTGTGTCAAATGATGCAGCTCTGCCTTCTTTAATGGATGCAAAAAGCAACTTTTTCAGTGCCGGACCTGAACTGGTTATTAATCTGATTACATGCCAGTGAATAAAATTCCAACACAATCCAACATTTTGGCTGATACTAAATGATTAAACTGTATTCTGAAGAGTTTTCAGATGTTCCCCTGAATGTAAAGCTTTTCATCAGTGTGACTGTTGGGCACTAAGTCAGAGCTTTAAGAAATCTGACAGTGAGAATTAAGTGTAAAACAAATGTGAGCTCTCTGTGTGCCCATGAGAATCAGAACAAACTGTTAGAGCTCACTCTGCTTTGCCAAAATCCTCTCTGGTTGTGGGCGGTGACGCCTACGGCTTGTTCACCGTTTTATCCTGGTAGGGTTTTTTTTTTCTGTCTTCCTTTTTTTTTTTCAAATTACATAATGAGCCAGTGGTGAGTGCATTACTTTTGGTTGTCTGAATTATTCACTACCAACCTAACTGCAGGCCTTTTGTATCCGGTCTTGCTGATCTACCCTCTTCTCAGTGTGATTCTCAAGTATATTCTTGCAAACATTTTACAATTGTGTTAAGATTTCATTTTCAGTACGTGAATGCATTACAGAGTTGGACCAGAAATGCTTTAAAAATAACTCTTAAAAACCGAAGAATAAAAAATGGAAAAACAGAAATTTAACAATGGTTGTATCTCTGAGAGGCTGTGAATACGTTTTTACTGTAAAACACTTCGTCACACAAAATATTGCAGTATTTCAATATATATTGATATTTTCTTACATCCTACATTTTAGCATGCAATATGTGCAATAACATTAATTTTATTAATAGACCACAAAACTAACAAGACTTTAATTTTATTACAATTCAGTATTAACCTCTGTAAGAATGTTTTTACCCCTCCTTGTGGTAGCTAAAAAGGCTAAAGGCTAGCTTCAGTGGTGCTAACACTAGTTGCTAATCTGCTTGGTTGCATTGTGCAGAGGGAAGAGATGCTAGCACAAGTCTGACCTGACAGGTTTTGGTGCCACTTGATGGAAATCAAAGCTGTGACACAATGCCACAATTCTTGCCAACAACTTCAACTGGAAAGATAAACCAACACAGCTGAGATGGATCACTAAATGTTACTATGATGGCTTCTGCTTAAAATGTCCCCAATTCCAGTTTTTTTAAATCATAATGTTACATGTTCCACATCATTGATACATCCAGAATGTACTGTACAGGGCATCTTTATTTAATTTACCTCTTTTTCTCTAATTTTGGTCTCTAATAAATTCTTTGAAATGTATCTTTACTTGTTGCATTCTCCACCATTTTACACCGTTTCTGTTGTGCAGCTTGCAGCATTCAGAGCTTTTTCAATGCACAAGCTGCTTGCTTTAGCAGGAAAGACTAAAAATCATTAAAAAATGAATAATGACAGTGAAATCATCGTCATTATGATGCTCAGTCCGGATCAAGAAAAGCTCTAGATGGTAATGATATTTAACTGCTGGCTCAACCTATTCTCCTCTGTATCATTTTCACAATGTCACAACATGTCTGAACCAGCTCCTGCAACAGATTTTCTTTTTGCATAATTTCCGAAATGTTCTCATCGGTCTCTGCATTATCCAGTCCTGCAGCCTGCCTCCCACTGCTTTCTAAGCCAAGAACGACATATCTCCCACATCGTAGTAGCTCTGGTTTCCTCCTTTGCTGGCTTTAGTTTTAAATGTATTTTCTTGCTTTTGCTATGGGAGAAACTAGAACCTAGCATACGTGTGTGTTTTGTTTCAGACAGAATAAACAAATATAATTAGTATTGAAAACCATATATCATTATATCATTAGCTTACTTACTGGGAGTCTGTGTCTAAAAGACGAAGCAAGGAAACTTTGAACCTGATCTTATACTCGGTGTTTCTTCCAGCGGGTTAATTACGGTTGGCTGTGTTAGCATAAATAATGATAACAGCAGGGTAGAGCTCACAGAATTCTTATTTCATTATGACAAATATATTCACCGGTCAAAAAAAATCATTTCCTCAGTCAGCCTAATTTGTGTATTGCAGTTTTTATTTAGATTTCCCTTCGATTTGTTATTTTATTTGATGAAATCGAGTTACACTTGAGGATTTGTGTTATTTGCCTGTATTCAAAGCAAAGATAAAACACCAGACAGTTTCTAAATCAACAGTCATTAATGGTGGGAATACACTGCTGCTGCTGTTGTTGTTTACCGCAGTCAGTGGTACAATCTGTTCATCCCACTTAACCTCGTTTCTCTCCCCTATGCGCACTCTGGCGCTCTCACACTCTCCCCATGTTGCTCACTCACCAGATTACAGGATGCTCTCACTCTCTCACCCTTTTCATCCTACGCTGCCAGCGGAGGACTGTGGAAAGGCAGGGCTCAGCGGGCTGCATTATACTCCACACAGACGCGGCAGCAGCGCAAACCTCGCCGCTCATTCACACAAAAGGGCTCCAGCGCGCACACGCGGCTGCGCTCTCCAAAAAGCACCGAACCCGCACAAGCCGCAGACAAAATGTGGATAATCTCCCGTCCAAAAGCACACTATGGGGCAAACAAAGCCGCACACACACACACACACATACATGCATACACAGGATTCACTCATGCATTTGCTAACTAGGATGAATCCACACATGATCTGAGGAGCACATGGAAGCTAGATGTTGCAATCAGAAGCTTCAGAGAGCAGATTAAACTTGTCTGCAGAGCTGAAAGTGACTCTTTGTAAATCTGCGTGGATCAGCTCGCTGTGGGATTTAAGATGATCTTTTATTCGTTTATTTGGTGGGATTGCTGTCTGAAGGCACCCAGACTGAGCATACACCTTAAAAATCTCCCGCTCCAAAGAGCCCTCCCTGTTTTTTATTGTAATAATCACAACAATAATGCTCGCATAATATAGTTCCCATCACCCCTTTGAAACTTTATTTACATCAAGACAGAAGGCGGGGTGAATTCTTTCTCCATAAGGCCCAAAGTCTTTATCTTTCTAGTCAGCGTTGGCTTGTACATCAAAGGCTTCATGAACAAAATGTGCACTAAGATGCGATTATCGTAATGCAAAGGCCTTATATTATGAGTGTCTATGGCAAAGGAGAAGCCTCTTCTATCTGTGTAACTGCACTGCCTAGTTATACCTCATTAAACCCAGAAAATCCTATTAATACTGTATAGCCTGAATTTCAACCCGTGGCTGAACTCTGCCTTTCTGCTCTTCTTTCAGTACCTGATCAAAGTAAATGAGATCAAGACCAAGAAAGGAGTGGACCTCCTGCAGAACCTGATTAAGTATTACCATGCACAGTGCAAGTAAGTAAGCTGCATAGTACGCTGAACTCAAACATACAACTCCCTCCTACTCAGTGCTTTACACCCACTCAGAAATATCTTGCACACAACTTCTTTCCAGCTCTTGATGTCCCTTTTTATCCTTACATGATGGAAGGCGCTGGGTCGCGTAGCTTTAATAAATCTGCGCAGGTCGTCATGCGGATCCGTTGTGACAGCCGGGGTTTGGTGGGTAAATAACGCGGGCGCTCTCCTCGCCAGAACCGCAGCGAGGAGCGGTCCCGTGACAGGATGACGGATTTTTCCCTCGCCGTTGCTACGTCCTGTCATAACACTCGGACAAAACAATACACTTCCCCGCTAAGCTGTTCAACCTGGGCCTTGACGGATAGAAAGGCTGCAGCGGTGATGGATTGGGGGGATTAGGAAACACCGGATGGAGAGCTGAGGAAAGGAAGAAAAGATTAGGGTTCACCTTGAGTCATTTGAATAAAGAAACTTATAGAGGCGAAAAATCTTATTTGCTTTTTTGTGGAAGAACGAAGGCTGAACAGTTACAGGTATGCAGGGTTACTCACTTTGTCTTGATGAGATAATTATGTTTAGTTGGTTTTACAGGTTGTTTATTAGGCGTTTACCCCTCCCTTATGTCTGCAGAAAAAGTGGCAAATGAAAGGTTGTCGTGACCACCAGTCGGGGTGTCAAGTATTGGATTTCCCATTAACAAGTCGGAAAAGAAAATTTGTTGCGAAATGTGCAAAAAGTCAAGGGAGGTGAATCCTCTTCCGCAACTGCAGTACACAAACACTTAAACCGCGTCGTCTGACACTTTGCAAGGTCAGCAGCGCTTTACGAGCAGACGTGAGCGGAGTGGGAGGAAAGATGTGGGATCCTCTGTGCGGTGATTGAGAGAAAAGGAGCAGGGCGAGATGTGGCAGAGAAAGTAATGAGAAGAGGAAGAAAGATGTATGCTCCACGAAGACGAGAGGGTCGGGCAAGGGGCGGAGAGAGAGAGGAAGGTCATTAGCTGTGATTTGCGGCCGCTGAGCTTCATGGAGGCGTGTACCGCTGACAGATCTGTAATGGATTTCAGGATGTGCTAAACACCTCTGCAAATCTACCGAGGGCTCGGCCAGATACAATTTCAGTGCCAAGAGCGAAAGGTGCCAGAGGTACTAGAAGGAGCTACGCTGTGCATTAAAAACTACACACATTTCTATCTGTGCGTGACCTTCATAAAGGCCAAAAGGAGTTCATTGCAGAACTCAGCATTTCCATAAATGGCTGATCTGTGTCTTAGTGAATGATAAACCAGCCTGTTTATGATGCATCTCTGTTCTCCAGTTTCTTCCAGGATGGCTTGAAGACAGCGGATAAGCTGAAGCAGTACATCGAGAAGCTGGCAGCTGATCTCTACAATGTAAACAGGCACTCTTCTACATCTCATTACGTTTTAGTTTTTCAGCAGCATCACAGAGGAGCTCAGAATATTTTACTACTTTTACACCCTTCTCAGAATGTTGATAATATTACTTTTGGATTGTTTTATTCTTCTCTACACTTGTTTAGCCTTTGGTACATGTTAAATATTTTAAAGCTGCTGATATAGTCTAAATGATTAAATCCACTAAAACGTTTAGGTGTAGAAACACAATCGCAACAGTAAATTAACACAAATTATAGTTTCATAATTTAAAACTAGCTTCTTCGTCCTGTCTTCAGGCTACAACGGCCAATGACAGTCAAAGATGAAAACGAGGGTCTGCATGTATAGACTGAACCGACTGCAAAATCTTTTAATGATGATACTTAAAGACTTAATGTTATGTACTTAAGTTCAACGGCATGATGTTAAGTAAAAAATTTTGACGAGTTTTTGACAGGGCACAATAGCAAAAGACAACATTTTGAATCTTATTCTCAAACTATGCCTTCCAAAGGTCCACATATTGAATACACCTGGACATAACCTTAGAAATAACACATGTTACAGTAGATAGTCACTTTTTCCAGTTAGATCTTAGAGCGTCATCCAGCTAATTAAACCTCAGGCAAAATAAAACTCTGCCTTTAGTGTGTTCAAACATCTGTTACTCAGACTCAGTCACACATCACACATCAGCCATTCCTCCATTTGTTTAGAAAAAGTCAAGAAGACATAAATCACAAAAAGCAGCTCTTGGTTAAGTTGTTTTACACAGTTGTTCTGGTTTTAGTGACAGTAGCCTAACTTATTGACTTACTTGTTTGCCTAATGTGTTCTTTGAGGCTGATGTGATGAACCTAGCACTAAAAGATGAACAATAGTCCCGCTATAGGCACTGAACATTAGTTTTGGTGTGTGCCACGTTGGACTTATCAACCAACCAAAAGGAGCAGATTCAGCCTTCAGGTACTTCCAGCAATTTAGACTACCTAAACAAAAAATAGTTTTCTGATGACTTGATTGTGAAACTGATTCCAGGAGACCTCTAAACTATGTTAAATCAGTATGATATGGTATGTTTTGAAGTATATTCTAAAAAGGTAAACCTTTTATTTCTTATAATTATATTCCGATGTTTGCAGATACATAGCATACATGCAGATAGATAGTTTGCAGCCTGTCATAGGCAAAATGTTTCCTACACTGAATGAGGCATCTGTAGCAACAGATCAGCGAAGGCAACGCCTTGGAAAGAGTGACTCAGAGAAATTATCCTTATGCTGTAGTGATTACTCCTGACAAATGCAATTTAGCAGATTTTTTTGTTTTTATCCAGCTTAGCGACCCAGCAGGTGCTCTATTGAATTTATCAGTACGTTTGTAAAGATTCCTATCTTTAACTTTTGTATTTTAATCCTGCAGATATAAAAGTCTGTTGATTTAATCTGCCAAACTCGAGCAAAGTCTCAGAAACTCCGACTTTTCACAAATTCAGCCAAAGCAGTGAAAAGGCCAATTTGTGAATATGTTGTGATTGCATGCAGACACAGCTCGCATCTTCTGTCTGCAGATCAAACAAACTCAGGATGAGGAGAAGAAGCAGCTGACCGCCCTGCGAGATCTGATCAAGTCCTCCCTCCAGCTGGACCAGAAGGAGGTATGTAGGTCACATCCAGCCAAACAAAGCCAGAGTTTTGAAGAAAAAAGAGAGAGAGAGAGAGAGCGAGAGCGAGATCTGCATCAGGATAAAAACAACTCAGACATCTGATTCGCTTTTTCTTTTCATTAAACACTTCCCGTCACTCTGGCCAATACCATGTTGGAGCTTGTCTCCTGCAGCACGGAGCGAGTGCCCAGTGCTGTACCATGCTGGTAGCCAGTGTGTGGTAGGCTTTGCTGGTGACCAGTGTTGTGCCTCACTGGCTGCTCAGTGGAGAACCACTCACTTGCCTGACCCTCGCTCTTACAAACACACACACACATACGAACGCACACACCGTTAAAAACCTACCTTTGCTTTACATGTGAGTTCGTCTTCACCCTCTCGGTTCACGTGTTCACTCTCAGCCTCCTCATTTGCATGAAGTCAGTCATACTTTCTGTAACGTTTTCATGTAAGTACAACGAGCACACGGCCAGGCGACACACTCTTTCACACCCACCGCCTGAACCTGAGCCAGATCTTTCACACCTCTTCCCTCTATCTCCCCCCTTCTGCCTTCTGCTTGTCTGGAATCAAGTCTAGAAGAGTAAGTGCTGCTGCATGTTGAGCATGCTGTGGTTGAAAGTCGAGTGGTTTGACCCTGTAGGGGTGTTGCAGAGCATGCCCTGTATAGGTTTTTTTTCCCCCCCGTTAGCACTTTCACATTGTTTTTTAACAAAAAGCCCCTTTTATACATTGATGTTGAAGAATAAGTGTGTATGTGTCTCTGTTGCATGTCTCCATCATGCTGCTTCTCTGCAAGCGCTCAGTGTTTTTAAGTTTTTTCTGTGTGTGTGTGTGTGTGTCGCGCGGGCTCACGCAGGACTCGCAGAGTAAGCAGGGAGGATACAGCATGCATCAGCTGCAGGGAAACAAGGAGTTTGGAAGTGAGAAGAAGGGCTACCTGCTGAAGAAGAGTGACGGGTAAGCTGCCCCGTGTTTTAAAAAAAACGCCGCAGAGCGAGCGTGACGTCAAAATCTAAACGACGGAGAAGGAAGGCGTGACGAGCTGGTGATTAATCTGTGGGCCCTTCCCTCACAGGTTGAGGAAGGTGTGGCAGAGGAGACAGTGTTCGGTGAAGGGGGGCATCCTCACCATATCTCATGCTACAGTGAGTAATACCACACAATCACACACAATCACATGAACGAGCTAACCTTCAGGAGTGACTGTGTGCAGCGAAGGGACGATATTGTGTGTGGATGTTGTGTTGGGCATTTCCAACCTGCAGGCTGGCAGAGTGGAGCTGACATAGATGGGTTGCCATGGCAACCCCCCCTCTCCATGCCCCCCAATCTCTCCCCCTCCCCCTTGGTGCCTGCTGCCGCTCCGGTGACTCATCTGAGATGGAGTGTGTGTGTGTGTGTGTGTGTGTGTGTGTGTAACATTTAAGCTGGCACGTCTTTGGCCTCGTCCTCGGCCTTGTGCTGCAGCTGCAGCTCGGTGACGTTTTCTCTCCTCCGCAGCCCGACGCTGGGTTTACGTCTCGGTTTATGCCGTCACATTGTCAGTCAGTGAGCGGTGACCAAAGAGAGCAACTGGATTAACTGGCTTAGTGCAATCGGTAAATCCAACTGGTGACTTAACACGGGGGTCGAGAAGCAGTTTCAGAGATTTAGGATAAGCAAGTCGGGCCTATTTTTGCTTCATTGTGGAATATAACAATCAAATAAAAAAACTGTTAAATATTTCTATTTATGTCGTTGTAGGTAAGCAAAGTCATTATAAGATCAGTATAACGGCAGAGAAGCTAATCATTTTGTTCAAACATATATTACTGCAGGAAAATTGGATGAAGCTCAGTTTTATGAAGAGTTATTAATGCTGCAGTGTAACAATAACAAGTTATTCTTGAATCAATTAGATTTATCAATTGTGCCCTTTTAACCCTTTGATGCATAGTGTTCACTACAGTGGACACCTATTTGACTGTATTCATGGGTGGGGATGGAAAATTAGCAATTTTGTCACTTCAGGGGACATCAGTGAGTCATGAAGTACATTGTCACTTACTGTAGAATTAATATTTATATGTGTACAGTAATTACCAAACTTTCTTTTGTGATGAACAGGAGAAAAAAAACCATACAGCTATATTTTTTATAGAATATTCATATTATAGAAATATGAAGAAGCATATTTTATTGATGATTTTGAATAAAGTATAAAAATACATTTGATAAAAAATTTGAAATATGATTACAAAATAAAAAAAG
>JBBDHI010000019.1:7799494-7809548 GCA_037177115.1 Craterocephalus stercusmuscarum
TCTGGGCTTCCCTGCTTAGGCTGCTGCCCCCGCGACCCGACCCCGGATAAGCGGAAGAGGACGGTACGGTACGGTATGAATACTTATTACTCAGGAAGTGATGGATGGATTGGCATGCTGATTTGGTTAGATTCCGTATTATATCTTATAAATATAACAGCCTTTAAAACCTCAGTATCATCCGTCTCATCGTCCCCATCTGTGCTTTGTCTTTAGCTCTAAAGGTGATATGGGTGTTTGCCATTATTGCTGCTGAAGCCAGCATGTTGGAATCATCCGCATGTTGGGATCCAGATGTTAATATTCACCTCAAAGCTCTGCTGCGCTGACACAGCCTCACAGAGTGGCTAACACACCTGCAGATACTCAGGTGAACGCTCCATGTGAGCTCCAGCCATCCTTACTATTTCACTTTCACTGACTTTAATGTTTACTTGACCTTTGATAGTGACTGTGTTTATAACTGGATTGAACAGGAAGCGAGGATTGGTAATTAAAAAGACTTACAAATATTCACTTTTTCTTTGTGTTTAAGACTTGTGATCTGTGCAAGGTTTAAAAACTTGCAGCTAGATTGAAATGAAAAATAAATGGGCTCTAATAAAGGTCCAGTCTGTTTTCAGATGACCCTATGGGAATGTTAAACAGCTGCTGGCTGGTTTTAGCCATGACACACTTCACCTTATTCAGGTTAAGGAGTATCATGTTGTCCGAGAAAAATGGTTAATTCTATGAACAATCTGGAGTCTATGATATTTGATGATTCTAGATAATTTCTTTGAGTAAATTAAAGCTTCATATTCATGTTGGCAAACTGTGGTGATGGTGGCCTGAAATGCTATCATACTGCTCCACTTACTGTCAGCTTAACCTCTGTAACCTCATGTGCTTAGTCAGACACTTGCCGTATGCTGTTATCCTCAGCTGAAGGCATGATGCATAGCTGACTGTCATGATACCCTGCTTCAGACATCACCTGTGCCGTGCCAGCTCTGTTGGATTAGAGGCACACTGTGGTCACTTTACACAGGGGAGGAGGGGGTGCTCTCATTTTCAAGTTCAGAAGGATGTTTTTCTTATTTCAGCATTGAGTCAGCCTCTTGCTTTTGTGTTAGTTTCCTGCTCTTTTTACAGTTTTATTCCACCACATTTGCTCCCCCTCAGCTCTCGCCCTGTTTGTGGTTTAGAAGTTTCAGGGTTTGAAGTCTGATCACATTCACACATGACCAACACCGCTGCTGGTGCTGCGCATTTGTATGCAGGCTGGCGGAAAGAGAAGTACCTTGGCCGTAATGCTCTCACAGTCTACTGAGCTTGTACTCTCAATTAGGGCCGTAGAACTTGAGAAACCAGCCGGCAGTTCGCAGAGTCCGTCTTAAAACTCAGGGCGTTCTTGTCTCACAGCTAAGACGAAGTAAGTCTTTGACGTCTCGACAATATTTTGATCTATTGTGATGTTAAGTCGGGTTTTCTTTTTCTTTTCCTTTTCAATGAACAGACGTAAACAGCTGGGCTGCAACGTTGAAGGAGGAAGCAGGGAAAAACTGAAATGACTCATAGGAGGTATTACTTAATAGGAAGTGCTGAGTTTTTATGCGGGTCTTTTTCCTGAATGAATTAAAGAATTAAAGAAAATCTGGTGTTGCTCTGTAATTTTAAGTCATCTCATATTCACCGTTGTACCTGCAGCTTCTGCGGCTGTGTGCTGATTTGAGTGGATGTCTGAGAGTTTAAAAGAGAACAAAGATGACCTCCAGCCTTTTGTAACTGGGTGTAACCAGTATGTGTGAAGTGTGCTCCACACATGTTCCACATTGTTATGTGCTACTTGGAAGAGTATTGAAGTATTGTGATAATCTTGAATGGATTTAGCTGTTTTACAAAGGTAAGGTGTCACGCTCCGGGTTCTGTTTGCTGTTGTTCAATCCTCTGAATCATATTTTTTTTGTTGTTCTCTTGATTTGTCAGCTTCTGTTGGGCTTGAGTTTGATGTTATTTACTTTTTGTCTCGTGTTTCAGAAGCTGACCTCTTCAGGAGGACTGTGACGTGGGGCCACCTGCCAGGCCGGGCTTCCCTGCTCCTGACTGCTAGTCTTACAGCTCTACTGCTGGTAAACCCTCACATTTTATATATCATGTCCTTGTTCTAACTCTTTGAATTTGAGGCTGTAATTGTCCCTTTTAGGGATGGGCATAATTAATCGACAATCGATTAATCGATTTAAGATTTTAATCGATTACATTATCTTTTAATCGATTAATCGAATGCATCCTCAGACTGGTGCTGAAGTTGTAAACACGTTTTCCAGTGTAACCACTGAATGAGTCCTGTTTAACCACAAGAGTCGTTCATCTTGTAATAAAAATCTAAATAAGGAAACATACTAGGTTTTTTTTAACTGTTTTATTTAATTTAAATAGAGGCTATACATATTGAATTTTAAAATGGAAATATTACTGATTAATCAATAATTGATCGTTAATTCTCCTGATAATTGATTAATACAATTAAATTGAATAGCCATCCATTGTTCCTTTTCCATTTTTACTTTGAAAGAAGAAAAAATACCAGTGTCCTCTATGGTTCATGGTTGGTGTGAAAAATGCATTTGAGATTTGCTCAAAGGGCGTGTGAGGATAATATCACTTATCAGTCTGCGCATATGAATTATTTATAGACAAATTCGGTTCAGTTTGCATGTCTGCATTGTATCCGTCAAAGCAAAGTTTGACCAGGAAGCTATTTTTATCACTCAGTGTTTTTACCCTGCTCCTGATATTTGCTTTTATTTGTTTACATAACTATTTCTATCTATTCAAAAACTGAACTTGCATCTGCCCTAATTTGAATTACCCTCAAGGTCTGAATTTTAAAAATGCTGCACGTCATTCATGTTTGCATGCTCTTCTTTTTCTCCATTGTTCGACACAGTAAATGGCTCATGAGTGTATGAATGTGGGTATTTCTTTCAAATTTCTCTAAAAGGCTGCCACGGCATTTACATAGGTTGTGGTTTCTGTGTGGATTCAGAATCATCATGGACGGTCAAGAAACTTAAACGGGTCCATAGTTTGGCTTTTATTACATTTGCTTTATGATATGTAATAAATATCATCATACTGCATATTTTACGCTCTTATTTTGTTCTATCCATGTATTGTCTGTACCTGCTTGTTCCAGTGCATTAGAGGGAGGGCTGGAGCCTGTCCCAGCTGTAGCAAGGACCGGGGAAGGATACATCCTGGACTGGTTGTCATTCCATAACAGTGTAATTTTCTTTTAACAGTTGGATAATGCAACTCCTTGTTGTTGTGAAGTCTGCCAAGAAATAAATGTTGCAGTTTTAAGAGATCATGATTAATATTACACAAGTCTTCCTGGACGTTGGACTCCAGTATTTGTGTCTTTTTAACATTTCCTTGTTTTAACAAAGGCAGCTTTATTACTGTTTTGACTTCTCGTCAGGTGGAAGCAGAACACTTGCATGGATAACCAATCACATAACAGCCTGCATTGAGTTAAATTACAACCTGCTGTCAGCCACCACCTTATCCTGAGCTTTGAACATGACCAGAACCCCAGTTTTAGAAGCGTTTAGTCACTGGTGTGCACAAATACTGATCTGTCATTATGTAAGGCCTCTTGTGGTGCGCCCATGCTTACTATTGTCTTAATGTGCTGCGCTGTGGGCATACGTGTAACACCAGCGCAGGAAATGAAGTGCATTGTGGGCCATAAAAAAGAGTTGAGTAATATAGGTGCTCCCAGCTTCCTGTTCCCTCTCAAGGCCAGTGTGTTATGTAACTATAGGACACAGGGTCACCACTCACTTGACAAGCTGGCAGCTCTGGCGTTAAACCCATTGTATAGTTCCATGTGTTTTTCTTCAAATTGTATTAAATGGTCAATTATATCCTGAAGCTAATATGTAATGATGGATTTATACAACATTCTTCTCATTTTACCTCCTTCAGATTCTCTTACCTCATCTTGTCCCATTAGAAAATACGAGTTTATTTATACAGCCCATTGCCTGTGCAAGAGTGCTCTAAATAAAACATTAAAAGCATTCCAGATGGTGCAAAAAAGCATTCAAAACTAGTAACAGGCAGCGACAAATAGCAAGAAAGACAGACAATAAAATCATTAAAAACCAACAAACAGAAATAAAGCAGGGCGCAGCATCCCATCATTTCTCCCTGGCTGCATGTCCGCCCATCCTTGTTGTATTTTCCTCCGTGTCTCCTTGGAGATTGTTACCGTGACATGCAGCTATCACTGGATTGGCTAAGCTCTGGTGCTGGAATGCTGCACCGTTGTGACAGCTAAGCCTCAAGTGGTACATGTATGGCGCACTAAGTCGGTGTCTCCCCATGAGAGGCCGATGATGTGACTGCATGTGTTTCTAGGCTAATGCCACGCTGCCATATAGTGAGGCTCGAGTCCATTCACTAAAAAAGCCGGAATGAATGGCGTGCTATTTTAGCCGGCACACAGAACACAACCCTGTGGCGACGCATGGGAACAGTATATGTGCTGCATTATACATGGAGCGTGGAGCTGGGTTAATGCGGCAGCCTGAGCTCTGTGTGAATAGATACAGCTTGGATTAGCTTTGCTGAACCAGGGGGAGGTGTCCTGTGTTATCATGAGCTGCAGGCTTTCCTTTAAACTCGTATCTGCACCAATACTGCCTCCAGCTGGTGAAGCTTTGTAGTGTTATGTTTGAGGAAATTATGAATTCTGCTCAGATAAGCTTTAAAAAAAATAGACCCATTAGCTCAAAATTAAACCGTATTTGTAAAACAAATCATTAATTTAAGGATGTCACAGATATTATAATACCGGGTAAATTATCACAATTTTTACTCCACTCTTGACTCAGCATATGGAAGATGTTTCGGTCTCTCCTCTCAACCCCACCCACAGAATCAGTAATTTGAGATGATACGTCTGAGTGGATGCAATATTTAGGGAAGTCTTGTTATGTCAGCTAAAAGCTCTCGCCTTGTCTTTGCTTATCTATTATTTATACCCATGGTGGTTTGACACCATGTAACTTCCCGTCCCGGTTTCTGAGAGCTTTCAGGCTGCCGGCCTTTCCTCTGCAGACATACGTGGCAGAAAAACTGTCTGGCAGACGAGTACGTGTCATCGGAGTGAAATTTAATCTGCAGAAAAGTCATTTTGATCTTGAATATGAGTCACAATCGTGAAGTAGCAGCACAGAAGCACTGGATGCTCTTTGATCTGGCATCAGTACTTGTGCTACTTATCGCCAACATTGAATTTTGTGGCAGATTTAGTTTGTTGTCACACTTACTACTTTGAATTTGTATTTTGCAAATTGGGAAGCATCTTTTGAGTCAACATGGTCTGTTATGAGGGTTGGGAGTGGTCTTGCACATGATCATTGCATTAAGTGCACAGTTGTTTTTACCCTCCAGATGGCGCTCATCTCCTACTAAATGAAAATGCTGGAGCTCAATCTGACACTCATCTCTCCAAAACCTCCTGTGTGCCCCACCCAACATCCAGTTAGGGTACCAGTGTATGGGGAGCGGGGGGGGTTATCTAAGGTGATGTTAATCCATGCTTCTTCAACTTAAATCTGACCTAATTTAGCCTTCTAGCCACAAACGTTAAGCATCCTCACTCTCCTCACACTCAGGAGTTCTGATATGAACAAGCGAGATTTAAAGATGCGCTGACATTGTGAGTCACATTCACTCAGAAGGTCAGTCAAGTAATGATGGCTCAGGGCTGTTTTCTGCAGAAGAATGGGAGATCTGTGTGAATGGATTCAAGAAGCGGCTGCCCCCCCCGAGGGAGGCGCTGCTAAGACCGGCGACAGCGAGTCGATGCGCTCGCCTTAATGATTTCCTAACACATCCCAGGAAGGACTCGGAGGACTCTCAAGGGCAGAGTGGAGGAGATTTCTCTTTGAAATGGACATCGGGGTTAAAAAAATGGTGAAATCAGCAAGAAAGTTGATGCAAACATAAGCTCCTCAAACCCTTTTCACACAGATTTACCAGAATATTTGTAATCATTTTTTCCTCTTTAACTTGAATAATCATGCATATCCATGTGGTGTTGAGACAAAAGTTTCCTCTCCACCTTTTTACATCAGTTTTGACTTATAAAGCAATCCGAGCTGTCGGCTTCTCTGTGTGTTGTGTCGGTGTGACTGAAGAGCCTCTTCATAGAGCTCAATTTCAATGAAGCCAGCATTTTAGCAGACTTGTGTATCTGCCTGTTGCCATGGTTTCCAACTTTCATCAGCTGCCGTCCAAAAAAAGAGGAGCTTATCCGAGGATGAGGCGCTCCTGCTTTCATCCTCCTCTCTGATGTGCCTTTATGGATGAACCGTCAGTTTCTTGTGCTCATTTACTTTGGCGGTGATCGGGTTCATCGCGGCGCCGGTTTTAATGGCGGGGGGTATTTTTAGCCGCCCGTGTAGTCGCAGGAGTAAAGATGAGACAGCCGATACCGGATGTCACCTCAGGTATTGCCGTCAGTTGTCATGATTCACGCTTCCTCTAGGGTCTGTTTTGATTCGCTTGAATCTGGGTGAGGGGGGTATTAGTTGATGTTTACTCGAGTGAAGGGAGCAGAGGCGGGGCCACCAAGAAATCAAGTTCACCCCCTGTAAACAAGCCAGTAGTTGCCTCCCCCTCTTGCCCATCTGAGCCATGCTTGGTCAGCTGGGTAGGATTGGCAGGAGAGGGTGAGGATGAGTTAAGTGGGGGGGATGCATCGTAGCCCCGTTAGGGGATGCTCCCCCATTTTTCTGCCTGTCGAATCAGGACAGTATCAGCGAGCTCCGGCGGGTCCAGGTCTGGCCGAGTGGGCTAATGCGATGTGGCATGTCATCCGGGGGAATCTAGGTCAAGTTTAAAGCTGCCTGGCTCTACCCGCCTCTGCCGCAGTGTGACGCCCCCAAATCCCTCCCCCTTCCACACACACAAACACACACACACACGGTTATATTCACCTCACATCCTCACCTGCACTCCTCTCCATCTAAATATTTTATTCAGGCAGAAATGAGCAACACACCCACTCCTCCCCACCCCCACCCCCGTCTCATGCTCGCATTATTTCAGACACTAAAACACACACGCACACAGACGGCTGCCTTGCCCCCCCCACCCCCCACCCCCCCACACCTCAGGCAGCTCTCAGCCGGAGCACGGTGGAGCCCACGTGACGCTCTGCGCTGAGGCTGGGGAAGGGAGGGCGTTGTTTTTCCTCCATAGTAAAGCAGCGGGGCACGTGGATCCTCATGCTGCAGCCGAGTAGTGGAATGTCAGCACTATCCCAGCCCCTCATGAGCCGGCCCCCTCGGTCCCTCCGAGCCGTCCCTGCTGCCGCAGTGGCCGGTTTCAGCTGCGCCCCGCTTCTCGGCGCACTGTTTACAAGGCAGACATGAGAGCTTGGGGATGTGGAAAGGCAGTGGCATGCAGAGGTCAGGCTGCTGCATGGGCGTGGCACTGGTTTGGTGCCCTCAACATACACCAACAATCTGGTAATATGTATAAAACTGTTTTAATATTTTATTTTATATTAAGTGCATTGCAATAATTATTTTATTAATAATCCAGCAATTAGTTTATTCATCGGTATATGGTTTTATGGAGCTTTTATTTTTTTGTGAACAAGTGATCTTAAAAATGTGACTTTGCTGAGCTGCGCAGAAAATCAAATCACTAAGTGCTCACTGGTGGAATTAAATATTTCTCCACCATCTGCGGTTGACTTTACTCCCCTCTAATCCGCCGTTTTTGGCACATTACCTCATCTGTATTAATGTATTCAAGTGCTTTCAATTCCTACTACTACTGTACTCGCTCCTTACCCCGGCGCTCGCTCCTGATTGGCTGCTGCGATGTTTTTCAATGGCTCCAAATTTTTTTGGACTCCATGGATACAGCGGGCTGTTGGGTAGATCGGCTCAGCCAATCAGAGCGCTGCGCGGGCTCCGGCTTGTCAGATTCTGCCCCTGGCCTCGGGAGCAGCCCTCTCTCCCTCAGAGCGCGCACGCGATGGCTCAGTGGGGGGGTTCAAAACAACAACAAGGCTGTCAGCGGGCTTGCTGCGGTGCCCGGGACATGCCAGCACAGACGGGCTGTGCTCCAGCCACAGAGAGTTCCTCCATATCTTTCTGATGCTTCCCCTGCTGCCGCTGCCCCTCACTTACTACGCTATCACTAAGCAGCCAGCTACTTTGGCTTAGCAATCAAAAATGCCTCTTTTGAAGTGAAGGCTGTGATCATAAAACGTAGTTTAAGTTGCAAAGTCAGTGTTTATGTAATTTCTGAACAACTCATGGATAATTTTGACTGGATTGAGACTTAAATAGCGACAAAACGTACAAATATAATCAGCTCCTTTTTCTTTCTTTCTATTTTTTTTTTGCCACTGCGCTTCAGGATTCTCTTCTGGACTTTGAAACACAGCCACACAAATCCCCCGTCCTTAAAATGACCTCATTTCTAGCAGCACAAGGGAGCAGGCTCTACAAGGCTGCCGGCATCCTCTTTGCTCAGGCTGCTCCTGCCAGCCGACTTCAGTCAGCGAGCGGCTGAGAGGTGGCAGCAGAGGACCAGAGGAGGCCCGGCGGTGATGGGCAGTGCCCGCTTCCTCCAGCTGGGCGAGGCCAGGGACAGGGCTCGGCCCTGGTGAGGATGGATCAGGTGCCGCTTTCTGACAGCCTATCGAGGTGGCAGCGTTGGCACAGTCAGACATTCAGGTCACATTAGTGAAGGGTAGTAGGACGAGGCCAGACATGGCAGGTGGGTCGGTGCAGGTGGTCAGCGGGTTTGACGAGTGACAAGATTTCAAAAGGAAAAAAACCCAAAATGTCTTCACTTCACTCTTCACCAGTCCTGCTAATGGACAGTCAGCAGAGCGGAAACAGGAAAGCCAAAACAAAAATTGCTAATGGACCAGATAAGAGTAAAAGATTAATACTTCAACTGCATAAATTTAGACTTAAAATATATTCAGGCCCATTTGATTTATAATCTCAGAGGTCTAAGGGGAAAAATTAAGATTTAATATGATGCAGAAATAAGAGAATTGAAGTGTTTCAGTCAAATTTTTTTCTTCCATCTTAAATAAATAAAAAAAAGGGACATGACCCCCTGTCAAGTTTTCAAGAATCCATATGACTCCCCCCCTCCCTCCCTCCACATCAAGCATCTCATGCATTTTAAAGCCCACCCCATCTAACCCCCCCCTCTGCTGACTGCTGAGTGTGTGCTTTGCTGTGTCACAGCACCTCGCTGTCTCCCAGCATTACCTGCGCTGGCATGATCCACTATGTTGCCACTGGCCCACACACAGTCACTTTGGCTTTTTCCCTGTCACTCATCTCAGGTGAGTGCAGCGGCAGTAACCCCCCTCCCCCCGCCCTCTTGGAGTACAGCCTGTCCATCTCTGCTCTGTCACCAGGGCTTAAATCTGTCTCCGCCGGTGGAGCCTGACACCGTTTCTCTGAACAAACTGCTGCAGATTTCTGACTCGTCATACATTCGATTGACCCGCGCTTCTGACAACGAGCTGCTTGGTGCTCTCTGGGAGTCGCGGGGCTAGGCTGTTACTTGTTAATGCCCGACTGAAGGCTGACATGTCAGCTAAGAGGTTATACAGACAGCCTGTGTCTAGCATGCAGCAGAGACATGCATGTAGAATTGAATACTTTAATTTAAGAGCCAAAGGTTTCCTGTCAGCCTCAGTTATAATGTTTCTATCTGCAGGTCACGTGAGCGTCATTCATATATCTCAAGTCTACTTTATGCAGTGTTTATGCTGTGTGGCAGGTGTTTGATGATTGGTTCACCAATTCTCCCTCATCCCTTTTCCCTGCAAACTTACCTGGTAGTTCATAAATGTCAAATGATTTGTTAATAAGTACATTTATTTCCTATGGGATTTAAAGAACTAAAAAGCACCATATTGGATTTTTCTCTTAGACCAGGGGTCACCAACTGGCGGACCGCGGTCCGGATCCGGACCGAGAACCCGTTCTGTACGGACCCCGACGAA
>JBBDHI010000019.1:7813678-7827221 GCA_037177115.1 Craterocephalus stercusmuscarum
AACTAGGTTTTTTCTATCTTACTTCATTTAAAAATAGGCTATAAATATTTGATTTTAATATTAATGATTAATCGATAGTCGATAGTTAATTCTCCTGATAATTGATTACAATTTAATCGAATGCCCATCCCTAGTGTGAACCCATTGGGACTCTTGAGAAATGCTGACATAAAGGTCCAATCCTGGTTCCCATCTTATGCCGGGCCCTTCGTTTTGCAGCCAAAAGGCACATCCTGTCTTTAAGTTGTGTTACACAAATCTGCGCTGCACACATTTGTCCACAGAGTGGACTTCTCAGATTGCTGAGGATGGTGAAATCTATCTGTGGAAGGGATAAACTTTATCAATGACACCTCCTGAAATGTTTGTGTCTATTTGGGATGCACTATGAGTCACTTTTTCTCCTTCTTGTGGTCAACTGCTGAGGTCATTACCTGTTTAGACTGAGAGAGATTTCAAGCAGTCTGCACTGGAACTCTGTGCATATTGTCCTGATAGTATGTCCAGCAGCAACCACCTCCATCTGGAATGACAATGGGTTTATTCACATGCTGCAGTGCACTCTAAACCTGCATGAAATGACTCCCTCTGTAACAATATGCAATTTGTAAACCTTTAAAAAGTCTTTCAAAGCAACATTGATCAAACTTAATCTGTGCTGTTTTGCAATGTCCAGGCCATCCAGAATCCAAACGATGAGGCACTGCAGGAGCAGGCGTGGGCAGCTGTGGTTCCTTTGGTGGGGAAACTGAAGAAGTTCTACGAGTTCTCCCAGAGATTAGGTATGTAACGGCCTGCACCGTTTCTGCTGTAGCTGTATTATGTAGGCCAGAAAACATTACATCACTCTCATATGGAGGCTGCTGCATGCAATGTTTTAAGTGGAATCAGCTCAAGGATCCCGGGGAGTCGAGATTTTCCTCAAACTCCAAATGATGTTACGTATGACAGTGGGCTCTGAAATTTGCATTATATAAGCCATCTCATTGAAACGCTATCGGTTCCAAGCTCGATGTCCTGAATATAAAAGGTCTCTATAAGTGGCTCTGCACAGACGCTACCTCTATACGTGACCTTAATTGTTTGTGTGTGCATCTGAATTATTGACTGCTGAGCTGGATATGTCAACAGACATTCGATCATTCACATAACATGCAACCCCAGCCTCTTGTCGCATGCTTACAAACCCCACGCAGGCTCGCGTTCAAAATGCTGCTTGCATTGCACAGCGCACTGACCCCTGTGCAGGATGAGGGTAAAGCTTGTTTAATTAGCATAGAGACGATAGGGGGGGTGGGGACGTAGGCTCCCTGATCTTCTTATGACCCTGAAGCTGAGGAGGGGGGTGGAGCTCGCCATGCCTCAGTGCCCTGAGCCGTGTGATCTGAGTCGCGGCAGAGAAGGTAGTCAATGGGAGCAGTGGGCGGCGGCAGCCTGACGACGACTATTATGTAACAAAGTAGGTCATCTCTCAGCTTCGGCTGCTGCTCCAATTCACCGCCTTGACTTTTGGCTTCAGGGCCCATGTCGGCCTCTACAGCCTGCCGCTCTGTCTTACACGAAGCTGAAAGTCTTCTGCAGGCTGGCGCAGCGATATGCAGAGCTGCTCCGCCAAGTAGCTTGTGTAATTATTAGCTCTGCAGTTGAATCGGTGACTTATTTCTCCACTAAAATAAACTCAGAGCAACCATGGATGGTCGATATTTCACTTAAAGGAAGAAGTTAGAGTTTATCGGCCGGGATGATGTTTTCATTTTTATGTGTGGGTAAATATAAAAACTCTCAGCAGTCAGACCTGTAGCGAGAGATCCACGATGGGCAACCACTTTACAGCTGGAGAGTGATAACATGGTTCAGCCAGCTATAGAGGAACTCTGCTGAGGTCTCACTGACAGAAACGATCCCAGAAATGTGTCAGTCAGGCAGGGTGTGCATCCAGGGTAGAGTGGACCTTCACAGCTAGAAGTACATTAAGCAAACAATGGTTTGTTTTTTGCAGTTCTACCAACTGTGGCAAACAGTCTAGCTGCCGCATTCACAGAGGCATTATGGCAGTTCAAAGAAATTAATATCTATCAAACAAGTAATGGGTCTAATTAGAATCAGCGTGACTCAATTGATTAACATCTCAACTCTCCCTTAAACACTTAAGTAGATAATAAAACTCAAGCCAGAAATGAAAGGACACATCAGTCTGCAGAGATCCATTCCAAGAAGTTTACCGACTCTTGCTGTAACCTTGTCAAACTATCACTTACAAATACAAATCTACTGCTTTTTATTGCATTTAATTTGCACTAAAGCAACATTTTAGCAGTAGCAAATGTAGAGATCAGAAGTGGACTACAAAGGTACTTGTTTGTTTTTCTGCATGCATGAACCACTTAAGAATCTCAAGAAATGTAGACATAAAGGCCCAACGCCAGTTCCTACCCAGCATACCTTTGCATTTTGCAGGAGTGAGTTACACTTTTTATTCATAGAACAAAGGAGTAGCGGTCATCCAGGCCTTCATCTGCGGCTTTGGGCCTATGTAGACGATTAAATCATCATTACTCCTTGACTCTTATATAAAGACAAAATGGAGGGAGAGAGCCGAGGGTGAGGCGTGGGTAAGAGGTGTGGATGACGGCAATTCTCCTGCAAAGTCTCTGGTTGTCATTCTGTTTCTTAGTGTCTCTGACAGTTTTTTTTTTTTTTTTTTTTTTAAATCTAAGCACATGCCAAGTTGATTACCTCAGTCAGCGCACTTACAAATATTTGCACTGCACACATTTTGCCCCGTGGACTGCTGAGGATGATAAAATTTATCTTGGAGAAACCATACAAACGTGAAGGCTCTGAAGGCTGAAATGTTGGCTGTTTCTGTTTGAGGTGTTCTTTTAAAAGAAGCCAATTGTACAAACATCTGTCATCGGATTGTTTTCATTCATGTTTTGATGCACATTAGAAAATAAAATACAACCAAGAAAAGTTGAGTACAAATGGTAAAAACCTTGAAGATGCATGGTGAGGTTTTTTTCTTTATTTTAATAACTAAATTCCCTCTGTTAACGATCCAGGTTGGTGACTCTATATTGTATAGATGTAGGCCTGTCACGATAACAAATGATGCTGTGCGATTAATCGTCTCAGAAATGATTGCAATAAACGATAATATTGCACGGAAAACCGTTGTCAATGTGAGACGATTTTCAACAAATACAATGATAATGCCAACAAAAGAAGGAGATAACTAAACAGAAAAACAACAAACAGAAGCCACACTGAGTCTCATTAATGATTAATGAAAACGAAACAAACTAACTAACCAAAAAGGTAGCCACAAAACTATACCGTTACACTCTGCAGTCAAGTAAGACACGAGAGATCAGTCTACAAGAAATGAGAGGGTTCAGACAGACAACGAAAACAAATGAAAATTATTGCGGCTGGAAAACGTATTGCTCTAATTTTTTGTTACCTTGCGATTAACTGACTTATTGCGACAGGCCTACATAGATGTATATGTTCTTACTCTCAAACATTCATGTTGCTTGGACAAGCCGTAAAAAAACGTACATCTGATGAGACGGAAACAGACGATATTTTAGATTCTCACTTGATAATCTGAATAAACTGACACATGAGGTGGAAATGTAATTTGCTGGAGCTATACTCCAGCAAATAGACCGCTTCTTTCAATAATGGCAGAAACTTTTCAGCTCTCATCGGAGACAAAACTTAACTGAAGCCCCGCCATCCTGTGCCCGCCTTTCTCTGCATGTACATGCCCAAAATTCTGCTCGCCTGCTATGGCATGATCTGATGAGATTGGACATCTCCCCCCCCGCACCCCACCCCTCTTTGCCTTCCCGACATAGTAGAGTGGCTCATTTCTGACTGCCTAAAAGCAGCTCCATCTTAACTTCTGTTTTGACTGGGACGGAGACAGAGGGGGGGAAAAAAACTGCACCACTAAGGCCATTTTTAATCAGCTGCTTCCCTGTAAACGCTGGCCCAAGCAGATGGAAGTCATTACTGGACAGCAGACATGCTCAATTTACCGCAGCGCACTGCCAGCTCCCCGTCCATCTCCTGAAAGTCCTCGTCCGATTATCTTCGCTAGACCCCTGTCTGAAATCCGCCCATTTTATTATTATTTTTTTTGTTTGTTTTGTTGACATATGCATTGCCATTTATAATCAACAAGAACTGCAAAATACAGTTGCAATGAATCCATTAGAACTGAATTTGCTACCACACAGCTTATATATGCTGAGCTCGTCTGGGTTATATCATTGCTGAAGCTTCTCCATGTGTTGAGACTGAACTCAAAGCACCGTCTGGGTCTATAAATAAAATTCCCTCTGGGCTTTAAAGATGTTTAAGTTCCTCCTCGCAAAGAAAAACCTGTTTGAACAAGACTTGTTTATTTAATATTACTTGTAGATTCTCAACATTTCTCTGAATGCGTTTCCTCGTTTGCCTGCTGATCGCCGTCATGCCTCCCTAATGATTGGTCCATGGGCATGTTATGTCAAGGCAGAGCACAGGCTTTGTGTTTACTGACTGTCAAAACAATGAGCGTAATCCTACTTGAATGAAATCATTTCCCACCCCACCCCCCCCACCCCCATACCATTTCCATGCCAATAAGATAATTAGTCCCATGTCTCATCTGCATCTGAGCAGGATGGCCCCTCAAGCCCTCTCCACCCCTCAAAACACTACCCCCTCTTCTACCCGGCCCTCCTGAGACTGGCATTGGGCCGTGGGCAGTTTGGGCACCACCGCTGCCCCGTTATCTGTCTCCATCCTAATCAGGGTGCTTCAGCTAGCTGACACACTGCGCTGCTCGCCGATCTGGCTGTGCTCGGGATTCACTGCGACAGTTGTTCCCTGACCTTACACACAGTCCATGAGAGGGAGTTGTGTTGTTACTCTTCATTTTTTTCCCCATTGATGTTATGTGCAGAACAAATCTGAAGACCTTTGAGGCAAATTATGTGATATTGAAAGAATTCGGAGTATTCAAGCAGATGAATCAGCAGTAACGGCGGTTTCAGGAGATTTCTTTTATTTTTTATTGTTTACTACAGTGTTTACACTGGGAGTGTATATTTTGGCTGCAGCTCAGGATTTTTTTGTGTTATTAATAGTATTGTCCAAATTTTAGACATTTTAAAAAGTTATTTCTATTTTCCAAAAGTAGCTTCTTTTGATTTTTTCACAAACAGGCAAAATCCCTAGAAGATAAATAAAACAATAAATAAAATGATTTTTAACTCAAGTTCTGATTTCTCTAATAGTGGACCCCTGCAGAATAACAGTGCAGCATCAAGTGACACCCATTTATAAGGCATCTTTGTTAATGGTAGCTTCTCTGTCTGTAGACTCTTGTGGTCCTAAGTGATTGAGTAAAATGTTACTGGACTGTTAACTTAGTTTTTATAGACATTTCATCTCGCATCACAGGAGCAGCCCTGGTTCTAACTAACTCGCTGGTATGTTGTTGGTAGTGAAGTTAGCGCTCCCTAACAGCTCAAGGTGTGAATGATGCTGCATGTAGGGTGATATCATGTTGTTGGTCCTGGAGAAGAGGCCGCATGGCTTCCTACTTTTCTGTTCTTCGTAGATGACACACACAAAAAATTTGTAAGATAAGTCTTAAATGAAGAGCTGGTTGTTGCAGGTTCAGAGTTTCATTAGTAGTTTCTGCTCCGTTCTGCATTTTGTGCCTGAATATTTATCACTACCCTGCTACAAGGGACAGTTCTTTTTATCTGACCTTTAGCTTCTTGTTACTGGAGCTGTTAATCGGCAGAAACCTGAATGTTCAGCAGTGCTGACCGAGAATCAGAAAGACTACCAGCATCAGCTGAAATGTCTCTCTTCAGTGCCTTCTTCGTGGTCTTTGTCATGGCTAAAAGATGCATAAATTCTGACAGTGCTGCACTTCTATCTTCAAATCTGTCTTTTTCTAACAGAGGCAGCGTTGCACAGCCTCCTGGGAGCTCTGACCAGCGAGACTTACAACGACCCCACTCAACACCTGGAGCGTGAGCAGGCGCTGGCCAAGCAGTTTGCAGAGATCCTCCACTTCACCCTGCGCTTTGATGAACTTAAAGTACGGCTGTCTCTCTTTCTCTAACAAATCCCCACTCTCACTTTCTAGCCAGCGCTGTAAACTCTGCTCTTTTCTGCTGTGATACAAACTGGACCTATTAGTCACCCAACAAGCTGCTGATGCCCCTGAATTGATTTTAGCTGTGTGCAGTATTAAACTGCCGCCAGTAAGCGAATGATTAGCATTTACTTGGACTCCTGATGCTGCTCCACTGTTTGAAATACTCTGGATGCCGGTGGAATGGCTAATAAGGGTCATAGCAGGGAAAGAAGTCTGCAAATTGTTGTCGTCCTAAGCCCAGTTCTGCAATGTGGGAGCTTTTACAGATGAGGGAAGGAGTAAACTTTAAGCACTCTGATCTGACTTGAATTGAAACAGTGCTGATGAAATGCTGTTGAAAACATCACACAGCAAGCGGGAGTGCCTCTCAAATACCAGTTGTGAAAACCATTATTCTGTAATGGTGGCTGAACTGGATCCCCCAGAAGACTGAGACACAAACACTTAAAAAAAAAAAAAAAACACACAAAAAACGTCTCTTTGACTCCCTTAGGCGATTTGCTGTGACGCCCCAATTAGTACCCACTACCCATCCTGGCAAGATAAAACATGAAGGTAGGGGGTGTAAGGTGGCATGCCAGGCCTATTCATCAATCTTTCACACCCATGTATGGGCTTCTGACCTAGTTAGCGTGTTTGCGTGGCGTGCAGCCCCTCCCTGACAGAGCAGTCTGTCTCTCCTGGTGGGCACAGTGGACACAGACGGAGTACCAGTCTATTGTAGCAGGATTAGCATGCTGCCAGTGCAGCACTGACTGTGACAGGCTCATACAGCAATGATGATAATTAAGCACATAATGAGCTCTCACTGGTGGTGCTGGGTTGAAATAAGCTTTCTGATTGGCCAGCTTCCTTATTATGGCGTGAAGTTAAAACCACATCATTTGTTTTTTTTTTTTTTTTGTGTTGTTTTTTTTTCTGGGAGACTTTAACGTACTCTTCTCCTTATCTAAAACTGTAAGTGTAAATACTGGTCACGTTCGTCCTTGCCTCCTGCTTACTGGGTCCTTTTTTGTAGCTCAACCTTGTCATCTCAAAACAATAAAATAGACAAATGTTTCCTGACAGGAGGAATGAGGATGTGGGTTTAAGTGTCAGACTATTCATATCCAGTTCAGTATATAAAACTGTAATTGTATCCGCGTTCTTTTTCTGTCATTTCCCCCCAAATGCTTCATTTCTGCCTTGTTGGCTAAAATTTTCCGTCATGAAAATGGTGCGTTTGATCCAGGACTGAACGTCCTGCTGCAGGCTGTGCCACCTGCACACAAGCCTGCCTCATTGTTTCTTTCTTTATTCATTTGCAGATGACAAATCCTGCCATCCAGAATGACTTCAGCTATTACAGAAGAACCCTGAGTCGAATGCGGATCAACAATATACCGGTGAGCACGTTTTAACCCTTTATCTCTTGGTTTGTTAGAACAGTCGTGGGACTGACTCACAATCTTTTCCTGCTATCTCCCTCAGCTTTTTAAATATTTTGGTATTTTTCAGGTCAGATTTTTTATTTTACACATCAAATGTTACAGGTTTGAATTCAGCAGGAAGCTGTTAAGCAAAACATTCAATAAAAGTACTTCCTTTTAAAACTGCTACCGTATGAGAGCCTGTGAAGGTTGGGCTCAGACTGTAGGTGGTTGGAAGCAGGAATCTTGACCACTGACAGTAGTTAGAAGCACCATTAATCTTAGTGGGTGAATAGCATATGCATTTTAAAGCACCGTTTAAGGTTTTAAGTGTGGCCCATTTACCTTTTAAAGATGAATGCACAGGTCCAGATCTGACTGAGACACACAATACAAATCCAGGCTAATTGGGTCAAAAACTGAGAGAAAAACTAAGCCAGCGTTTTGTCTGTTTTCAAACACCTGAACAAACTTTATTCACAGTATATAATCTACAATATGTGGAAACCTGTGTGTTGTTGCAATGTGTGTAAAGTGACATGACCACATAGGTTAATTACAGGAGGAATCATTTCTTTCTTCAATGCAGACATTGTAAGAAAATCCACAAGCTTCTTAATGATGAATCAAAGTTGTATAGATGAAACGGTGTCAGGGTTTCTGTGTAGCGCATGCCGCCTCTTTGTCGTATCTTACTGGAGCTCCTAAAGAGACTTGGCTGCCATTAATGGACTTTTCTTGCTAAGATGAAATGTCTACCCTTTAAAACCTTGTTGTGTGTCCCACTTCTGTCTGTTCATCTCTGGTATGTGAGCTATGAGGTAGAAATCTAAGAGAAGGACACAATACAGCACCAAGGTTTAGTTACAAGCTTCTGTCAGCAGTCCATAAGGTCTGTCAAACATGAGAGCGGCACAGTTCCTTTAAACACGTTTCAACCATACCTTGCACTTCTTATTTGAACTATGATAAAGCGCAATAATCCCTTATGATTATCAAAAGCCCCAAGGCTGTGAGGTGATCCGAGGTTGTTGGATGGCGGCTTATATCACAATAATCTAACAGGTGTTTCACAGCAGTTTGATGTGGTCAGGGAGGATCTCCAACCATATAAGGACATTAGACATGTAGGGACTTTAGCTCTATGAGGACACATGTGCAAACATTTTTCTGACATAGGTCCAGATGTGTTTTTCGTTTGTGAGATAAGACCTTATTTTGTTTTCTTTCTTTTCCCCTAGAAACCGTCCCATCAGTTGGTTCACTGCTTGTTTGTCTGGTTTTAGAGCCATTTGAGAAGGAAGCCTCCGTTCCTCAGGATGTCCCTTTCAATGACTGTCACTGTAATCGTTTGAAATCTAATATTCAAGAAGTTATTCTTTCTCTTGTATCATTTATGCCTGACTCCAGCTATCTTTGCCCAGCTCACTCGGGGATGTCTGCTAGCTCCTTGGAGCAGGCGATGGTTAGATTTCATGTTCTGAGATTGCTATCTGTTGTGACTTGTTAGACAAAAGTTGTTGTTTTTTTCCCCTTTTGACCACAATATTCCATTAGGAAAAATGGGCCCAGACGTGATGTTCGGACCCATCACTACTGAACGATGCGGTTTAGTCACCACTCAGACACCTGAATCATTCAGACATGCGAGATGAAACGAATCTGTCCCACGTCAGGCAGCCTTTGAGCTCATCTGTCAACGTTTGCTAGAACAGGAATTGGTTTGAAGGTTTGGGAAGATTTATTCATATTCTGTCATGGATCCCATGATGGCAGGAAATGTTCTTTTTGTTTTAAATATGCAGATAAATTTAGAACAGGCTGTTCAAGAGACGCCTTGTTCTTTGTTATCCGCCAGGTGTTTTTAGTCTTTGAAAGTGGAAAACAGCAGGATGTGTTCGTCAGCTGGGAAACTGGAGTGGGGGAGGGGGGTGCATGAGGGCTCGGTGATGTGGTTCAAATCAGTGTTTTCCTGTCATGATTAAATTTGAGGAAATAGCCTTTCATGTGCACAGACACAATCTACTGAAGATGCTTAAATACATCCAGGTAACGTTTGAATGTTTTTTTTTTGTTTGTTTGTTTGTCTTTGTTTTTTAATTATAAATTTAAATTAAAACATCATCACAGTAAAGAGAGTCTGTCCCGTGGAGCAAAAGGCTTTATGTTCCTGCACGTCTGTCCGGCCAAACATTCTGATCCGCTACCTCTTGTTTTATTACTTTGACATTTTCTTTCCAGTGTCACTTGATAAAATAGCATTTCCCATGGCAGCTGTCCTGGTAACACTTTCTCTACTGTTGATATCAGGGTCAGCCAAAGGTGTTCATACGAATTTTAGTTTAAGGTAAAATATTCAGAGCAACGGGCAAAAAGTCTGCAGGTTGAGTGGATGAAAATCTAAAGAATTCTAACAAACTTTTGTTCGCTGATTTCCAGGCAGAAGGTGAGAACGAGGTCAACAATGAGCTGGCCAATCGGATATCTCTGTTCTACGCAGACGCCACGCCTATGCTGAAGACGTTAAGTGATGGCACAACGAAGTTTGTATCCGAGGTGAGACGCCCAGAATCTGCTTGCAGGGTTTTACTGGGGGTTTGCAAAAAATATTCTGCAGGTGAACAATGAAGTGAGTAAAAGATAAAGTTGCAAATGAGGAATTTTCACTGCAAGGTTAAAGCTTTTTATAAAGAAGCTTTTGAGGATGTATGAATAATCCAAATCCTTACACCTTTTTCCCCGTTACCAGCATCTGTAGGCTTCCCTCAGCATCCCTAAATCAAATGAACCTGAAGTTTTACTCTTTTCTTCCCACAATTCATGTAATCGCATTGTAATTATTATAGTAAGCGTTAAGGGGTCAAGTTGACGTGTCATGATTTCTGTAAGACTCATAAAAGGAATCAAACGTTCAGAGTAGGTAATGGGCAATATATCGAAAATTTACCAATACTGAGATTTTCAACAATAACTAATGTTGTTTATGCCCAAAACAATACATTTGATATTTTAAGAAAATGAAAATATAATGGGACTGCCCAGTCAATGCTTTTTGATGCTTGTATTAATTAATTCATGTTAGATGTATCACAAAAACTCAGATTCCCAGCATGCACAGAGCAGACAGCTGCATGGTGGACCTGTATGCAAGTCTGGCATTACATCAATGGCTAATGGAAATTGTGCACCATAATGCTGTTATCGTCCGATTTGAGGCCGTATCGCAAGTATCTGAAGTTTATGTCACTTACTGCCAAAGGCATGGAGAAGATTTTACTTGCAGGAGTTAAATACAGCAAACTGGGAGCTACTAGTAAAGCATAGGTGGAAAACAAACGAAAACGATAGCTTCCAGTACAACTCCTAATTTTTGATGTTTAAACATTTTGTGTACACCTCAACTTTTTTTTTGATATAGAACAAGAACCTGCCCATCGAGAACACGACGGACTGCTTAAGCACAATGGCGAGTGTGTGTAAAGTCATGCTGGAGACTCCGTAAGTGACCCCCTCCCGCTGCTTCATGCCTTGTTCGGGACCGTGCCGCATCTAATTTGTCTCCTCATCCTCTTAGGGAGTATCGCAGCCGTTTCACCAGCGAGGAGACGGTGTCTTTCTGCCTCAGGGTCATGGTCGGGGTAATCATCTTGTACGACTACGTCCATCCAGTAGGAGCATTTGCCAAGTCGTCAAAAATCGATGTGAGTACGGCCGTGTTTGCTGCAACCCCGCTCATTGCTTCTTCTTAAGCTAATGGTTTGCTTTTGGTCCACAGATGAAGGGCTGCATTAAAGTCCTTAAAGATCAGCCTCCAAACAGCGTAGAAGGCCTTCTCAACGCTCTCAGGTCAGCTCACGGTCAAATTAGCTTCTTATGTGACTGCAGCTACAGTCTCCTCTTCTCTGAGAGGATTCCTTGCTCGTGGTGCTCATTGCTCATCGCAGAAAGGCCTCTTCCTTTACGTAACTCGCCTTCTGCACAGTGACTCATTTTCCAGTCAGCTTGATTCTAGTTGGATGTCGAAGCCTCTCCAGTCTCCTCGTCTCTCGCAGTCTCTGAGAGCGCACCGGCATCGCCCCACTCTCAATGCCGCTCCAGCTGGCTGCTCTGTTTCTGACCGGCCTCACATCTCCGTCTCTCTCCGTGCTCGGCCTGAGGCAGGCCGGCACTTCCCGGCTGCACGGAGTCGTTTTCATGCAGGAGCTGGCACATTTAGTCACTGATTGCAACTTTGATGTGGCAGAGGATGACACAACATGCTAGATGCACGCACTGTTTTAACTGAGTTTGTCTACTTAAAAAATATTGTACATCAAGTAATGTGTTGGAAGCACTTCCCTTCATCTCCTCCCGGATGTTGGAAGAGGATTAAAGTTGCAGAGTAATTTTTATTGACCATTAATCTACAGATTGTTTTGTGAAGGTGGACCTGAGTGCAGACTGTGTGTTTAATAAAGCGCACACAACACTAATTCTTATGTTTCACTAAAATATGTTTAAAATGACAGCTAATCAGCCCTTAGAGTTGTTTTTTCTACAGTACGTGGTTAGGGACCTAAGTAATTATGGGTTAAATTGTAGACAGGCAGACCTGCAATCAGCCCGAATGACTGAAAACATCATCCGTCTAAATAATGATGCATTTTGTTTTTTCTTTCCTTTCCCTTTCAGGTACACAACCAAACATCTGAATGATGACTCAACAAACAAGACTATCAAAAGCATGCTGCAGTAGGACTGAGCTGCTACCACTTTGGGGGGTGGGGGAACCACTCGCTGTCCTGACTGATGTCGCTGCACAGAATGTTTTGTTTTTGTTGTTTTTGCTGTTTTGTCCTTTATTTAATTTTCATCTTGAAATGGAAATAGAGCTTAGCTCCGCCCCCTCTCTTATAATGCAAAATGCTACTGCCATTATGAACGTCTTTTTCTGTGCCAAATATGTTGCTCAGATGTGATGTTTGGGGTAGAAGGCCACACAGTGATGGCAGCTAATGAAAGCTTAGCGGATCCTTTGCTGTTTTTAACATGTCTTGGTTCTTTTTTTTGGTTTTTTTCCCCCCATTTAGGGGACAGGAGTGCTTTGACTTGAAAATTTCAGAGTTATATAGAGAAGTATATATTTTTGTTTGATTGGTTATTTAATTATGTCTTCTGAAATATGAAAATGTCTTTTCCTTCTATTTAAAAAAGCAAATGATTGAATTTGTCTGCTCTGTTGTGCATTATCAAATGTTTTGTTATTGAAATGGTACTTGTCGACATGAGATTTAAGAGTACTGTTTTTATATTTTTTATAGGTTTTAATTTGTGCATATGTCCCTTTTTTCATGGTCGTGTTGTATTTTTTCTTTTTGAAAACTTCAAACTGTGACGTGTGCAGAATCAAATTAAAATCTGGAGTCTGTACTGTAAATGTACAGTATGTTGTGGCTGGAGACATTAAAAGGAGAACTCTTGTTTTCTACAAAAAAATCAGCCTCATCAGGTTTTATATCTTTATATCACATCATTATTTCCGGGGGAATGATGGGAAATGATTGTGCAGGTTAGATTTTGTTTAACCCCTCCCACCTGCTTGTGAAAAGCATTATGTTCTCATGTTTGACCACGAAAGAGGTGGTGAGAAAAGAATTTCAGATCAGTTCCCCTGAGAAAACGACTGCAGGCGGTTCCTTTTCTCTGAAACGAGAGCAGTTTTAACTGAAATGCTAAAAACCATAATGTTGGCATGACCGTTGAGACTCATAAGGTGCTTGACATGAATCTTACCACGGATAAAAACCCACTAAAACTTTTCATGAAAAAAATCGGCCACATATTTCATTTTTAAACAGCTGTGGTTCTAAATTACTTCTAAAAATACATCAATGAAAATAATGCTCTGTGATATGACTGGAAGGCACTCTTATGCTGCTTCATAATTTTTCTTCATTGTCAATGCTTTTTTTTTTTTTTTGTTGTT
>JBBDHI010000019.1:7873249-7888204 GCA_037177115.1 Craterocephalus stercusmuscarum
ATATGCTTGTGATGTTCTCTCACATGTAAGTCGCTTTGGATAAAAGCGTCTGCTAAATGACCGTAGTAGTAGTAGTACTACTAGAAGTAGTAGTATAACCAGCTTTCCAGGAGACTATAGTTTGATCCAATCACTGATCAGATGCACTGATCAGATTAAAGACTGGATGTGTCAGAACTTTCTTCAGCTACATGAAAACAAAACTGAAAGAACTGTGTTTGGAGCCAAAGATGAAAAATTAAAAGTCTGCACTCAGCTTCAGACGGCTAAGTTAGAACCACCAACAGAGCCAGAAACCTGGGTGTAGTCATGGACTCAGACCTGAACATCAGTAGTCACATTAAGACAGTTGGGAAGTCAGTCTATTATCACTAAAAGAACATATTGAGGATTAAAGGACCAATGTGAAGGATTTAGACAAACTGGTCCATGCATTTATTTTTAGTAGACTGGACTACTGTAATGCTGTCCTTACAGGTCTCCCTAAAAAGTCGATCAGACAGCTGGAGTTAGTCCAAAATGCTGCTGCTCGATTCCTCACTAAGACCAGGAAAGTGGATCATATAACACCAGTCCTCAGATCTTTACACTGGCTTCCTGTTTGTCAAAGAATCAACTTCAAAATGAAGCACTGAATGACTTAAAGCCAGGGTATACGATGTTGTCTGAGAGTCAGAGAAAGCCAGAATTCGAAAAAACAAACAGCTGAGTAATCCCGCCCCTCTCCCTAGAAGCCAAAGCCACGCCTCTAAAGCCAGTGCACGTGCACTGCCCCGATCAGCTGTAGCAGCAAGAGGAGTTTTTTCAGCGCAGCATGAATGAATCACAGGTAATAAATATCACTATCCACAGAGGCATACATACCACAGTTGCCGCCATCTCAGAAATGCAATGCCGATGCTGATCTGCCTATGTGCTCTCACCTTGTCCACACGCTTACTATTTAATGCCTTTACAAAAAACTTTTTTCCTCTTGCGGGGTCCGTGAGGCTCCTCTTCTGCTGTTCCTGCTTCTTTGTTCTGCTGCTACATTCGTTGATGTGCAGGTAGTAATGCATGGTAGGACGCAAGCAGCTGGAGTCTGAACCAGGAAGAAGAGGCAGTAACACAGCCAATCACAGCAAAACGTTTGATTTGCCAACCTTTTTTGAGAAATTCATCATAACCACTAGATGGGTTTTTTTTTCTCTTTTTTTTAAGAAGAAGTTCAGTATTTTGCAATCTGGACCTTTTGTCTAGCATGAAATATCATCATTTACTCACCTAGACAGTTTTGATGTAACTTGAACTTCTTCAGGAGATATTTAGATCCACTCGCTATCAGTATACTGTACATCAAATATGAAGGGAGTGATGGAGCTCACAGAGGGATCGGCGATTCATAACAACACATTGGTGAAATGAAGCAGTTTTGTGGCAGAAATTGCCGTATTTAGAGGCCGCTCCAGATGGCCCCGTTCACTCCCATTATAATGGATGTACGCTGATTGGGAGTGGATCTAAATTTCTCCCGAAGGACTTCGAGTTACACGAAAACTGTCTGGGTGAGTAAATGATTAAATTATATTTCATGCTAGAAAATAGGCCCAGGTTGCTAAATACCGAAATTCCCCTTTAAATTCATTCAAGTGC
The DNA here is from genome assembly GCA_037177115.1 of Craterocephalus stercusmuscarum. NCBI lineage: Eukaryota > Metazoa > Chordata > Actinopteri > Atheriniformes > Atherinidae > Craterocephalus > Craterocephalus stercusmuscarum. Next base: position 7,874,882 of record JBBDHI010000019.1, read on the forward strand.
ATTATTAGCTGTCAGGCTGTTATGTGGATATAATCTATCTGGAAAAAAGTGTATCTAGAGGGTATCTGGAGAAGATTGTATATCCTGCCTGTAAAGGAGCTATACATGATATTACATCAGGCTATTTAGTTAGCAAAAGTGGCTAGTTTTTATCTTTGGCGTGACGGTCTTTCTCTGCCAAAGGGGTTATCTTTCGGAAATGTCCAGATTCTGATTAGCCAGTAAGAACTTTCCTTTAAGAATCCAGAAGTTACAAAAGTTAACCCGATTGACCGAGAAAGAGCGTCACGCCAAAGCTAAAAATTAGCCGCTATCGCTAACTAAAATAGCCTGACGTAATATCGGGAATAGCTCTTTAGAAGAGGCTCTATGCAACATTATCATAATCATAAAGCTGCTTGGAAGTAATTAGTTTGCTTGAATGACCTGTTCTGATGAAAAAGCTGACATTCCCTCCTCTATCAGGTCTCCCGATACCCGAAACAGCGCTTGCAGTTTTGCCCATTGACGATCGCCTTTCTTTTGGCTTGGAAGTCTTGCGACACACGAGACTGCCAGTCGTAAATCCGTTTGGACAGATGTGCATGTTTTATCTGCAATTAGGTTTTTGCTTTCAGACTGCTTTTATGATTACTTTTACTACATGCCTTTGAAGCCATGGTGACTCGCCGTCGCCTGTTCAAAACAACTGCAAGTTGCCTCTTGTTTACAACATTCTTGTTCGTCTGTCACCTATTTTCGCTATGGAGCTCCCCCTACAGCTTTGGGGTGCGTACTGCATGGTAAACATACCTAGAGTTGCACTGATCTGCTTTAAGGCCAAAATACATTCAAGAACTTGAGGTTTGTTATGAACCAACCAGATCTTTCAGGTCATCAGGGTCAGTCTACTTTCAGTCCCCAGAGTCAGAAATAAACACAGAGATGAAACGTGATTTCCTAGACCAAAAAATTTCCAGTTGTTTACAGGCTGATTAAAACCAAATATCCAGGCAAGATAAATCCTTTTTTTTCTGAAGGGTCAGGTTTGTGAAAAGGTTGTGTTAAGTAAAAGGATGATTGTAATAGAAAATACATAAAAATCATGGGCGAGGTGAGAAATGTTGGAGAAAACCCATCACCTCACGAAAACCCATGCTGATTGGCATAACTCAGATATAAAAAGCACTCAGCTATATTATTAATACAATACACTTTATACCACCCCCACTTAGGCCTACTGCCTCTCATGAACACAGATGGGCACATTTAATGGCTACAAGTACATATGTGAAATAATAAATCTGTACCTATAAGAGGGATTGAACATTGACCCCTGAGACAACAGTAAGTACGCTTAATGCCAAGGATAACTGAGCAACATATGCTGGTGATATAATCTTAATGTAGACATCTAAATACATCTGTTTCAACAGCTTTAAGGAGGGATAACAACATGTTTTAGATGCAAGCATCACGTTTAGGTGTCTTGTCCTTCATAGTTTATGTATCTTGATGAATTCTCTTTGACAATGACATTGACAGAAAGCAATGAATGAATCATAATTTACATCAGAGATCCCTTTAAGTTCTTGAACTGTTACCAATCAGAAGCAAATCCATTACCATGCACACTTTGAAGCCATGAACTATATGACCGCATCCTCTCGTACACTCTTTGTAAAAGAGAAAGTCCATCAATCAAATTGTCCCTCAGGGGAGCGATGAAAGGCTTGACGTTACGCAAACAGTAATTTGACTCGTCCTGCCTCTAAAGTGTTGTGACGTTGTCTGCTTGTGCTGAAGCTCACAACGGGGGTTGACTAGGATCCCTACATCAATCTGGAATTGTCTCCACATTCAGTGAAGAGGGGCCTAATGGGAAAAAATGTACCACCTCATCACCACCTCACAGGGCTGCCATAATGGAGCATCCATGGTCATTAATAGAGCGTACCTCCCACCTCAAGAGTTCCCATTCAGTCTCTGTCATCATTCACGGCCATCACTTCCTCAGAATTTAATGGTTTTGGAGGTTCCTTTTATCCTATTGTCTCTACGCTTCTGTGTCTCTTCCCCATTTAGGAGCCCAAACTAGAGGACTGGCCTGTTAGTTGGGTGTTGGGGCTGACCTCTGAACCCTTTCACTGGAGACTCCTTCAGCTTTGTTTTGGGCCTCTGTCCCCCTTGCCAAGGCAAATCAGACCTCAGTTGGGTCACGGAGAGAGGGAGCCACTGGGGGTCTCATTGTCTTCCCATTCACATCATAGATAAGTGGCACAGATTGGACATCAGACGCTCCCTATAGCCACACACTCTGAAGGGACAATTTCCACACAAAGTGACAGCTCCTATTGCGAGAGGAATGCATGTGAATCGAGAAGGTTCAAAGAAGCACGCCAACAAACCAAGACGTGGGAGTACTTGATTGCCATGTGCTATTTCTTCTTCTTTTATCATCCTGTAGCATTTATGCAACAATAAGAAAGATTACTATCAAGCAATTTATTGTGATGTAAAGTTCTTTATATAGCAAACGGAAAGAATCCATAAGAAGCTGTACATTGAATTTTCCACCTGTGTTGCTGAAAAACACTTGAGGAAATCAAGCAGCGAGCCAGCAAACTGACCATCGCTGCCTTTTTCCGCTTCTTGTGCTTTAGGGGGCAGGAGAGAATCAGAGGAAAAGATTGGCCGGACCGCACAGGCAGGGCTGTGCAGACCTGTAGCTGGGGGCAAGATTAGGAGGCAGCTGAGAGGGGGCACGTGGCCATCATCCAGTACATATTCCCGCCATGGTCCGAGGCCAGGAGATAGGGATTAATACACACAAACGAAGACTTGGCATTGGCAAATCACTGGGACTCTGCATTTTATAGTCGTTTTTCTGATGACAATGCAGACCTCAATGCATGCAAATCAGGATGCAGGGATTATTTAAAAGACGATTATTAAATCTCATACTTCCCTCATTTACACATGGAATTATACAGTCAACCTCCTGGGACAGTTATAAATATATATATATAAATATATAATATATAAAAATAAGCTGTACCTTGATAATGTGTTCACTCTCAGTTGTGCACTTTTAAGGTGTCCCAGCAACTTGTTCTCCTCAACACATTTTCTAATGATGCATTTTCTCATCTATTCCCCTGTAGTGAGATTAAAGCAATAAAGCCTCCTATAGATCCATTGACCACTCATTACATCAGCTCATCACAGGACATACTGCTGTTGTGTTAGTCCAGTGAAAAGCAGCTTAAACCTGCTGAGAATTAGAGCTGAACCTGAGTAGCAGTGTGTAATAGACTTCCCACTGTCTGGAAGAGGTGCCTCTGCTGTAAGTGTAACATAATCACGTTTACAGACCACAAAACCGGAAATCCATGTCTGAGTGCCAGGTGAGTGCGAATGGATCATTTCTGGCCAGGTTTATCAGTATCTCTTAAACAAGATGGAGGCAGGTAATAAAGCAGCAGCTGAGGGGTTTAAAGGCTTAAATTACCGCAGAGCCGTATTAATCATCCTACATTTTATTTTCTTTCTCCAGTATTGTAAAGAGACAATCATATGAGTGTCTCTTTGAGTTTTTCATCCCAATTCTTGGAAATTTGATTTCTTTTTATATTATTTATTTATTGCATATCAAATAATATGTAGTAATACATATTTTTATTTTACAATTAATTAATCAACATGAAAATGTTATTGCTTTGTCAATGAGTCTCCTGGTCCTCCATACTCATACACTGAGGTAACAACTTCATGGAAAACATCAAGCTCATTAAAATCTGAAGCAGATCTCAGAACAAGATGGCAAATACGTTTTTTATACAGGAAAAACAGTACACACTGTACAGAAACAAAAGATGTTAAACCAAGTATTTAATGTGTTTTTTCCTCCTAATGCAGCCGTTCAGCCAGGTTTCATTAAGTCGGCTAACAGAGAGAAACATGTCATAATTTTAGTCTTTCTCATTCTGGCACATGGCAGAACATTCTTAAAGGTCTTTTAAAGATGCCCTCCAAATTCTGGGTTGGCTGGATTCTAGCCGCATTAGTATGAACTTAATAAAAACTATGAATTAGAGAGGAATCAAAACCCTCATTTGGCTGAATCAGTGATTATTGAACCTTCTCCAAGATATTTCTGCAAACTTTGCTCCATCATAACAAACAAGCTGTAGAGTTTTTACATTTTATTGTCATGCAAAAGCTTGTTAAGAAAAGCCTCATTCAAATGTACTGTAACCTGCTGAGCCCTGAGCTTTGACATATGAGCAATAGGGAGTTTCTAGAGACTGTATGGAGAGTTCTGGACTTTTTCTGCACCTTTTGCTCTAAAATTATAATTCAGTAAGAGATTGTCTGCTGGAGATTCCCCTTACAGCTGGAAATATTACAGGTTTGCGCCTGTTGCCTGCAGAGGAGGTGACATGGTGCAAACAGGCTGCTTTGGAAATTATTTTGCTGATAACATAAAAATGGCTGATGAAGCTTCTTGAATACAGTTGTCAACAACTTATGTGAACTTTTCCAAAGATAGTGTTGAGTGACTAAAAGGCCGAGAAGCGCACTGCAATACAAAAGCTGCAATGTGACGACAACGAGCCACAACTCAACACAATCAGCCACGACAAAACCATAACTGGCTACAACGCAGTTATGTTGCTGTTTTTTCCTTCTTTTTTAAAAAATATCACCTTGTTCTTGTGGCATAACTCCACTCATAGCTGTCCAGACACATCACAACAAAAATGAAGGAAACAGAAACAGCACGTACAGCTGTTGCGCACTTGTTAGCAGATAAATGTGAACATCTTCTCCTGTTTACGTCTTCTCCTTAATCTTCTGGAGATATTGTGGCTAATAGGAAGATTTCGACATAAAACCTATTGCCTCTGTTCTCACATCCTGGAGAAGTGTTACATGTTTGGAAAATTTCAGTGCTCCTGTGGATCTGTGAAAACTGTGATACAGAGGTTGTTGTGGAAAGTGTCTCCTTTTTTTCAACTTTTTTACACAGAGTGAGCAACTTTTATGCTGCTCTTGCTCGACGTTTCACGGCCATATTGAATCGAAAAAGATGCAAAATTTCTGTATTTTAGGAAGTGGATTCATGATCTTATATACTGAGAGAGTGGAGAGTGGAGAGTGGAAAATATGCCCCATATAAACAAAAGTTTTTTGTATGACAGTGCTCATAACACCAGTCATCCTATCATATATTTCCACAAGCTTCACTTTTGGGCATCTTCAATGTGTGTGATTTTGTAATATTTTGAAATAATGCTAAATTTATGTGAAAGTCCAAAAACCATTAAAAGTTACATAAGCAAAGTATGCCTAAAAGGTTCTCTCTGACCCTTTAGGGTAGAAAAATGGAAAACCTGTCAGTCATTTCAAAGTCGAATAACTTCATTTAAACTGTAGTTAACACCAGATGTTTTCAAAGTTGATACAAATTTACCCAACAGTAAGAGGTCATCTGGAATATTGTGCTGGATAAAATACAGCAGACGTGAATAACGGTGCATTTTGTATAAATAATCCAATAAATGAAGCGGGTGGGCAGCAGGTCTACAGCACTGGGGGGGCAGAAGGCTTTTCTCTCCATATTTTCCCTCACAGGCTTTAGTGGCTTAAAGAAGATCAATTGAACACTGAGGTGCCTCACTTCGCCCCCTCTCCTCTGCCTTGTTGCCACGCTGACGTCATGGAATGTGTGATGTCATTAACAGAGCACACACACAGCACATGCTCTCACCTGGTTTCTGTGGCAACCAAACCACAGCAGTTTCCTTATCCCTATGTTGCAAGTTCTGTTCAGTGAAGGGCCTCATGCATACCTAGAAAACAAAGGAAAATCAAAGAGCGCAGCGTGGAGGCTTCATGCACCATCCGGGCTTGATGGACAACAATATCTTTTTCTTTGGTTATCTCTTTTTTCATCTTTCAGCAGAAAGTCCTGCTTTCGTCTGTGTGCCTCACAAAACCTAGACTAAAAATGTTCTGTGGCTTAAGATTCAGCTGTGTTCGCTGGAAGCGTTTTTCACATACAAAGGCTGAGTTTTGACACATTTCTGGTCTGCTTTTCATTGTTGGGTCCTTATAAGGTTCATGTTTCACAGACTGCAGGAAGCATTGGTGGCTATTATGAAAGCTTGTTAAAAAAGAATGTGCACAGACAGACAGATGACCATTCCCAGTGGTGATTAAATACTTTTCTAAAATAGGAAAGTACCCAGTAGTGATTTTATTATTTAATATTCTTAAATAATAAAAAAGTATTGGTTGTAATTTTATACAAGAGTTTAGCTTTTGTATGTTCTTGCAGAGTCACAGAATTATTATTTAATGATAATAAACTCGAGGAGGTGCAAAATAATACCTAAATAATGAACAATTCTGGAGAAGACACTTTATGCAATAAATGCCACTGGGTTTTTTAAATAGTTTTTCAGCCTTTAGACCATAGAAATGCTCAATAATCCTGAAGTCTTGCAGTTTCAAACAAAAAATAAAGCTATCCAGCACAGTTTCAGTCCGTTTTGCTTACCACTTTTTCGAGTTTTTCTGAAATGTATGTCGATTTGGATGAAAGCGTCTGCTAAATGACAGTAGTAGTAGTAAACTCATCATGTCTCATAATCCTCAAGCAGAAACAGTTAATGGCACAGAAATGATGGGAATGTCTTTAAAAGGTTATTTTCCTGCTTGATCCGATTGTGAAAAGATTTAAACCACAATTCTCTCGATCGGATTGAAAATGCTTTCCTATTGGATCAGCCGATATTGTTACGTCATGCATTTCCGTTTGATCGGATTAAAGGTGCTCCGTGTAAACCCGACTAATTTCACTTACCCTGTGTTCTACTTCAGTTACAAACTGCTTATTGCCAATTTTTTTCCCTGTATAGGTGGTTATTTCGTGTTAAGCTGTATAATTATTTTAATTTTAAAGGGCAAATCAATAAAAGGTAATAAGAAGAGGTAAGGTAAGAAATATTCTTAAGGGTATATTAAACAGAACATTCCTACTGAAATTATTACTTCCTATTCATGTCTTATGACACACTGGAGGTGTTTTGTGCTGTATTCATTCATAGAAAGAACTCTTTAGTATCTCCTTTTTTCTTTTTTGCTGTTTAGGGAACCTTTAAGTAGCCAAATGGTACCATGCTGGGATGAGGTGGTCATAGTGCTCAGTTGAAATTAATCTCACATAGACAGACTTTTATGCTTTGCAATCAGAAATTACTTGTGACAGGGTTGTTGGGAGTGGAAATGTTCTTCTGTTCTCAGAGAGACAACTGGTAAATTACATTTTATTTCTGATTTGTCATCTTATTTACCGTCTTTGTCTCACACCCACATACAGTATCACTGTTGTAGGACCCTAATGCAGGCACATAGGCAGAACAGATAATTGGTAAATGAACATTAACAGCTTGCTAAAAAAGGCTCCTGCAGGCCAGGAATCCCAGAGAAGAGATATTCAAAAGACAAAAAAGCTAATTAAAGACCAGAACAAATGCAGAGCAACATTTTATACATGGAAAAGTAACACTCAGCAAAGACAAATGTTGTACAACCAACATGAATCCAGGTGTGAAACAAGTGCTGGAGGCAAAGCTTAACAGAAAGCACCTATAAAAATAGTTTAATACATACTCAGGAGGTAAAAAATAACTAAAACATGCAACAACAAAAAAATCTAAATGAAAAGGATAAAAGACAAAAACAACAATGGATGAAGATCATACTCTGCAAGACGTCAGCTTTCCTAACTTTTCCAAACATCTGGCATAAAAACTATTGAATTGTTTGTTCAACACAATCATAAAGTTTAAAATGTTGATTTAAACTTATAAGGATGGAAAAATTTTGTATTTCTAAACCTTTAAGTTTCAGGGTAAATGATTTACATTACTTCATTCTTTGATCGAGGTTGAAGCTTTACTCTCAGAATAAACGACTTCAGCCACATCTACATCACATACAAGGCATTATTTAACAGACTTTGGCCACCTCGCTTTTAAAAATCTTTAAAAGAAAGAAATACTGTACCGCACTAAACCACTAATCTGGCTTACACTGACAAACAGCTGGTGATGGCCGTTAATCAAGCCCCTTTCTTCGCTGGCTGTTGACGCTCAGCTCCGTTTGACTTCTAATAACACAGACTGGCATTGTCCAGGCACACTCTGCGTGCACTCGCAGGGCTCTCACACGCTCGCTACACTCGGACTAGTCGGAACATCGCCAGGCCTTATGGGTAACTGGCACGGTTGGTGATTTCCATGGCAACGGGAATGTTGGCCCTGGCAAGTGCCAAGAGAGCAGCTGGTAGGTAGTGGCAGATTAGTCTTCGAACAGATTTACAGCCAGTCAAGTTCGGCGTGCCCTTTGAACAGAGGAAGAAATGATAAAGAAGCCATTAGAGTGAGAGGAAACAAAGAGGGGATTGGAGAGCAACAGAGTGAAACCGCGGACTGATAGGAGCAGAAACCTTTTCCCGATTGATCTGCCAGTTAAGTTAAGAGCTTGTAGCTCCAAGCAAATGATCATAAAGGAGCTGTGGCTTTCTGAGCAGCACAAGGCGCTGGCTTGTTCCCCTGCTGTGATTTGATGCGGTGAGCTCTGATATACAGAGGAATGAATTTCAGGCTGATTGATCACAAACTTAGATCATTACTTACACATTATTTCAGCCACTTTGTTTTCTGTGCAGTTCAATATCAAACTAATTTAAGTCTCTAATTAGCTTCATTTGCCTATGTACAAATCCTGAGAAAACAAAGCAAAGCTGTCAACGTGTTTAAAAAGATCAATAAAACTAATTCGACTGAGTCTTTCTTCATTTTCAGCAAAATCTCACTCTTAGTAAAATTATCAATATTCATTTTGAATTTACATAATGGAGGTGATTACGGAGATCTTCATAGAACACGGGACAACACATCACCTCGGAAAACAAAAGACCTTCAGATGTTCAGGAAACATAGACGCAAGCACAAAAATATTAGCCTGGCTAACGCGACTTTATTGCGAGCATTGGTCTGGCCAAGAGATTGAGGACAACCGCATCTCAGAAGTTAAAAAAGACCCACCTCCCTTCCAATGCTGCTGTTTGCAATTGGTCAAAGCTTAAACCAATCAAAGCACTCTTTCCTCTGACATATGTATTGTCAGCCGGGCTAACTTGTAGATCGGACCGAAGCTGGTCAGGCGCAAGGTGAAAACGTCTTTCCCTCCAATAAATGCCTCCAGGGCTACTCGTTGCTCAAATCTCAAAGAGAATTTTCCGTTTAACGTGCTCAAACCAGAATCTACCGCTGAGTCAAACACTGCTCCATGTTTGCAATGTGCTGCCAGTCATCTCACTGCATTGAGCCCGCCTCTTTGGTTTCACTGGAGATTGGAACTTCACCAGACTATATTGAGCTCCAGAAATTTAGTGGGCGGTACCAGGCTACAAAACTATGGGCTCAATGAAGATTTTGCTGTTGTAAATGAGTGGTTGCAAATAATTTCAGAGTGGTTACGTGTAAATCAAGCTTTGTCACTGTGTAAGCACGAGAAACTGCCTGAGAAATTCAAGTCTGTGGAAAGGATTTGCATGATGTAAAGCAGATTTGTTTGTGTACAGAAAACTAGAGGAGCTTTTGCAAACATGGGTTCATGGAATTTGTTGGAAAATGCGTGCACGGCTCTAAAGATGCAGATGTGGATTTTTGGCCCCCCAGTCTTTACACTTCAATCTGATTGGATGATGGATAATCACACTGTCCAATCAGAGAGCAGATGGCTTACTGGTCCTCCAGCAACGACACAGAAAGATGATGATGCAAATATTTCAGTGAAAAAAGGAATGTAATGAAGTTTATCACATTATCAGATAAACTTATTACTCAGTCCAAATGTCGAGCAGCAGGTGCAGCAGAATCTCTTTCTTGCAGACCAGCAATGCCGCCTTCATCCAGGCGTTATTGGATGTTGCTTCCCTCTCCTCCTCCAGGCATCCTCCTTAGCAAATATATTTCGTTTTCATTGAAATATATTATTCTCATTATTTTTTCTAAGCTTTGCAGAGTACAGACAAACTGGACTAAAGTCACATTTTATCATTGAATTAAATCAGGTTAGATTAAATGTTGTTTTACAGGGTTATGAAATTTAAATTTTTACTTACTTTATAGCCCATATCTGATTTCAAAGCAATAGAAATCAATACAGATTCTGTCTGGTTGGTTCATAACGAACGAGAACTTCCAGGATGTATTCTGGTCCTAAACCATTCAATGCTTTGTAAACTAGCAGCAGGATTTTAAAGTCTGCAGCAGCGTTCTGGACCAACTGCAGATGTCTGGTGGACAGTGTTAGTAGTCTAGTCAACGAGAGATTAGTAATGGACTAGTATTTCTTAATCCTATGCAGACATCAGTCCTTTAATCCTCACTGTTCTTTTAGTGATAACAGGCTGACTTCACAACTGTCTTATTATGACCACTGAAGTTCAGGTGTGAGTCCATGACTACACCCAGGTTTCTGGCTCTGTTCGTGGTTTCTAACTTAGCCGTCTGAAGCTGAGTGCAGACTTTTAATCTTTCATCTTTGGCTCAAAAATCAATTATTTCAGTTTGTCATCCTTTAACTGAAGAAAGATCTGACACATCCAGACTTTAATCTGATCAATGCATCTGATCAGTGTTTCATCAGTATTTTTTTTTCATTAGTATTTTAAGATCCTGTCAAACACATTCCAGGAATGAGTGATTTAAATTGGTGTTGGCATTTGTTAGAGTTATATTTGCTATGTAAACATTTCTGAGTTGTACTTACCTTTAAAATATCAGAACAACAGAGGCACTGTTTTTGCTACAGTGGGAACTGATGAATAGAGCTGATGAGTAAACAGGGTTTTAAATTAACTAGACCAATGGCAACCTGTCCTGAGTTGTGCCAGACTTCTTTTTATTTCATCTAAATTTCTATGTTACTTGAACTCAGATTAAATAGCCCACCTCCCAGAGCAACCCACCTGAGGGGCTGTCAGTCACCACATTTTAGGAGCACTGTTCTTGAAAAGCCATCCATTTCCAGTCAGGTTGGGAGCAGTGATGACACTGACTGAGTCTGATTTACTGCAGTATTCCCAAACCAGCCTGACTCAGGAATATCTCTCCTCGCTAACAAGCCTCCTCTTTTGCAGAGCTCATCATGTTAACACCTCATTGAATGCTTCAGCAGCTCGTCAGCCGCAGAGGACATAAAAGGAAGCGCAACCAACAATGAATGTGGTGATTAGCACACCGTGTAATTCGGCATATAGCAGTCTGAACTCATTTGTGCGACTTCCTTTTAATACTTGTGAGGAAGAGAGGCCTGTTAACGTGCCAGCGGGTGTTTGCTTAGCAAGCGGTAAGAGAAATGATATTATTTGAGGTTAAAATATAAATTTCTCACTTTCTTGGCTAACATGACAATATGATATTGAATCAGCTCACCAAAGATGATCACCTTTTTGATTAGAAGCAAAATGCACAAACACACACATTGGAAAAACAAGGAATAAGCAGGGTTTCAATCCTGATTGAACAATTAGGAACAAGTCTAGGCATGTCCTGGCGAGCACCCCTCTTCCATCCCATCAGTGGGTTAGCATCAAGTGCAGCATGAATTGACAGACTGTTGGGAGACTGCAGTCTTTCTACAGACCAGCAGCTGCTTGTGCAGCTGTCCAAGGATGCAGCTTGTGATGATGACAGAACTGCTCAAAACACTCCACGAAATCAGAACAGGTGAAAAAAAGGTTGGCACAAAGATTGCTGCTGTAATGAATTCTTCGTCATTCAAAAGTGTTGGAAACATGCGGTGTAAATAAGTAGCGGTCTCTCTAATAAAGAAGGAAAATTCAGAGAAAACAGGCTTATGGATCAATTCGGTTCAGAAAGTCAATCAAGACACACATACAGTAGACACGAAATAATTGCAAAGACACAAATAACCACAAATGAAGAAAAATGTAAGGGACTGGATAAACAAAAAACAAAAAGACATACTCAGCTGACAAAGACACACAAAATGAAATCAAAAAACACAATAATGATACAAAAGAAACACCAAAAAAAGCAAAAAACAACAGGTTGACATCTCTGAAATGCATGCAACCACAAAAAGCAGACATAAAATAACAACAAAAACGCACCAACAGTTAAGCATTATTTACTGAATGAAATAAATGCAAAGCAAAAATCACAACAGATAAAACCAAAAAAATACATCCAAAGAATAAAAGAGAAAACGAGTGACCAAGCAGCTAAAAAGATGCACCAAACAACTGCCTGAAGCATCACAAACATTTCTCATCTCCTTGAATCTCTTGTGCCTTGTTCCTGAGTAGAAAGGGTGGAGAAGCCTTTTCATGGCAGTGCCCAGGGGCCCATTGTCCCATAATCGGTCCATGACAGGATGGACAATGAGAACATTCATCCTGTAAGCCTCAGCTTCAACACTCCTCTGTACAGTACTCATCATGTATCAATCAGAGCCATAAAATAAAACTTTTATAACATGGAAACATGCTGGCAAAAGGAGCCTGGCTCTCTTATGTAATTGTGTAACTTGTTACTTGGCCCAGAGCCTAAAAGCAGAATGAAAGAGCTTACAGAGAAGTTCTTTCTTGATAGAAAATCACGATGATTTAGCCTCTGAAGTTGTCCTGAACGTTGGAGCCACACAAACGATGGCTTTCAGTTTTAAATACACACATCAGCAGGAGCTAAATGACATATTTCTGTTTATTATAAACTATGCATCAGGAGGCGTGATTTATCTGATTAACAACAACACACCGAAGCTTGACACCACAACTTAAATTGCTCTGACACTTGGGTGAAAATAACAGGGATGATCATTTCTGTTGAAAAAGAAAAATTGCAAGAACAGAAACAAAAAAAATTGCAAGAACAGAGGAAATCAAAACCACATTTTTCTGAGTTTAATCTCTGCACACATGTTGCTGAAAATGGGAAAAATGAATCAAACTGGATGGCTTTGGGTAATGTTTTCCATCCCAGCTTTGTAACCTGCACTGCGCGGAGTGACCGTTCCACACAGTGTAGGCATATATTCAGATGAAACAGCGGAGAGAAGTGAAGAGGTGCAGGAGACAGCAGTTTCTGCAGCAGCAGTTAATGGACAAACAATAGACTGCATTCTCTTCTCTCCTCTTTTCCTTCCTCCCTGTCTTTTTATAGACGCCTTTCTTTCTTTTTAATGTTTGGCTGGGGGGGGGGGGGGGGGGGGGGGGGGGGGGGGGGGGGGGGGGGGGGG
>JBBDHI010000019.1:7891554-7902026 GCA_037177115.1 Craterocephalus stercusmuscarum
TAAATTATTAGTTGCTGTCATACATGGATGTTTTCTTTCTTAAACTGTAAGAAATTGGTGCTATTAGATGTTATCAGTCATAATTAAGGGGATTTTTAATAAGTTCAGTTTCTATTGACAGGACATTAGTAAAAAGAGCCAAGATTTAATGCCAGTAAATAAATTAAACTCCAGTCTACATTACGGAGCACATATTTCTGCTCCTTTGTCAGATTTTGCCCACATCTACTGTACCAGCTTTAAGCAAACTAAGAAGTCAGAAACAGAAACCCAGAGCTTAAAATACTAAATAAAGTTGAATATTTCAAACTTAACATCTTCAGTTGAATCTATTTCAGCAATTTCTTCTTTTCTGTTTTACTTTTTTTTACGGCATGACACAGGCGTTTATAAAGAAAAAAGCCTTTGGTGTCTGTGTGTTAAGCAGGCAAGAGAGCCTACTATTATCTCCAAAGACGCAGAAAAGGATCAATTAAACTGTTAAAGCGCCCCATTGCAAAGAACAATGTCAAATTAGAGCCGGCTCTTCAGAATCCGTCAGCACTCATTTCCATTTTATCACAGACAGAAGAAGCAGCAGAAGCCTGTACTCAAAGAAAGAACAAAATGAGGCAATATCAATTCAGAGGTCAGATGTCACTCCCATCATGACTTTATTATTTCCTCCATACGTGTTTGAACATTAGTCATGGGGTAATTGAGGAGAAGAGTATTGATTTGATGTCCAGACTAATTGTGCGTTGGAGCTGAATGGGTGTGAAACTGGCTGACGTGACAGGTTTATAGGCCAGTGGTGTATAAACTTGGAATGTTGTGTAGTACATGTGTCAGATGGGGGTGTGCGGAGATTGCTACCTTCTTTCTGTTAACAGCTCAATGTGTTTCATTGATTTGTGCTGGGGGCGTCTCCACTCGGTGCGCGTGTGCTGCCAGGCATGATTGATACCTACGTCTTGCAGGTTTTATGCTGATAACACAGTTATTTACTCTTACAGATGGCTTGGGTTTAAATGTGACTATAAACCGTTAGGTGAAAACGCTTATGTCTGACTGGCCAACAGGTGGTTTAACAGTTACTCTGAAGAGTTTGTAACTCGGCATGCAGTCTGGATGCAACGCATGATTGCGTCAATGTGTTTCGGCTTCTTTCTTTCTTTTCACACACAAGATTTCCCTGTTTTCATGAAATGGTGTTAGAAGACCTACATCGTCAGTGCAATAAAGACTTGTAGATGTTTTCATTTACTTTAGGACTTTTATTAATTTGTCTTCCTTTTATTTCTTTTTTATGCTACGGCTTACAATACACTAAATAACAACCTAACTCCCCAGGGAGATTTTGATCTTCGCACTGATTCGGGGATTAAAATGAGCATCTGATTGCAAAACAACAACATATGTAGACATATGTGTAAACATAACCACAAAAAAGACAAGTTAAAGCTACAATGACACAAAATTAAGACTTCCTTAATTTTGGGAGATCGGTGATTGGCCGATCAATACATATGAAACCGATCTTATCCACTGATCATAACTACTTCGCAAAAAACACAAAATATTGTTAACTTTTTTAAGTAAGAGGTTCAAAACGGGTGTGAAATTCAATCAGTTGAGCTAGTTTTGTGTTTACAATATTAAAAGTAGACTAAAGGAACTGATATTTTTGTAATGTGGACAGCAACACTCAAAGCTTTTCATTTATATTTTTTAGAAAACTAGCTTGTGCAGTTAAAAAGTTTGCATTGTAGTCTGGGTATTGTTTGTTTTTCAGAAAAACAAAATTGATACACTGAAGATGTAAGCTGTCAAGACAATTCTAAAGAAAAATCCGAAACAGCAAAAATCGGCAGGTCATATTTTTGAAAGATCAGTGATCGGCCAGAAAACTGCAGTTGGTGCACCCCTACACAAAATGAAAAAAATAAAAAATAAAAATGCCTCAAAAATCCCCACCCACCCCCACCCCTCCTAAAAACAACAACATAAAGAAAAACACATAGCATACACATAAACTACCAACAGAGACATTAAAAACAAAATAAAACAAATACATCTTGCCAAATCGACCAATGTATTTATATGCTCTGTCATAACATTGTTTATGGATGTAACCCATAAAGTCACACTTGAAAGAATCTCTGGTTTCCTTTAAAGTTGAATCAAACCTTCATTTAGATTTAAAGATACAGTCGTGTTAAAGACCAAAGTTTCATAGATGAAGTCATTTCGTCTGAGTTATAACCCAGTAAAATCTTTACTTTTTTCATTTTGTCTTGGAAGAAGTGCGTCATGCATCCAAATGCGAACAGTTTGCATCTGTATTGCTGTAACTGCACTTCTCATTAACCTCTGTGCTGTTATTAGCTTCTATCACTTCCAGCATGTAGCATGTAGTTCCTCTGTTTGTGCAGGATCAACTCTGAAATGATCAAATATATATATATATAAAAAAATAGAGAAAAAAAGGCATGGAACCATTTCATCTGTGCATGACGGACGGATGCTACTTATCAGGCAGCACTCACTCAAACCACAAAGGGAGATTAGACTGAAAAGCAAACTCAAACACCCTCTTCTTTGTGGAGACACATTTATTCCCAAGATGTTCCACTAATGGCTACCTCTTCCCCTTTCAGTCTGTTTGAACGTCTCTGCCGGTGCCGCCCCTCCTCTCACTCAGCAGCATTACTCGGAGACTGAAGAGGAAATGGCCTCTTCCTACCTTGACAGGATGAGAGAAAGTGTATAAACATGTGGTTAGCGTGCATGCCAGCATGTTTGAGCGTGCATTTGCTGAACTCTTTGCAGCCTGCGGGGAGAATCTGCTGTGTAATTACAATGGAGAGAAAATAAGAAAGACAGCGAGAGGTAGGGAACAAATAGAAAACTGAGAGGAATGCACTGATTAACGGGTGATCGAAGCGGCGTCCCTAAGCAGTCCGCCTCATTAAAGTTCAGACTGACCCGACACTCCCTTCATAAGGCCTTAAAACAGCCTGTTAAAATGCTGTGTGTTATCCTCATTAATACCCCAGATGATAACCCAACAAAGACAATACTGTCTTTTGTCAGTTTATACTGCTGTGCCTTCGCCCAAAATATAGATAGATAAATAGATATTTGCAAAAATGTAGCTTTTATGCCTGGTTTATTTAAAAAAATATCATCAATACTGTATATGTTTTAATTTTGGCTTGATTAATGCTTGAAAAAAATGACAAAAGACAAAACAGCAGCTTCCTCTTTTGCTTCATTAAAGCTGCACACCACATTTTTACATTAAGAAGAATCACATGGCTGTAGATGTGAATGGGACTCCTTGTATCCAAGAAAATTACCAACAAACTGCATTTCCTCTCAGTTCTGGGTGTTTTATATCCATTTAACTCGTTGTTTGGATTTCACAGCCTGGAAAGTTGCTGTTTGGTCCTGTGTAATTGCCGCAGCAGGCGGTTGTTTCCAACTGAAAAGCTCTAAAAGCCGAGCGCACACCACCTGCTCAGCATCAAATGCCAGACGCACTGAAACATTGAACAAATTGAATCATTTAGGTGACAAAAACAAAAAGGGCAGGGCTGAAATAGAGGGAAAACATGGAAACAAGTCAAATTTCTATCCATATACTGCAATGCCTGAAAATGCATATTGCTGGTGCCACAGACAGGAATCGTACTTTGCAGTGGTCGTGCAGCAAAACTTGGTGCTTAGGCTTAATGGTTTCTGTTTCCTGTGTTAACGACATACCTGGTTTTACCATTTCTTTGTCACTGGAGTTTTTTTAGGGTAAAAAATAAATCTGAATGAAGGTCTGTGTTTTGGGAGATATGGAAACAGCCCCACCTCAGCATGTGCTTACACACATCAGATCAGCATTGTGTTGACAACATGATTAGTTTAGAGTGGAAGGTTCCATGGTGGCGGGTTCATGTGTGTAAGCACACACAGTCTTGTTTGGCTTCTGTTATTTCTTCCCTTCCCGGCCTATAGATGTATCAGTAGCCGATCAACATCAGCCCCCTTTCATGCCATCTCCATGCTAACATTTGACACCGATGTACAGCAAAGATGCTGTCAGACCTCAGGTGCCTGATGTAAACTTATCCATCATCACTATGCTTTGATTCTGGTGGAATGGGTAGTTCACAGTTTTTTTTCCTTCAAGAAATTGTGGGACCAAAGAGGTCATCTGAATCTGGCTCATATATAAAATAACAGAAAAGACGAAATGGAATAAAATAATGAGGACTTAGCAACCGCAAATACACAACTTAACCACTATGTGGGAGTATGAAAGTGGGAGAAGATTCAAATTGGTCACAAAAATACTGAAAACAATGAAGAAGAGTCACAGAACAGCTAGAAAAACCTGCAAAGGACAAATGTGAATGATTTGTGGCTGCCCTTCATGCCTCTCTGCTTTATGGTCTGCTTCTCTGTAAGAGGGGTCAGGGGGTGCTTTTTACATTCCTATGCTTTGGGGCCCGTTATTACATAATCTATCCAAGCAGGTTTTATTTTACCATGCCAGCAGTTACGAATTTGTTTGGCTTTTGACATCATCCATCAGTTTTAAAAGGAAACAAAAGAGGAGAATGTGTTTTTTTATGGGAAACTTTTGGAGGGGTCCGTAAAGTTGTAAAAGAGCTGCCTCAGACGATTCAACACCAGCATTGTTGCGCTTGCAGCTTTTTCTTTGTTGTATAGCCTTACAGAAAAACAAACCGACTGGATTTGTAGTTTTTATTTGGTAAAAATGTTTTTTTGACATTTTTTAAATTCTCTTCAGGCTTTGTTACAAACGAATGTGTGGAAAGTTCCAGCTGAGGTCCATCTGACAGTTTAAAAGAACAGATGTGTGACGGCCATAAAAATGTCAGTTAAATGGAGGATAATAAAGCTTTTAGTTTGGAGCAAAAAAGGGCAAAAATGCAGGTCAGTGCAGGTTAATGTGAAGGTTCCTGCTGCAAGGTTAAGAACTGGTTACTTAAAGGACCTTTACCCGATGTCACGTTCGGCTAGTTTAGTTAGCGATAGCGGCTAGTTTTTTAGCTTTGGCGTGACGCTCTTTCTCGGCCAATTAGGTTAACTTTCGTAACTTCCAGATCCATAGGGGAACGCTCTTACTGGCTGATCGGAATCCGGACGTTCCGAAAGGTAACCCTATTGGCAGAGAAAGACCGTCATGCTAAAGCTAAAAAATTAGCCGCTATCGCTAGCTAAACTAGCCGGACGTGATATTGGGTATAGCTCCTTTAAAGCAGATCAATGCAACTCTGGGTATGTTTACCATGCAGTACGCACCCCGAAGCTGTAGGGGGGGAACTCCATAGCGAAAATAGGCGACAGACGAAGAAGAATGTTGTAAAGCAGAGACAACTTACGGTTGTTTTGAACAGGCAACGGTGAGTCAAAGGCATGTAGTAAAAGTAATTATCAAAGCAGTATCGAAGCAAAAAACGAATCGCAGCTGAAACATGCATATCTGTCCAAACGGATTTACGACCGGAAGTCTTGTGTGTCGCGAGACTTCCAAACCAACACAAACGCGAGCATCAATGGGCAAAACTGCAAGGTGTTTCGGGTATCAGGAGACCCGATAGAGGAGGGAATGTCAGCTTTTTCATCAGAACAGGTCAGTCAAGCAAACTAATTACTTCCAAGCAGCTTTATTACTATATTATCTAATTATAGAGCCTCTTTAACTTTCTTAACTCTTCCAGCCTGTAAAGACGAGATACAGCTCATTCACCTGGATTCTCCTCTGAATCTGCAAAAAGAACGTTTAAAATCTGCGCTGTTCTTTGTGCTGCCAGCAGGTATCATTAACCGTTTGATCAATCAGGCTGCAGGCGCTGTCTGGAGGATAGATCGCCGTGGTAACAGAGTCAACCATGCCGGACAGTAGAAAGGAAAGACTGACTCATCATGCTCAATAAAACAAAGAGCAAACAACAAGTGCGTCAGGGACGGATGTGCAGCAGCTATAAATGTCAAAAGCATCATTTCCCAGGGAGATCACAACAGAGCTCTCCGAGCGGGATGTTATGACAGAGAATATGTTACAGCCGGGTGACCTTATCATCAGTTTCCACGGGCAAACAAAAGAGTTTACTTTCATTTAAATTTTTTTTTCTTTCTGTATTTCCAAGCAGTAACAGAAACAAACATTTAGGAGACCAAAAGATTCATCACACCAACCTCCTTTGTCCAGTCATTAAAGTCAGTATGTGGCATGAGAACATGGTTGTTCAACACAGCTTTATCGGTCTTAGACAATCACATCTCAAGAAATAGTCTTCCTGGTTTTTTGAAGGACAATTGAAAACTTATTTTTTGTTCTCTGATGAGACGATCCTGCACCGCTTCGATGATGCTGAGGTCCAAGCTCCAGGGAAGATTCTTTACGTCATAAGACCTGTCATTACTGGTTGTCAGTGCAGCTCATGCACCATCTGGCATACATCAGCTATTTCTCCTCTTTTCCTTACCTAAGAATGACTTCTTGAGCTGCACATTTTCACAGAGCCCATTTCTGATGGATCGACATGCATCTGTCAGGTCTGGTGTCAGGTCATGGCTGGATTTTATTTCCTATTTGTAAGAATATAACTATCAAATATGATTTATCTACAGTAGATTTGACCTGCTGCCACTTCGGCTGTCCAGTTTTTAAGAAACACTGCACACCAGGCTGAAATATTCCAGGTTATAGCTCTTTAGGAATAATTTTGTTTGTGTAAAAATACTATAATAATTCTGTCAAATCATGAATCTTTGGCATTTTTGACAAATACGACAAAAGAAATGGGAATGAATTTGATGTCTTTGCGACAAGCTACTATAGTAACAAAGTTCCCAAAAATAGAGATAAGGATTATTTTTCATTCTATAGACAAAAAACTGGTTCTGGAGTTGGGAATATTTTTATACTTGAATGATTCATTGCTCAGACTTAAGTGGATTAACAATGAAAACAAAACATATTTCTCTGAAACTGAAAATGAGGGAAAAGGCAGCTAAAATCTAAATAAAAACTCTAAAAGACCTTCAGAAAGTCAGGAAAACAACCGTTCAAGGCCAGTTTAAAAGATTGCAAGAAAGTCTGGCTGCTTGAGAGGAAAATATAAAGAAATGTGGACTGCATCAAACACTTTTGCCTGGTGCTAGGTGGAAAGTTTAGACGCAGGAAAAATGTGCAGTAATTTCTGCATTCGATACTTTGCATGCAGCAGATCCTTTCAGAAGAATATTACTTACTTCTGAAATATGCCAGTTTTATACATTTTTGGTTTTCAAAGAATAACATAAAAAAGTTACAGATTTCTTAGAAGATTAAAATACCCAAATTGTTTATCTCACAGATTGGTTGATTGGATTACATCTCTTTACATTTAGCAGCCCATGGTTCAACTTCACTTTCTATATCTGAGAAATATTGTGTAACAGCGACGTGTAATGGGATGAGATTCTGTCTTTTTTGTGTGTGACAGTGTCAGTCGGTGGGAGGTTTGTTCCAGTTGCTGTAAAATAATATGATAAAGTTGATTTACGCCGGGAAACTAAATTGAGTGGTAATATATCAAAAGGAAAAGCCAAAACGAAGAATTTCCTGTTTCCATAAGTTATTAGACATTCTATTAAAGGAAACATATCTTAAACACGTTCTTGCTGTTGTGTTGTTTTTCCCTGCACGGTGTGTTATTTACTGTTTGTTAGCTGTCACAGTGCTTCACACCAGCTGTTTGGTGTGTTGGTGAAAGATAGAAAGTACTTCACTTAAATTCAAGTCTAAACCTCAGTTCATTTTCTCCCACCAACTTTCCACCATCCTCCATTGTTTTATCTGAAATTGTTTTCTTTATTTAATTCTGAGCTTCTTGTGTCGAAAACAGTTTTGCTTATGTATAAATATATATTCTGTATTGTTTTTTAAAGCCTATTTCATTTTATGAGTGGAGGAAGTTTTTATGCCTCTCTCCTCGTCCTGTTTAATAGGAACGTAAATAATGGCTGTTTGTCTAACCGCCTGTTGCTGCCTGATAGAAAATATGCCAACAAAAACAATTATCTTCCAGAGGAAATCACTCAGACCTGTTGTTTCTCTGTTGGTTTTGGTAGATAGAGGGAGCTACTCTCCTGTAGTTAACCTTCCTCTGATTGGGGGAGTGTGAGAGTGACAGTTTGATGGTGATGATTTCAGAACAGCGCCTTCTTCCTAAATGCCCCAGACACACAGTTTCCACTCATTGCTGAGCTTTATTGAGCAACAAGCAGCTCTATCAGAAAAAAAACAACTATCCTCTAACATAATTAATTCCACACTGTAATGGTTTTTAGATGCATCATTTAATCTCACTGACCTTCCTCTTGTTCAAATTTTAATGAGAGGAGATTGAATGGTCAGACCCGGCCACTCCCGTTTCTACAAGTATTGGTTTTATTTGATTTGAGGACAGTTCAAATGAAAGCTCCGTGCACCGAATAACCATCTGCTCTAACCTTGTTTCATCAACCATAAACAGGCCGGCTCCATCAGAGAGAGAGAAGGGGGGGAGGGGGGGTGACGACGACGTCCTGGCCAAATATTTGCTGCTCTTCGACCCCATTTGGTTTAGTGTGTTCTCTGTTTGCATTTCAATGACCCACGGTCAGTGTCAGAACGATGGCACGTGTGTCCCTGACGAGCTGTCCCCTGATAAGACGTCAGCAGAGGAGAAAGGCGCAGGGGCCTTGTGGGATAGGAGCAGGGTGAAGGATGGAGTAAACACAGACAGGCTGCTGGTTCACACACATTTAAGGCTGGGGCTCTGGTATCAGTGTTCTCACACACACATCACAGACCCAGCTGCACCGCCAACCAGCTCCCTGATAGCCGCTGATAGTCTTATTTCCTTTTGTCTCCCGTTTTTTTTTTCTACCTCTAATGGCTTGTAAAATAGCCTCACTGAGGTGTCAGGAAAACGCATAGGGGAGCAATTGTTATTCATTGCTTTATTATCTAAATGGCACTTGTCGATGAAGTAACGCCTCCCACAGCGCATCTCCTCAGTCAAGCATACTGTCGTGCCTTTAATCCCCAAGCCTCCTAATTACTGTGCATGCAAATCACAGATCAGGGCTCACCAAATATTTTTTGAAAGAGAAAGAGAGTGCGCGAGGATAAGGGAATGCAGGAGTGCGTGTGTGCATGCATGCGCGCATGTGTGTGTGTATGCGTGTGGCACTTTTTTGAATTGCTGCAGATATGGAATTAGCTGAGGAGGATGGGATTGTGTGGATTAGGTAGAGAGATTTTACCAAACGCGGACTCCCTATGTGTAATTCATTTTGGCGTCCTTGAAATTGCTACTGTGAGAAACTCGGCAGCTGCAGCAGCAGCAGCACTGAGTCCTCAAATAGGCAGAATCGGACCCCCCTCCCCCTCTCTCCACACCCCCCCACCCATCACCACTCCCACCACTCTGAAGCATGATTGCCTAAATGCTGCTGCGGGTGTGAATGCAGCGTTTTTTTTGTGGGGGCCTTTTTTGTTAACATTTTATAGCTCCTAAAAATATTTGAGTCTTTGTGGAGAATGGATGACATATCTGACAGTCTGATGCTGCTGAGTGTGCGGCTCTAATCCTCTAAAAGTGTGTTTAAGTGTTGGTTTGTCCAAGTCACAAAGACCTTCCTGTATTTTTTGCCTGTGAAGTAGGCTATCCTGACATGGAGCCTGCTTTGTTTTCGTCTGCAAAAGTTCAGGTATTTGTGAGTGAGGCTGCTGCTGCCGCCTCCAGTTGACTCATTTCTTCATGGTTCATCAAGAAAAGACATCAGGAGCATGAGCAGTGGTGGCCTCAGCATGATTAGCCAGGATCCATAAGGTAAACATTTAGCATCTGGCTAGGGACCTGTGTTGAATATCATGAGCTACTGTCGCTGTGCTATAAAAGCATGAACATACAGCTTTCATCTGGAACTATTTTCTGACAATAAGGTAGCTTAAATAAGGACCCAGATCATTCCACGTAACTCTAACACTACAGTATTACTAGGAGGATGCTGAGATCTTTTGATGTGAAGCAGCACAAACTGTAAAACAAATTCAAAATGTGTCATTGTTAAAAAGTGGCTGCAGAAAATGTAAGAAGTTAAGATAATAAACTGTAACCCTGTTCTTCAAAAAGCAGAAATACTGAGCAGAACAGAAATATAGGGATGTCACGATTATAGATTTTCTAGGTACGATTGTTGTTTGAGCAATAATCACAATTTTACGATTATCACGATTATTATGTTTTGATTTGACAATGCTGGAAATGTATAAAATAACATGAAAAGTCCTTTTTTGTTAAGTTTTATGTGTGTGTTGATGTCAAGAACACAGAATATGGCAACAAAATAAACAAAAGTACCATTTAAATTCCCATTGGAATTGAGTAAAAATTCCCTCTGCTCTGGTAACAGCAATAATAAAAAAAGCTAAA
>JBBDHI010000019.1:7911939-7924882 GCA_037177115.1 Craterocephalus stercusmuscarum
TACTTTATATAAACCATAAATTAATGATTTACTTGTGAAAAAGAAGGATTTAAAAGCATGATACGATACCTTTAACAGGATAAACCATCATTAAACCATTGTTACATCTGGAAACATTACATTTCCACTTATTTATTTATTCTAAGCCACAAGATGTTGGGTGTTTTCTACATCATACATCCTAACCTGTCTCCCTCTACTCTCTTTTATATTTCCATCGCTGACATTTCCTCACAGTGCTCAGGATTAAACATAAAAGGTCATTAAAAGCATGTTCACAAGGGAAAGTGTCTATTTCAACCTGCTGCATTTCCAGGTAATGTGCATGGCTGTTCATGGCTCCATGGGTTATTTTAACTCTGCACCCTCCTCTGTAGATTAAAGAAAACCAGGAGACGTATAAAACGGTGTGTGTCAACGTGGAAATTTCAAGTTCCTTCATTGTAAAAGCTTCTTACAACTCTGACAGTAAATGCAAACCCACCTGGAGCCCACCAAGTTAAAAAGAAAAACCTGGTTAAGTACTGTAGTCTAATTTGCTGTTGTTAAAACATGAGTAAAATGTTAAGAAATCTAAAATGTAGTGATCTGTGAAAAACAGAAGCAGTGTATTGAATCTGATCAGTGTAATATATTGAAATGCAGAGTTTCTGTTTGGGTGTTTTATTTGCAAAGCAGAGTTTTAACTCTCAGTTCAGTCAGAAAACCATGTATAACACTTTCAATCTTTATACAGTAGAAGAGCAAGGTTTTCAGTTTGCCATGAAGGCCCTGATCCCATCGCTGCCCGGGAACATGTTTTCCCACATTCCCAAATATTGATAGGAGCAAAGAAGAGGCAGAAAGCTTAATTAGACCACCCAGATTGGGGGTTGTGTTTGATAGTTAGCCTATAAAGTCTGAGGAAAATCACGTGAAAAGCAGCAAAGCAGCTGTAGTTGTCGACGCTGAACAAACTCACAGGTGTTGCTCCATTTGTGTACAGTTATGAACCGTGTTCACTGACAATGGCTTTCAAAAATAATTTCCACCAGTTGTGTTTTTAATTGTGTACTAGTATCACTGCTGCTGACAAAAGATGTAGATTTTCTTGCACTTCATACAGGACAACAATGACCACAGCCATCACCGACTGAAAAAAAATTCATCTTTTACCTGAGAACACAGTTGCTATACTGTCACTGCTATATACCAGATGGAAAACTACAGCAGCGTTACAAATCCGACAGATAAAGTTATAGCTTTCTCACAACAATGCTGTTTCTTCATGAATATTTTGATCAGAATCAGCTTAATAAGCATCCTGCATTGGGTTAGACCAACGGAAGTGGATGAGCAGCATCAGCTGAAGCTCAGATACGACAGTTTTCTATGATCGGGAGGTTATTTGAAATGCTAAATAACCTGCTTTAGGGGTGAATGTAAGGTTCTTGCTGCACATTGGTTTGTGCTGAGTTGAAAATCATACATAAATGTAATGTGCTCGACCGTATAGGGAGTACTGCTGTATTTTATGGGAAATAAATGAGTGGACTGTCTGTGTGGAGTTGCCAGATTCTCTCCATGTATGTATGGGTTCTCAGGTACATGTACTCCAGCTTCCTCCCATCATTCAAAGACGTGCGTAGGTTAATTGGTCACTGTGTGAGCGTGAATGGATCTGACTGGCATCCTGTCCAGGGTGTACCATGCCTCTTGCCTGCTGGGATAGGCTACTTTGAAATATGCTACAAATACAATACATTACAGTTTAGGCTCTAAAAATATACTAAATGATATTGTTTCCTGTAAATTATGAATGCTACCCACTCAGGACACTTGGACTGCATTGGATGAGCAGTATGGAGGAATATTGCCAAGTCTTTGTGGACTTTTAAGGATCTTTTTGCCCGGGCGGCGTTCAGCATCACTGTACCGGAATTGATTGAGAACGAAATCCTCCTCACATCTCCGGCTGCATCATAAATATCAAAAAAGTGATCCAGAGTGTTAATCAGCATGAGGGTGAGTAGAAAATGACGGCACATCATTCTGAGGGGAAGTATTTCTTTGATGCAGTAAAACTGGAGTTGCAGCATGTTGCCTGCAGCTATGCTGTGTGAGTTGACAGTGCATTTAATTTCACTTGCTAAATAATTTTTACATAATATTGCTGAGTTTGGATTGGAAAATGAAAATCAAAATGTTTTTTGATTCTAAGAATGACGTAGAAATCATGGACCCAACCTGCAAATGATTAAAACCTCTGGACAGAGAAATAGTTAGAGGCTGTTTACTTCGCTAAACACCAGATCAAGGACTTTAAATTACACCATTACCAGGTCATATTTATGTTGCCCAAATGTACAAATGAAGCCCACAAAGCCAAACACTTTGGCACTGGTCTCTGAAGTCAGTCCTCCACGAGTAAACTTCAAACGGCTTGTTCATTAATAATTCTTATTTGGGAGGTAGTCTGCTCCTTATTTGCAATTCTGATGACCAATGCTTCAACTGCAGGCGAGGACAGGAGCTGCAAGATGGCACCAGGGAATTTGGGAAAACGCTGACAACCTCCTGCAGCACCACGGTCATGAGGGAGTTTATATTAAAAAACTCCCTACAAATATCCCTTTAATTATTCTCACACAAATTGGTCTACGTGTTTTAAAAAATGCATGTTTCATGCATTGAATTTATTTGGGATAATCCTTTATATTAACCTCTGACTCAGTGTGGCAGAGTTAATTAGCTCATGCAGAATGTGTAGGAGCTGCAGTGAGTATATCTAGCGTGTAACTTGTAACTCAAGCAAAAAGGAAACTACTGCTTTATTTTAGGTCTGTGCTTCTAAGAAAAAACAGGCCACATTTTGTGAAGACGAGACAGCTACCATTCCTGGAAGTGTCAGTAGGGTGATAAACATAAAAGGACGGAGGTAAAGTTAAAGACACGCACAAAAAGGCCTCTGTTCAGGTATGATATTTAAAGTTGCATAGTAAAGTGGTTTACCACATTAAAATGAGCATATGCAGGCTCACTTTCTTATGAAGAACCTATGATGCAACTTCCTATAACTCTTGTGAAATTCAAATGTTAAAACTAGTGCATATCATCAGAAACTCTGCAGTACGAACACGTTGCAGTTAATGAGTTGGTGCCAAAATCTGTAATAAATAAATATATGAATGAATAAATAAATAAATAAATAAATAAATAAATAAATAAAACAAAGGAGGTTTAATGTTTTTCTGTCTTTGCACCGAGGTATGACATTGGTGTCAGAAAGAATCGGAGATGTTAGTTTACCTGACCCAACATTCGCACACCCTTAGCAACAAATCTATTCCCAGGGATAGACCCCGAGAGGGAGGGAGAGGGCAAAGAGCAATGGTGACGCCCACTAACACAAACCCAGCAGGTAAACAGACAGGCGGTATGTTAGACTATCCCTCACAACAAGCTACACTCCAAACAGAGAATTTCAGGACAGCAAAAATTATCCACCACCTGCAACCGGATCGCTCTGCTTTTCCCCTTTCTCATGGCCCTGTCTAACTTTGAGCATCTGTGTAAACGCTAAGGTAATTCACTCGTCAGCTCCCTGCTGTGAGTGTGGAAAGAGCAGAAGACGAGTAAACCACTTCCTTTCCTGATCAGCTGTGATTGCCTGTGATGGTTCTTATAGTTCATAAAAAAAATACATAGGTTGTGGTATTTGTGGTTATACCAGGTGACAGGGAATTTGAAGGGTTGTTTGTCTCTCTGTCTGCCCTGTAGCTGACTGACAACCTGTGCAGGGTGTATCCTGCCTCTCACTGGGGTTGGCTCCAGCCTCCACGTGAGCCCGATAGGGACTAAGCGGGATAAAAAATGAATAAATGAACAGATGACATATGAATGTATATTTCTAGAATAAACAGCAGCGTCATTTAAAAGAAGAATCTTGAGTCTTCCAATGTGGGATTTTGTTTTTTTCCCCTCCAAGACTACAACACATATTGACAGGGGTTCATGGTTAGAGCTCACAGTGAGACAATGTATTTTATTTTGCAGAGCTGGCTGCTTGGCTGACCACAGGGGGGGCCCCAAACACAGCAGGATTTCCAAATGGCACCTTATAAAAACAGCACTTATTTTCACAAGTAGAACATATGCATAAAGAGAGCAGCAACTTCCCCTAACCATGACTCAGAGTGAAGATGCTGAAGAAAACAGATTAAGCAAAACTGAATTTTTCAATACCTATATGGCTGTACAATGTTCCACACTCATCAACGGCACCTCTGCGCTTTCTCTGGAATAAGAGAATAGCCTGTTGAGTTTTAAGTGCCAGTGTGAAGTTGCTGTATTTATGCTGAGTTGTGAAATTAATTTAATGTGGGCAGGTGACAATTTGTCAAATTTCTTGCTAACAGCAACATACAACTGTTGATTTAAAAAAAAAAAGTGTGTTTATGATGAAAAAATTAGCAAAATACAATTTAAGATGCACAGACGCAAACCCAAAAAAGTATTGGTCTGATATGCCTTATAAATAATGAATTTGTTATAAATTTATCGGCTGCAGACACACAGAGTGACTCCATAGCTGCTTTCATATTAAAATTGGGTTTAAATGTTTAACTGGTACAAGGCTTGAACAAGCCAATGAATCATGTCTCATTGCAGCACAATCTCATGACAGATTCTACAAGATATGTATGTTGGTCCACAGAGCTTCTCGTAACGATACACGATAAAGAATCAAAAATGTCTTGCTTTTGCAATTCCCTACTGAAGTACATCGCCCATCAGCCAACTTGATGTTAACACATTTACATTCATAGTTTGAGCCCTGCCCTTCACGGTTTTCTTCTCAATCCCCTCACTTTTAATCTCATTCTCAATGCTGACTTTATCAACTATCAAGTTTATTAAAACAGACTCGGGTCCATAAAAAACACCACATAGAACAGGATGGTATCATGTACTTTAAGTACCATGTACTTTTAAGTACACAGTTAGACACTTAACAGAACTTTGAATTGGCTATACCTGATATTATTTTAATCTTTCTAAGAAAAACAGTTTCTACGCGGTATATTAAAAAGGGTAAGTCCATCTAAATGAATGACTCATTGATTGTGCATATGTATGAGTCCAGGACATTGTAGCTAGCAATAGCGGCATATTTTTAGCTTTGGTGTGACGCTCTTTCTCTGTCAGTGGGGTTAACTTTTGTAACTTCCGGATTCCCTATGGGAACGCTCTTTCTGGCTGATCGGAATCCGGAAGTTATGGAAGTTAACCCCATTGGCAGAGAAAGAGCGTCACACTAACACTAAAAATTTGCCACTTTTTCTAACTAAAATGGCCCTGACTTGTGCATACTGTATGCGCAATCAATGAGTCATTCATTTATATGGACTTACCCCTTTTACCAAATAATATACTGTGTAGAAACCATTTTTCTTAGAAAGATAAAAATAATATCAGGTAAAGCTCCTTTATAATACAGAGTTATGGTTGAACTTAATCGACACGGTTCTGATTATTATGTGCTTCATTTGAAGAAAAGCCCTCCAGCCAATTGCAGAACGTTCTTCCAGCAGTGGGTTCTGCAAAGAGAGGACTTTATAAGAGCAAGTACAGACGGTTCAACATAAGGTTCCAAATACCAATAAATTTCATGAATAGAAAGGTCAGGGCATATTTTGTCAAGCAGCATTCTTTGGACAGATTAGGGAAGATCTTCTTGCGGAAAGACACGCTACAACCCCACCTTTAAAGCACACACACACGCATACACAAAAAATGTTAAATAAAAAAAACAACACATGGAAGCCATGTGATGGTATGGTTTGTTCATGATCTGATGGAAGACAGAAGCAAAAGGATGAGTCCTGAAGTGTATGGGGATATACTGCCTGCTCTGATTCAGACAAATTCTGCAAAGCTGATTGGACGGTGCATCATAGTGCAGATGGACTATGTATAAAACCACCTGGCAAAGCATCACACAGGAGGAAACCCATTCTGTGGTGATGTCCTTAGGTTACAAATTTCAAGCAGGCATTAAGTGCAAAGGATCATTTATAAGCAGTGAAAACTAATGCTTTCATCTGCGTCATTGAAAAAGAAGCTGCACATATGAAAAAGCGCTTACTTAAACTCTTTTCTCAAAGTGTGAATACCCATGAGTATTTTTGGAAACTACAGTAATCATCAGTTTACAAAACATCTCAATCCACATGTGTTCAGAATCCACATAACTTTATTGACAAGCGATCTCATTACAGTGTACTGGGCAAAGGCTTTGTCCTGGACATAGAATCATTTTCTTGCTCACCAAGTCAAGGTTCCAGCAAGGGTTTTGCTTCATGTTTTGTTGGAGTGTGGTTTTTTATAACAATGTACTCCATAACAAACTCCACACAACATTAAAGAAAAGCCGATTCGCGAGGCTTGGGCGTCCACTGCGAACCTTTAAAAAAACAGTGGTGTATGAAACACTATCAGCTACATTTACATGGAGCACTTTGGATCCGATACTTCAGTAAGGATAAAAATGCATCACGTAAACTCCTCAGCTTATCCAATCGGCCTTGATCAGAAAGAATTTTCAGTCCGAGAGGTTTAAACCTTTTGCTCAGCAGGAAAAAATAAACCATGTATACATTCATTCTGGTCTTTTCTGTGGTGGATATTGTGTCAATGTATGCTTGGATCACGGGTTACATGATGTAATGAGTCTCAGGCAAGGATTGTTGAGCTTCTCAAAGATCACAAGGCTAAAAAAAAACACAACTTCTTCCTCATCTTCTTCCAAATTCGTACAGTAGACATTGTGTCAAAAGCATAACACTTAAACTAGAGTCCATGTAAACATGTCGGCTGGATTCTGATCACATTGATTTCAAATGGATAGATAAACATTTCCCCATGTAAACGCAGCTATCGTTACACCCAGGTTATCAAATCTGTACATAAACAGTAAAGTTGGAGTCAGTTGGGAACTTCACCTTGGGTGGAGTTTTGGTCAATGTTAGAGCTCAAAACAGTTCATTATAAAGTTCATTATTAACCAACCCTAACCATGTATTTATTATGTCCAGCCAACTGTATCTCACAGCAAAGTAGAGGAGTGAAAAGTCCTTGGACAATCCTGCCTTGACAGAGCCCGATCTCAATTTTCCAACATGACAGTCCATCTCCTCCTTAAACTGTAGCATTTTTAAACATGCAATTTTGTCCACTGTATATCAAAAAGAGTGGTAATTCCACCAGTCTTTTAGCCTTTCACAGCAGTGCAATGTAGAAAATTCACGTGCTGAGGTGAAACATGTTTTAAATAATAAACTCCAAAATGTAAACGCTGGGAGATGGGGAGTTGGAAAATTGCTGAGATGGTTGGTACACGCAAAGGAATCTGGAATAGAAGATGGAAAGGAGGGGAGAAGATGTGACAGCGTGACAAATCAACAATAATACTAAAGACAATGATGGCTTATGGCTTATTAGGTCAGCAGGTAAAAAGACCAGTGCATGTAGAAATACAAGAGTGAAATTTGTTTAAGGGTGTACAAAACTGAAAGTAGTTACCCAAATTCAAATAAGACCTTACAAAACTTGAGCTTCAGCTTCATACTGCAGCATAACTCTATTTTTACAAAAATCTGTAAAGTACAATAACTTAATTGAAGACACCTCTGAGGTAAGTCATTTTTCCAGAATTTTCATATATTACTTTAAAACCTGGTTTCTTTTTTCGGAAGTTACAGTACGTTAAGCAATCTGCAACCTTAACCCAAACAAATGCATATGAATACAGAGCTCTCTGTCTCTTACTGAAACAGGATGAAACAATGCTGTCACTTGCACTAAAACTGGCAGTAGTGTTTGATGATGTATTCCAATCACCATTCATTCATACTACCACAGTGAAATGCAAACTAAGTGAAAAGCTCAGACGTTATGGTTGTGACATGGTTTATATTTTCATTTCCATGAAGGAGCAGGGGGCACTAACTGAGCCTTTTGATGCAGCACGGTTTGAGTCTATGCAAAATGACAGCTCTGCATACTGTGGCTTGTTCAGCTGTAAAGAGTATACTGGGCGCATTTATATCTTTTAGTCTACTTTTATATCTTTACATCTACTTTTAGTTGTTTCATCATTATTTGCGACTTTGAGCCTGCCTTTTTGATTAAAGACTGCTGTTTGACTCAGAAGATGGAACTTTATACCCTGTTACTGTGTCCTCCAAGACGTAGTGTTATTATAAGAAATCTTTTTAACCCAAACAATGTGGTGGCTTTAAATAAAATGAAAGTGCTTTGCTGGGCATTGAGACGGATGGAGCACGATTCCTGGAAAGTGCTTTACCATGTGTGGGCGGAAAGATCAGTTGGACGGGAGCAAGCAGAAGCCTGGGCGGGTGTTTGACTCCGCAGAGGGCATACTTTTGCACACACTCCTGCCAAGTTGCATACCTCTCACAAATGTCTGACTGTTGCAGCAGGCCTGGGAATGTAGAGTTAACAGCTCACCTGCAACAAGTCTGGACACTTTTTAACCTACAGATTCTCTGCTTCGGGGAGTCGTGGGGGAAAGAAGTTACAACTGAAAAATGGAAAAAAGAAGATAGATTGGATTGCATGTTGTGAGGGCAGTGGAATAATATGACCTGGAGGGAAGTTGTAAGATGCAGTCACATACAAAAATAAAGCTACACGTGACATGTGCACATGTGCGTAATGGGCTAGATGCTTTACATAAAGGGATTAAATGGCCGGTGATCTGAGTGGTCATTTTAATCGAAGATTTGCTGATCAGGACGCGCTAAAGCTTAAGTGGTCTTTCTATTTTTATCTCGACCCTCCCTCACAGGCCTTTAGTAGTAAAACATTCTGAGCTATAAAGTCACAGCCTGATTTATCACTGATATTGTTGCAATTAAAATAAAGTCTGAAAGCTGATCTTTGCTGGTACATGCAAAAAAAAAATATTGCTGCACGCTTAAGATTTACTTCATTTCCAGGTCAAAAGCCAAGGAACTACAAGTGCATTGCATTTTTCAATGCAGCTGGTACAAAATTAGAATAAAAATGTATATATATTGAAAAAAAAGTGGCATAAGCTGCATTTGTTAGTGATCATGCAGAGGACGTGATAAAGTGAAAGCAGCGGCTCGCTTTGCAGTTTGCATTTTGCAGTGGGGGTATCATGTGCCACTGGGTGTAGTCATGGGTTCACCGAGGACAAATTTGTGAATGAAGCACCTTCCATTTATGGTGCTGCGCAAGTTGTTAGGAAAAGAGGAACGTAACTTGATACAAGGGTTTCCTCTCTTCGGTTTCAGCCGTCATTTATTCTTGTTCATAAATGCTAAAAAAAAAAAAAAAAAAAAAGCCCACTGCTGCTGTAATACACTACAACACTGTACCCCTATTTACTGTACTGAAATAAGGAACTCATTTAGATTCAGTCAAAGAAATAAGTGCTAATATGTTCTTCAGTTCAAAAGTTGCCTCTAATGTCATAGCTTCTAACAACCAGTGTTATACGTACACTTACCATCACTTTCTTAGTTTCTGTTCTCCATGAGTCATTCAGTTTCTCTGCTTTAAGAGAGATCTGGAAACTTAGAAATGTAGATTTGTGAGCTGTACTTTTACTACTCTCTGCTAGTGGGATGCTGTTATAACTGCGATCATGACCGTTGTTCACCATTTCCTGAGTAATTAAAAAACTAGCAGAGTATACACCATCACTGAGTGAGTCATGGTTTCAGGTAGCTTTTCACTGTTCAACATCTGAAACTTAAGCTTTTATTATGACTCGAGTCAGAAAGCAACTTTTCCTTTTGCAGTACAGTAAACTTAAACTTAACTCTGAAACACCCGTCAAGTACTACTCTTGAAGTGCAACTTCTGACAATAAATTTGTCTGGGCAAATGAAAGTGGCACAGAGCAGTCAAACATGGCAGAGACAAAACTCTCGTCTTATCACTCATCGCTTTGAAATTCACTCTGCTGAAACTAAAAAGTCTACAGTCATGTGAAAAAGTGGACCATTTGATGAACTTGTGTTTTACCTTTTTGCAAAATAAGCATTAAGATCACTCTGGGAAACAGATGGGAGTAAAGTGATCTCATTGTTATGTTCAAGAAACCAGTTTGGGCTTTGCATCATGGTGTTATTATCCTACTGGAAGTCACCATCATAAGATGGTACACTGTGGTCATAAAGGGGTGGAAATACTCAGGTAGGCTGTGGTGTAAAAATATGCTCAGGTGGTACTAATTATGTGCCAAACCATTACACCACCATCAGCATACTTTCATGTTGTTCATGCTAAATTAAATTCTGACCCTACCATCTGAATGTGGGGACTTGTCAGCCCAGGCAACGTTTTTTCCAATCATCTGTTGTTCAGGTTTGGAGTGTCTGTGAAAACTGTAACCTCAGCTTCCTGTTCTCAGCTGACAGGAGTGGCACCCTGCTGCTGAAGCCCATATGCATCAAGGCTGAATATGTTAGAAATGGTCAACTGCATACCTTGGCTGTAACAAGTTGAGTTACTTTTGTGTTTCTAATCATGTCTAACCAATCTGCCCATTCTTCTCTGACCTCTGACACCTTAAATATGGCTGTGCGCGAAAATCCTTATAGATCAACAACATCGCGCACATGCTCACCTGAGTCCAGCAACTAATCTACACAGCCACCCGACTAACACAGACTTAGCTAGATATTACATAGATGTCAGTGCAAAATCAGTGCAACTAATGAAGAGATCAATAACATATGGAGTTGCTTGGGTGATTTTTACATGTTCTGGCTAAAGAAAATGTGTGAAAAAAGCTTCAGAAAAGAGGTGTTGTATTAGATTATTATGCTAAATTTCAATCTCTACTGTAAATTTCTGCTCATCCTTTTAGGAAGAAAGGGTAAAGTCCCCATTATGAACATTTAAACCTTCATTTTTTAAATTTTTTTTTGCATCAAATGGTCCTTATTTATTTTAAATAGTTGAACAATTTTTCATTTTCTTTTGTTTCAGAAACCAAATTAGCTCTTTCTTTCTTTGTGAAAAATATTGTTAGGAAGTGTGTAAAACAAAATTTCTTTTTAAATTTTGTGAAGCTCCTCCCTCTTCAAGACTGCCTTCAAAAAAGGTTTAGTCTGCTGTGACTGGTCACATGTGCAGGGATAGCTGCTCATCCTTTGTTAAATGTAGTAAAATAATCATCTGGTGCACATGTGTTACATGGTCGTGTCAATCAGTGACAACATAAACGTAGATGACAAATGAGGT
The DNA here is from genome assembly GCA_037177115.1 of Craterocephalus stercusmuscarum. NCBI lineage: Eukaryota > Metazoa > Chordata > Actinopteri > Atheriniformes > Atherinidae > Craterocephalus > Craterocephalus stercusmuscarum. The sequence continues at coordinate 7,923,223 of JBBDHI010000019.1, forward strand.
ATTTGGCAGCTAACAAGCAGCATTGTGGGAGTAAAAAAGACCTTTAAGATAGACTTTCAGCTTTTTAAATCAAGCCTTTAACAAAGTACAAAATAAACAAATAAAATACAAACAGTAATGGAAAAGTTGAAATACATACTTGAGAAAAAATACCACAAAAAGCTTCTGGTTTCAGCTGCTGGTAATGGGCATTTAGGCTACTACACTGTGACGTCTGCTGAAATTTCCCACAGTTGTTACGGTGCGTAACATTTGCTCCTGATTCTTCAGTGTACTCATCTTATTATCACAATTCAATCTTCACAGCAGTAGGGAGAGGTCATTATCGTTATAAAAGGTATTTTATCGATTGTATTGATATTAAGAAATAAGATTGATTTTATTTTTGCACTTTTTTTGTTGAGAAAATAGTGGAAGAAGCAAGATATTAAAATATTGTTTGCGCAAACTGTACTTTCATTAAAAAATGTGTATAAATATTGAAAATAATGCAACAAAAGATTTAGCCCCTGTTGATTCACCTTGGAGAGGTGAACTTAATAAAAATGAAAAAAATTGTGAATGGGTTTGGTATTAATTATTGTTTCTTGTTTTGTTTATACCCATATTTTTAATTTATACTTAATTCTCTTGCAAGAAACTAAGATTCTTCTTACTAAGAAACTTCCCTGCACTGTCCAGCATTCAGGTATTTATGACAATCACACTGGTTGAATTTTTGATGATAGTTGTTGATAGATATACTGAATCGATTTCAACCACGGATTGTATCGTTCTAAATGAACTAGTATTGTTCATGAATTGTATCGTAACCACAAACTGTGATATGAATGGAATCGTTGTTAAAATGAATCGTTACACCCCTTCATTTTATGCTTTCCTAATTACTAAAGTGGTAGTTTCTGCTTATATGACTGATTGCTTGAAAAAGAGCAACAGCTCCTTTCTGAAAACTTGAGTTTTTCAACTTTAGATGTCCTGAGAAAAGACGCAGGGTGTTGTCTTATATGCTCTATTCAGTAAGAATGAATAAAAAAAACAACACTCACACTGCTGGAAAAAAAGCTGTTATGTGAACATCAGCCATCTGCCATTTTTGACCTGTAGTAAACAAAACAATGATTCGTATCCTGTGTACTCTACAAATCTCCCCTGCACCTCCAACCATAATCTCCAGCTATGAACTGCATGTGTGAAATGCAGCTCCGGGAAGAGCTGTCCGGTGTTGATGTGTGTGTTCATGTGAAACGGCTGGACAGACAAGCTGAATCATAAAAATGCAGGTGAGAAGTCGCACCTGATTTGAGCATAGCAGCTGCTGTGCGGCCTGTGAGGTGTGAATGAAACTGCATGCCTCTCACCTCCTGCTGTAAAAATGCAAACAATGCTGCTGGTGCTGTCCGGCCAGAGTGAGGGATTTAGCAAGTGGGCAGATAGTTGAATGGGAGAGAGCAGACCACTGGCGCTGGTGAACAAACAAAGCAGTCACATCAAAAGAGGGAGGACGTGAGCACTAATGATGAGGTCAGACTGTCAGACTCTGTACTGAAACATCCTGGTTGATGATGATAACCATAAAGAAAGTTAGGTTTAAAAATTCTTTATAATCCCATTTCATAGATAAAATCATTATCATTTTTAAAACTATTATAGAAAATGG
>JBBDHI010000019.1:7925419-7935727 GCA_037177115.1 Craterocephalus stercusmuscarum
CTTTTTTCTCTTTTCCAAGGCCAGAAAGTCTAATAAAGATTTGATTAAAATGTATCTAACCCTTTTTGTACTTTTATAACTAATTACTGGGATAAAATAAGGAAAGAAACGTTTAAAGAGTGTTTTTCTTCTTGTCCGAGACACTCTTTATCAATCACTCCATCTTAATCCCTTTAATGACCCAGTTAAAAAACAAAAAAAGAGACATGTCAAGCAGGTTTACATTTAAACAGGTTTACTGGGTTGTAAAACATTGGAGCACATTGTAAATACAAGAGAAGTCACCTCTGCTACTCCTAAATGTCAATAACACGGCAGATAGAATACTTAAACACATTTTTTACATGCACCAAAATCACTTGAACAACTTCTTCAGATTTATGGATTAGTTTTAAGCATCAAAAAGGTTATTAGCAACAAACATTAGGATGTGTAAAAGCATGCCAACAATTGTTTATCATGCATTTGTTTTTGATCAGTTATGTTGTATGACAAAGTGGCACAACAGAGGGAACCAGTCATCCCTCATCAGCCATCTTTGTTTTCATGTTGCTGGGTGGGCATCCCCTGTTCATTCATTACCTGAACTCCCGCATTAAGTCTGCGTGGGATTTGAAGAACGACAGCACATTCCTCTACCATAGGAAAAGGGAGTGGGAGTTGACAGAGGTTTATTTTAATGAGCTTTGTGTTGGTTTAACCTCTTTCTGCTCCTCTATATCCAAATCAAGCGTCATATAAAGGTGAGCAAAAGAGAGTCAGACAGCTTGACCTGGCACAGTTTTTGGTTGTGATATCTAGTAGAAATCTTCTAAGAGCAAACAAAAACTCATCAGGATGAGAAAACGCTAAAGTGGAGGAGTATGCAGGGAGAGTTAAAGAGTAGCTCTGAAAAATAAGATTAAAGTGGAGGTGGACATTCTGTTTAGTCATCAGTGACTAACTGCTCAACTAACCACATCTATGGGTTTTGACTCGACCATCAAAAGAGAAAATGATGTTTGGTGAAGTTAGTGATAAACTGAAAGCTGTTCTGCAGTCAGACATGGAGAATGATCGAGAAAAACCACAGTCAAATATAAATAGGGCTACCAGAAGAATAGTGTGTTAAAATGAGTTACTCAACAATTACCAGAAACACCGGCTTGCTTGCACATAAGAAGCAAATCACATGAAAACTAACTCTGGCAGTAGCCTAGAGTAAATACACAGTAAAGAACAGCTAGCTTAGCGTAGCAACCAAGAGAAAATAGCTTGTGTTAATGAAAAAATGTTTGTGTCAATGGGTTGATAGACTAACAAATTACTAAATATTATAATTTTGTGCTGTCTGTACAAGTCAGACAAACATGACATGAGATGCTAATAGTTTTGTTGCATTCAGCTAGCTAGTTAGCTAGGTCAACTACAGTAAGTGGATGTTTGTTAAAATGTGCCTCTTTCAAATCCGGCTGCATGCATAAATCACAGCATTACACTCTCATGCTGTGATGCTAGCTTGATGCGTGAAACCACACAAGAGCAAAGTTATTACCTCCTAGACCGACTCAGAAGCATATCAGAGGTTGGTTAACTTTGCCGTAGGCTACCGCCCCTCGCCCGCCTTTTCTTCCTCTGCCCTTTCAGCAAATAAAAATTTCAGTAAATAAAAAGTTAGATAAACTAATCTTTTATCATTTTTATTCAAAGGGAACTCAATATATCCAGTAGTCTTAGGAAGCCCCAGTAATTTATTCAATCACAAGATGCTTCAGGCAAATCCTATTGCAGTCAGGAGGATGCTTTGAAACTATTTTATGATGATTAAATGACTGTAAATAATTATACCAAGTGCAAAGCTGCAGTTGATTATGATTCAGAAAAGAAACGCAGCAAAAAAGTGGCAGCAGTAATGCAGACTGTAAACACATTTAGCTTGGTAATTAGCCCCTGAGGTTTCAAAGTGAAATTGAGAGGTGTTGTGATGCCTGTAATAACCTATTGCTGGAAAGGATAGCTGCAGGCGCGACAGGTTGGGGGGCGATGGTCTGTAAACAGTCAGTTTGACATTGTTTCACCTTCACTTTCACTTTAAAATATTTTTTCTCAGACATATTTAAACACCTATACAGTTACATAACTGGGGTGTTTCAAGGATATGAGGGTGAGCAAATCAACCCACTTCCTGGTCTATGGTACACTCAGTCAGACACAGCCAATGCATTTTTTTACTTAACTCTTAACATGAGTGCTTTACAATGGCAGAAATAATACTACTAATTATTTTTCTAATTTTTCAGTTTTTCCCACCAACAAAGGGTTTTTTGAACTTGACTGTAAGACAGCATTGGCATACATACCCTCATTCATTATGATCAAATTTTACCTGGGGAGGGCTGTTTGAAGCAAGTTTCAGTGAGAATCTTAACCCACCGCCTTTCCAGAATGATCCTGTCACTGGTCTGTGTACTGTGGTTACTCTCATGACTGCACTGAACCATATTCAGATGCCATTCAAGTTTAATATTAACAAAAGTTTTAAAATTCTGCTAGTCACCTTGAGATTGTGGAATTCACATTTAAAGTTTCTGCAGCTGTAAGCAGAGGTAATTCTCAGAGAACTGGCTTCACAGAAATGAACATAATTTGCTTGCTTAGTTAATGTTGAAAAAAAGAAGTTAACATCCCAGACTGAGAACTTTATTTAAGTACGTGTGCAGCTTCTTTCAAACATTTTTCAAACATTCAACAAGTTGGCAAGAAGAGTCATACAAAATGCAACTAAAAGTATTTGTCTCTTCCCTTTTTTTACTTGAATGTGTTGGACTTTATTTATAACACATCAGAAATGTACAGTGCATTCAAGTCCAAAATTCTTAATATTCTCTCAGTTCTAAAAATGATCACATAGATATAACTATAATTCTTAAAGGAGATCTAACAGTGTAAGCAATGGTGGAGGTGACTGAAAAGCTTTGCTGTCCCTTTAACCAGAGCACCAAGACAGTTGTAACATTAGGTACTTCCCAACCACAAAGCACCACTGGGGCCCACTTAGGGTATATCTGTGTCCTTTCTGAAAAAGGGGGAAGTAGATACTGCAAAAAAGCATACAGTGTGATGTGTGTGTCCTGACTGTAAGACCGTGTGTTCTGTTAAGATGTCAGTGAAACTGAATCCTGTACTGACTGCTGCAGCCTCTGCATCCACACCAGCATCCTCAGTCTTAGTGCAGCCGCTGTGGGAAGATTCAACCTTCACGAGGGGTCTGCAACACCAGTACCACCAGCTACAGCAACAACCTGCAAAGCATAAAAGAGGACATGTCAGAGTTCTGATATGACTGTCGGCGAACCAAATTTAGTTTCATAATGCAAGTTAACAAGAAAAACCTTATGCAAAAGAATGGCTCCTTTCAAAATGAGTTGCATATGATCACATCTGATATTAGGTTTGGATAGTGTTGAGGGGAAAAAAAACTGAAAAGTGCAACTTGGATACACAAATTGTGCAAGTCGGGGCCAATACAAGTGTTAAATATGATTTTTCCCTCCCAAAATACACAGCCCCAAGCAACTGTTTTATCATTTATGTTGATGTGAGGAAGGAAGCAAATACATAAATAACCCAATCAATCAGCATTAACCCCTCGATGTTCTCCTCCATTTATTGGTGCTGTATATAGAGTTTTCAGTGACTACAATGAGTGTCATTAAAGTTTTGTAGAAATAAACCTGACAGAGTCATCTCCAGCAATCGGTCTGGCTTTGTAAGGCCAAGAATTAGTAGATTTTATGAAGATACTTTTTCAAAGTTTGCTCACCTGCTCTTGTACTAATATTAACCATTACTTATTGAAAAACATGTGGTTTTGGATCACATTTTTGTGAATGAACAACATAGTTCAATGTGTGGGTCATGCTTCAGAAAAATGATCTAACACCCACTGCAGAATTATCTTGTTAGCACACTTGTTGCCAGGTGTGCGTTAGTCACAGATGTACGACTGGAACGTCATTGGTGATCCTGTGTCTCCTGAATGATGACAACACTCTCCTCTACCGACTAGATTTGCCAGTTACCTCCAGGCGTGGCCTGCTGAGAGTCCAGACCTCAATACAACTGAATACTTGGGGGATCAGCTTTGGGGTGACGTTTGTGCCAGACTGACCAACACAGGTGACCAGCATAGAGAGGTACCAAGCTGTTGCTGCTGCGTATGCGTCATCCACACATAAGTGTGGTTCCTGGCAATGTAAGATGAAGAGTTAAAATGACCAAAGAGTACCGTTTTTTCCCATTTACTGTTGGAGAGTGAAGAATCTGTCTTACTAAGACATTTAAAACAAGAGAATATTCCTGTATATTTTTTAGCACATCATTCGGAGTCACTTCGAACGCATTTAACTGTGTTGCTCATTCCACAGAAGCACGATCCTTACAAGTTATACATCATGAAGGTGAAAAGTCTGGCTTTCCAAAAACATTTGATCCAACACTAAAGAGGAGAAATATTGAAACAAACCAAATGTCCTTTCTTTGTTGCAAGTTTAATTTAACATTTACTTGAGTAAAACAAACTATCTGAAGACAGCAGATTTACTGAGACAAAGGAGTTTTATTACCGAGCCACAAACAACTGCTACTTTTATTACCATGGTACATCAATTCCTTTTGATGCTTTTCTCAAACAGGTGCATAAAAACTCAGGGAAATATGGCACTGATGAAGAAATCACCCTTGACTGATTGTAAAATGGAAAAAAACACAGTTTCTATATTATTTTTGTATTTATAGCAAATGAGTGTTTTTCTGCACAAACCCATCACTGACACATTCCTCTGTATTGCACTCTCAAATATCAAAAGCAATAGGGGATTTACCATCCTGTCCAAGGACACTTTTACATGTGGACTAGAAAATCAAAACCACCAACCACCTCCTGAGTCATTGCGACTCCACTCGCACAGATCTTTACACCTGGTTGAAACAGTTTTGTTGTAAATTTCTTCCTTCACCAGCATTATAATGAACAGTTCCTGTTCAGTGATTTGACGTGTTGTTGGATAGACAGTGAGCTCATTTAAAAGGCTGTATATGAGCAATTAACTGCACTGTTCTATAAAGACATGTTTTATCCTAATTATCTTATCCACATGCATTCATCAGAGCTCAGGAAGAAATATCTTTATTTAACATGTTCTGTAATTCTGCATAAAATACTTTCTCATCTGATGATGCATTAAATGGACACATTTTCAATAAAACATAATGAAAACATCTTTGCGACTTCAAACATTTCAATGATGAATCTAAATTTCAGTGAAGTTTCAAAATCAAGTTTCAAAAGTCAAAATCCTTCAATACTACGGATCTAATATGACATTTAAAGAAATAACAGCTGATGGAGTCTGGTGAGTTTGCAAGTCTTACTGTACAGAATGAGAAGAAGACGCTCGCAGCAGCCAGAGCGCCGCTAACGCAGCCAACAGTTATTATCAGTCGTCCATACAGAAGACGAGCAAATAGAAACAGAGATAATAACAGAGATGTTTTAAAGATGCAGTCCTCAATTAGACTGTGTGCTCCTACATAAAAAGTCTCCTTAAAGGTTTTTCATCCCCTGTAAGTTAGATATACTGTAAGAAGCTCAGACATCAGTCCTGTTTTGATGCTGAGTTTAACACCTCACTGTAATTGAATAAAATTAAAAATTTAATTAAAAAAACTACAAATTACAGCAATGTGATCGGTATCGGTGATCGGCACTCAAGGATGATTGGTATTGGTATCGGTGGCAAAAAGTATGATCGGAGCATCCCTAAATGTAACCATGTGTAAACCACATGGTTATAAAGCTAAGGGTCAACAATTACAACCGACGTTGTAATGGACAGCTTTGTTTTCAGTTGGAGTTTCACTCAGACTACTCCTCCTCCACTTCCTGCCCTTGCACCTCTAGCACTGTGGGCCTGTTGTGAAAAGTCACTCGGGAATGTATGCTAAACATGTCATATATGGAGGTGTTGAGTTGTGTCACACTTGAGTGGTTGTTCTAGACTTTGGCAATAACATGGGGGACATCACCTTGTTTGTTGTGTGGAAAAACCGATGATGAACTGTAGTGCATTGCTGTAGTCTGTGATGACAAAAAGCAGGTGCATGAAAGGTAATTTGAATATTTCACACACATTAACACTAAGACAACAAAGATTATAGCTTGATTGCTGGTCTTAAATGTAACTATGACTCTACTTTTTATCCCATCTACAGTGATAAAAGGAAATTATTTTTGCCATTGTATTCATCTCAAATCCTTTACAGGAAATGTTATCAGTAGAACATTAGAGATGCTGACAAATTAAAGGACTGCTGATGCCTATGTATTCAAAGCTGTATAATAGCCAAGGAAGTCCTTCCTCTGCTGACATATTTACATCTCAGCCCTCTCAGAGAGGCATTCACACAGAGTTTGACTTCTTGGGCAGCTGAAGTGGCTCTAAAAGCAGGGGCTCCATGTGTTGCTCAGAGTGTATTTCTAGGGAGTGACAGAGTATCATAAAGAATGTGGGCGAGGTTGTAACTAACACGACTCAACTGGCACTGTGCCCTCCTCTCGTGATCTCACCCTATTTGTGGAGGTATCTGAGTGCAGCTCGGTTAGAAAACGCCAGCCGTTAGTCACATGGACCTTTCCAGCATGCAGAAGCTCTCCAGGACGAGCCAGTGCTGCACGGTCATATCTGAACTTGCACTTTTATTTATGCACTGCTGCTATTTATACACGATATGCAGAAACCCAAACTAAGCACGGCTAACAAACTGAGGCATGGAAAAGAACTTGGATGACATTTCCCGCTGTGCACTGTGGGAAATCCCATTTCATCTGACGCTGAGTAAACCAAGTCAGTCACTTGATAACAAAGGCGCTCGAAGGCATGGTCTCTTCTACGACAGGTCATGCAGCGAGCTGGTTGGCTGCTGTCCACCAAAAACTGAAATGCTCAGTGATAGATTCTGCAAGAAAAAAACGATTCCAGTCAAACCATATATAAACTTCATAGCTAAAAAAAAAAAATACTTGAGGGCATTAATCGGGTCAAACAAGCAAAGGATTCCCACAAAAGTATGAAGTGAAACAAAGACAATGCATAAAGGAAGGAAACAAAATCTGCACATGGCCAAGAATTACTCATAGAACATATCAAAAATGTTACACCAAAAAAGGTAATAGAACTAGTGAAAAAGTTGAGATTGTGTAACAGTTTTCGTAACACGAAATGACCGTTCTCTAACTTCATACCACTGATTTTGTCTTGTTGACACTTTTCACAGGATTTATAATATATGTGAAAGGGAAGCTAGGGAAAGGGAAACTTGACTTCTGTATATATCGCTTCCAAGCAGCCAGACTTTCATGAAATCTTTTAACCCTTGTGTCCTCCTCAAATTTACAACATACTTTGAACATTTTCATTGCAAAAACTTCTGCTATAAAAATGCTTCATTTTTTTGTTTTTGCTTGAATACCTCACCTTCAGCCCTGATCATTATGGTATTTAATTCTTTTCAGGACTTTCACTGCCCTTTAAAATACCACTTTAATTATTTGAATAAATTATTCAAACAGGACAGGAAATCAGACATTGTTCCAGTGTACAATCCATGCTGCTGTTACAATGTTAGAGCCTACTTTAACGTTTTAAAGCCCAAACCAAGAGTAAATAGGGAGAGAACTCAAGTTTTTTTTTAATCTGAAGTCTTTATTTGGCCCTTTAACAAAATGTGGGGAAAAAAGGGGGCATATCTACCACTTATTACTCTATGATAGGTCAAAATCATATTAGTGTAGTCTCTACTTCCTGGTGTCCATTAGGGAGCAGAAGACAAGTACAATATTATCTACAGTAGTAGCAAAGTTTTTGTCTAAAAGTGATGCAAAATGTATCAGGACAGGTTGTCACCTCTCTTACTCACTGGAGTGTCCACCTTCCCTCCCCACTTGGCATCCAACAGGTGTGGCCTGTTGTGGTGATTGCTGGGTTGAGCAGACAGCTCTTTACATTAGAGCAGGTATCTGCTCTTCAGCATGCCTTCACTCAGTCTGCTGTGTCAGCGGTTGGTCTGACTGGTTTTGCCTTGGACACTTCTGGAAGTGCCATCTCTTGCCTGAGTGACTGGGGTTTGTTGTTCTCTGGGTGTTACACCTGCTCAATCTCTCTGCAGTGTTGTGGTCTGTTGGCTGTGGACGAGTTGGCCTGTGTCTCAATTTCAGCTTAAGTGAGCTGATTTTGTCTGATTCCTCGACCGGTATCATCTGGCTGTGGTTTCTTCCTGCCTGTATGAGGGGAAGCTTGTCACCTGGTAAGACTTCTAACTTTAAGATCCCAGTCTATTTTGAACAATAAACTAACATGCCTGTTCCTCTTTTGGCATACGGGTTGGCTGTGCGCTGTAGTGAGTCAACCCCCCTACAGAGCCCCTTGTTACGCTGCTGTCTTGTCAATTTGGGGTTGGCTCACCCTGGGTTTTATTCATCTTATTTTCTGCTTTTAAGGACTGTCAGTCCTGTGCCTCATCACCCTGGAACCCTGCAAAGCACCGGGCTCACCAGTTGTGGTTCCAGGGGCGGACAATAACATCTCAACTACTCAGGTGACTAAGGGCACGATTGGCTGTAAACGGTCTCATGGACTTAGTTTTATTTGTTTGCTGTGGTTTGGTTTGAATTGCTTTGTATTAATTTTGTCCATTTTCAGGTTGTTCTAGGTTGAACTCCCGGTTCTCCACCTCTTGGTACCAAGTGGTTGAATTATTTTGATTGTTTTAGTAGCTATTGTTTAATAAACACATTTTTAAATAGTAAATCACATATTGTTGTTTTGGTGCATCGAACCTGTTTGTCCTATTATTGGGGTGAAATTCCCCAGTTGGCGTTGTCAGTTTAGCATATTTTTAATTCGCCCTTTTCCCCGCTCGCCACACTCAGAAACGGGTTTTATCAAAAATTTGGCTTTATAGGGATAACCATATTAGGTAGATCTGAGAAATTCCTACAGGCCAATTTCCACGCGGGCATGTTTGTGCTGCAGTTTCACTCTGACCTATGCAGTTTACTAATTCACACCCGATGCAGTGTCTGCATCTACAGTCCTCTCCACTGCATCCCTGAGATCAGCAACTCATAGAAAATTGCGAGATCACAGGTGATACCCTTGTTTTGGGCATAACACCCGTAGATAAAAAAGCTGCATGTAAACAAAAGCCTGTCAGAGGTTCATTTCCTGGGCTTTTATCCAGGTCTTTGAGTTTTCTGCAACAACCATGAGTAACTCCAGCCAAATTATTTATGTTGTCCACAGGTTTGTTTCTTCTCATTAATTACTTTGTTTTAACTTCCATTGAGGTAATGTTCACATAAGCTATATTTTGAAATTTACAAGATGCTTTAGAGTAATACTGGTGCTATCTGAACTGCTGAGCTTGATGTGTTCTATATTTAGTGGAGAGGCGCTTCTGGGACATGCACCACAGCACACTGGTTTGAACCACACCATTGACTAAACGGGTGGTCGCAGCACAGCCGGTCCTGATGTGCCTCTTGCAGCTTTCCACCAAATAGCCAATAAAAGCGGAATGCAGCACACATGGACCTTTTAGACATTTCTCTGATCTACTGCAAATACGTAATTGTGTATGTATATATATTTATAATGGCAGGTGGATCTACCGGAGATCTAGATCGGCGGGTCGCCAGCAGATATTAGCAACAGAGCAGAGAAGGACAGAGCATTGGTTATAGGAAGGACAATAAGGAGACAAAATATATTAGAGCTGATGTGACCTGAGGAGTGAGAGAAGCGATCTGGCAGAGATCAGACCAATGTTGAAATACTGAGACAGCGATGACACAATATCAGCCGCCGCGATCCACAGCTCCATCTCCAAAACAGACATGCCCATAACATGATTTTCACGTTTTTACAATAAAACTATCAAGTTATAACGTGATATGTTTTACGTTTTCACAATACAAATATCAGGTCATAACAGGATATGGTCCCAAAATTCTTGTATATGTCGCACAGTGGATATCCACTGGATATTTTATTTAAAGTTCAATATTCAGCATGAAAAAGCACAAGGCATACATGCAACACACACATCATCAATTTACAATTTTATCGTTTTATTAGCTTCTCATCATAAAGAGTGAATTTGCTCCCAACTCAGTTAGCTGCATCTGTGAAAAATAGGCTTTACACGATCAGGATTTTAGAGGCCGATCACCGATCACCGATCAGAGAGCTTTAAAAAACCGATCACCGA
>JBBDHI010000019.1:7962982-7984484 GCA_037177115.1 Craterocephalus stercusmuscarum
TTTACTTTATATAAACCATAAATTAATGATTTATTTGTGAAAAGGAAGGATTTAAAAGCATGATACGTTACCTTTAACATTAGAGTGACGTCTGAGATGTAGCTCTTTGGGTTTTTTGCGGTTTATCTGAGTATTGCATGGTCGTTCCTTAGTTTAATTCATTAGGACATCTACTCCTGGGAGGATCGCAATCAATTAGAACGTAATATTCTTTAAAGTAGAGCGGTGAAATCTAAATTGTTTTGAAATAGACTTATAATTACTTACATCTTTATTCCTGTGGAAACTCTAAAGGCTCATCTGTCCTCCCACTATGTATGTAAATAACGTTGTTATGGTGTGTTTGATTAGACTCAGAGGTCGGAAGTCAGATCTGAGAACAGTAATGGGGGAAGTCAGAGCAAGTGAGTCTTCCCCAACTTCCCAAGTCAATTACCCAACTTCAAGCGGAGAGAGCATTTCCGACTGGGAACTTGACAAATCTGAATCGCGAGTGCAAACCGAATGCACAATATAACCAGCAGAAGGCAGCATCAAGTTCACTCTTCGGCCTGACACCCATTTTAGTCAACAGTTAAATGGCAATGGTAGAGGAGCTCACGATAACGAACATTCTCAGAAAGAGACATAAAAAGAGGAGGTACAGTAAGCGCGGCCATTGCAGATTCTATTTCTTGGTTCATTTTGCTGGTTGCAGGATAGCAGCACCGTGCAGCACTGCCCCGGCAGTTTCCAGTGTAATTAATCCGTTTGCTACGTTTGGTTGGTCTTTGAAAAAAACAAATGCATGTAAAGGATGCAGAAGATGGACGAAAGTCTCCGTATCTATCTTCAGAGCACATCAGCCCTCTGTGATAAAAATGACAAATGATTTACAAATGGGATTTTATCATGCACTACTATTTGCTTTGATTGCATTTAAAAGAAAAAATCTTATGATATAAATTAGAAAATGCTCTTCATGGGAATATCTTACATAACAGTGACAACATTCAAACTTACTTAGAAAAAAAAATCTATTTGTCTGCAAAGCAAGTAGAGTACAACATTCCTCTCCGGTGAGACTTGGCTTCAGATCTGCCCTTCTCTTGGCCTCCTTTGCAGACTTCTGAACATCCAGCTCTAGCACTAATCCAGCCCATCCATCCTGCTTTGATGAGGATTTCAGGACAATGTGGTGTGTGACAAAGCACTCTGCAGTCTGCGACAGTATGCATTCATGTCCTCCTCATGTAGATATAAAAAAGGCTGACCAGCTACAGTACTGTATTCAGCTGCTTGTTCTCCCATCTGAATACCTGCCGAACAGCTTGTTCTCTATGTGAACACGGGTCGTACATTGCTCTGAAAGCTGCATGGTGGCAGAGAGATGCCACGCCTGAGGTGAAATTAGAGTTTGGGAGATGCATAAAAATTAGTTTATCTTGTTTTTATTAATTAATTCTTTTTCTCTGTAACAGAATTTATATTCTTAAAGGAAAGCAAATTACATCACTCACCAGATGGACTAATACAGTTACATAAGAGCCACATCACTTTAAGTATCCCCGTCTCTTACAGAGTATAATTATACTGAACATTAATGATAATACGTCTAAAATATTAGATAAATATAAAGAATCATTACTTCGGGGTTCTTCATCTCTGGTCCTTTTGGTCCGCTAACTTGTAGGTTTAAATTAAGTGGATGTTCTAAACATCTTTTCTCAAGTTCTGCACAAACCTGTAAACGAGATATTAATTTGGGACAGGGCAGTGTAGGCATGGAAACAGCTAAAACCTGGACGACAGTGGCCCTCAAGTACCAGAGATGCAGAACTGTTTGACATTATTTATCCGAGGAATATTGGGGTGGAAAACGGCAGTTTGTCAGCAGAGGAGTCCAAATTGTCTGCTTGAGTGAAAAACTCTGGATGAATAACAGCTGAGTCATGATTTGAATGAAAGGAAAAAGGAGAGATTGTGTGAAAAAGGTTGCAGTTTTCAGCCAGGTCAGTTAAAAGTATTCGACTGTCAACAACAGATAAGTACTGGACAGGAAACCTAAGTCAGACCTTGTTTTTTATAAGGCGGGATGAGCAGAACTCAACACCACAGTATATTTCTATCCACTCGCATTTCCAACTGCCTTATAAAAACACCAGTAGGAAGACATAAAAATGACAGGCTGAAACTGAAAACACAGAAAAAAAACATTCATGGCTGAGATGAAAAAGTTTGTTCCAGTTAATAATTTAGTTTAGCTAATAATTGATTGCGTAGACAGTCTGTAATGGTCCTTAAATAATTTCACGCAACAAAGACCATATTTGTGTCATGTTCTCCCAGCATGTTTTTGTCCAGTTGCAGCTTATTTTCTTTTTATTACATCATGCAGACATGCCCTCAATCAAAGATGTTACTTAACTCATCCCTTTTGGCGCAGCGCATGTTATAAAACTGTGTGAAAACAGAAAAACTGAGCATGAAAATTGGCAAATGAGCCATTTTACCTGGCTATGAAGCTGTTAAGGAAATAATTAAAAATAGATACTTCAACCTCTTACAGACACATAATCATTTTACCCGCTCTGGTGTAAAACTAAGCTTTCCGCTCATTTTACAGGACAGTGTTTTGAAATACTAATTCTTGAATGAATCATCACAAACTTATGATTAATGGTGAATTCTTCACTGAAGAGCTGCTCAGTCATTGCTAAACTATATGATGAATCTTTTGCATGTTGTCGGTCCTTTCTGAGATGTGAATCAACAATGAATATAATGTTTCACAGCATTTTTACTCCACAGAAGGAAAAACAAGTTACAGACTGCGAGTAACAAATTGGTTTTAAGAATGAGCCATTTTGTCCAATTTTGAGCTTAATTGGCCTAAATTGAGAGATCTTACATTAACTGCAACATGATTAACTTCCATGGATTCGTAACGTTAAAACTCTTGCCAAGTGCATCTCACTCACTCCAGCAACATAGTCTGAATAATTTGGTAGCCAGCCTGCATTTGTGTCTGCATGCCAAATCATCTTTTGTGTTATTTGCATGCACTTTTTGTGGCTTTGCGTAGCATGTTACACAACATACAGTGAGAAGATAATACCCAGCCTTGTTTGTTTTTTTTCTTACTTAACTTTAAACATGTGGGATGCCATTTTAACAACATAAAATGACACACCAAAGTATGAAAATGCATGTAAAAGACATGCGGAAAAAGCCGGAACCTGAGCAGGCTGTGCATCAGGTTTTCGTCCATTTTCAGGATTTGTGGTATGTTGTTTATCTCGTTTTTGGATATGCTGTACATTTTTACTACTCTGTGTTTGACCACCCCATTTTTCCACCAAAACTACTCATTCTGATCCACCTATCAACCAAACTACCATCAGAAAAAGCAGACCAATCACACGATAGCTGCCAGACAATACACAAGATAAATGTATGCCCATCTGTCGAGAACAAGCTTGAAGAACTCCCTAAGCAGGACTATGAGGAAAAAAGTTACACCATTCTTTTCTTGCAGCATTGACAGAGAGAGAACAACTAGGGCTATCTGTTCTGGTAGAGCCAGCCGGTTAGCTTAGCATGCTATATTTTTCTTTACAAAAGAAACCAATTAGCATGGTGTGTTACTTTAGGAGAGGAAGCAAATTGGCTAAGTTTGTTGTCTCTCCCTTTATGAGAAGCAATCAGACAGGTTATCAGTCTATCAGAATATAAACTGTCGAGGAAAAAACGTTAATAATAGAAATGTTCAGTTTTTCCTTTAGCAACACCTGCTCCCAGCTTAAAGCCATGATAACAAAGATCCCAAAAGTTTGATGCAAAAGTTACCATTAATGTCACCAGAAAGCGTTTAGAACCTCTTTTATAAATAGAGGAAACGCTCATTAGATGATTTAAGAGTGTGGTTAGCGCTGCAAACACAGAACATGTCAGCCTTTCAGCAACTTACTCCACCACAGTCTTGTAATATCTCAGTGAAAACATTGCACAGACATAAAGTTGGCAGTGAAACACAGGTTTATCTCCGACTATCAAAACACACTGACAACACAGAAACAGAATGCATATTAAACAGCTCACTCCCAAAGAGGAACCTGATGTCGTTTGGTAAAAATGGTGCAGTGAAATGGAAGAAAAGCAGAAACTGGCACAAGACTGAAGTTTTCAGGAGTATGCGATACTTTAATCTATTCCAGCTTCTAAATTGGGTAAAAACACGGATTACATAAGAGCAGACCTTTGTGTATTCCTGGGCCTCTGAGCATGTGTGCAGTCGTTGTGGCAAGAAGTTTGGCTAGCTGAGAGTTTGTCTGGATATTACACACATCTCTAAGTTCCACTCTGAGGTACACAGCTTTAACTGAAAAAGTGCAGCAGTCAGGAGCACAAGGTCTCTGTGTGTAAGACACGCTCCGAGCTGATGTAATCTTAGCAATGCTGAAAATAAAAATTCCTTTTAGTACTCGAGGAATATAAAATAAGTGCCTCTGACGATATTGCGACGGTATCAGCGTGAGATTTACATCAGGCTGCAAGCACATACTTTATCGAGAGGTCCAAAAATAATAAACTCTCTTCCAGAACACAGTAAGCTGCTATTTTTCTGTTTTAGTCTTACATAACCTACTGTATATACGTTCTAGTGTAAAGAAAACTCAAGCCAGTTGTAAGACTTTAAGGTTTAGTGACTGACTTATTTAAACAAAAACTATAAGAATTTTTCATTTTTAGTGACTAAACATGAATTTACTGTTTTTTCCTTATTTCTTTTCCATTTTGGGGCTTTATTTTGTTGTTTTACTCTCTTTTTTAACAATAACTTATATTATATAGACAAAATCTGATACGCAGTCAAACAGTCCCAATGAAATGCTCACACCCCCTCCAACAACTGAACATATGGATTAAATGATAAGTAAACAGTTTCAACTTAGCATGGGTGTTACATCAGAGTTGCAAGATTAAGCCTCCTTTTGTTTAATGATATTATGAAAAGTAACATCAATTAATAAATCCAGAAGACCGTTAACACTTTCGAGACCATCTGGGAGACGAAACTGAATCTGCTGTATAATATAAAAGTGTCTTAATCCAATTCAGATGTGTAGCAGCTGTTTCCGAAACTTGGACAGCTGGAACTGCGGAAACAGAAGTTGCAGCCGATTAATTCTATTATTCTAAAGAGGAAGCGTTTCGGGATTCATTATGATGTGATGAGGTTTTAGAAACATTTGAATGCATATATATATATATATATCCAACAGCTACTTAGCCCAAACACGTGAAAGAACCAAACTGCAGCAGCTGAAACATTTTCAGCAAGGTTTATAATTTGTACAGTTGGGGACCTGGTAAGAGTTCATTTTGAGTGCACTGCATCAGTTTGTTTACATGTGGCAGGGAAAACTAACACATGTAAACAGTAGGGATGCAACAATACATCCAAAATCAATTTAAAATCGATTCAAACTTTTTTAAATGGCAATCGATGTAGAAAAAAGGAAAATCAATGCAGATGTAATGCATCAATGCAATCAACGCAGATGAAGTTCAAAACAAATAAAACTTCTTTTGTTCATAATATTTGTTCAGTGTTACGTTTTGTTAGTACAACAGGCAATAGAAGGTCACAGTTTTAAACAGGAAAGAAAACGGCAAATATATGAGAAAAAGACAATTCATTTGGCCATAAAATAACCTGAATTAAACGTTGTTGGAAATCGCAAAAATTCTAAATCGAGAATCGAATCGTAGCTTGAGTGAATCGTTACATCTCTAGAAAACAGTAAAGCTTCATGCCATTTCTGCAAGACGTTTTTGAAAGTATTAACAATAAGGCTTTTAACCTAAAACCCAGAAGTAGCCTTACTCTGATCAGCTTATTAGGTGATATCCAGGTAAAGGGTTGTTAAAATGTGGGGTGAGACTAAAATTGGGCTAACCTCAGTGTGTGTGTGTGTCTGAGTATCTGGTCCTACATGCTTTAGCCACAGAAATGTGGTTTAAAATGGCAGTTATCTGGAACTGAAGCTGAGGGGGAAAAAAAGCAAAAACATTTCATTCATCTAACCCACATTAATGCTCACTGCCGAACTTTACTGCACAAATACACACTGTTTTGCTGAATGAGAAACAGCAAGCCGAATTCTACAGCAGCATCAGAGCCACTCCGCCGAACATGCAGCTGATGTTATACTGGACAACACTTCTAAGGATGTAAGCAGGTGAAACCAGACGCAGCGCACATGACCACTGCCCTGCCCACCATGATAGCCCACACAATAAATTCCCCCTAATCCCAACCGTGTCTTAGAAAGGCTTCATCCTTCTAACACGCAGCTTCACCAATTTATCTTTTCATGGCTTTTAAAAAAAAATTTAAGAAAATTAAAAAATGGATTCATTGTTCACTCAAACAATAAGCTAAATAATAACAAGTATCTGTATTTTTCACACAAAAGCTTTGTGTAATTATAATAACCCAAGAGTTCAGTACCCATGTGCATTACCTGATGCCTTTTGTTATCTTCTGTTGATCATCACAGTACATGTAGATTACCATCAAGCAGGCTTTTTCCATGGATAATTTGTTAACAGGAATACAACCTGAGCTTAAATACACAACAAACAGAAAGCATCTGATCAGTGGAAGCGTCTGAAACAACAATAGACTAGCAGCACACGTGTGGTAAACATCCCCAGCTTCAAAATCTGCAGCACTGCCAGGAGTTGGACAGACAATGGAGAAGACCAGACGCACACTTGTCCTGAGGACAATAGTTTCTAACAGGTTGCGTTACACTGACCGCAAATTAAACCTCAGAGTCTCTACCATCCCAATCATTATCATTTTCACCCTCCCACGTGAAGTTTTCACGAGACAGCCCGATAGATAGAAAAAAAAATCACCTGTTTATATAATAAGGTTTATTTGTGCGTCTAAATAAAGGTTTTGCGTTAAAAAGCGATAAATTCCACACACACAGAGCTCTTACCGCGCTGCAACCGATG
This sequence comes from Craterocephalus stercusmuscarum, assembly GCA_037177115.1. Classification (NCBI taxonomy): domain Eukaryota; kingdom Metazoa; phylum Chordata; class Actinopteri; order Atheriniformes; family Atherinidae; genus Craterocephalus; species Craterocephalus stercusmuscarum. Next base: position 7,969,994 of record JBBDHI010000019.1, read on the forward strand.
CTGCCTCGTTCTGTTTATATTCCGGGGTGGTTTTTTTCTCCCGTCTCAACCAGTCGCTCGTCTCATGGACGCAAATCTCGACCTCACTTCCATGTGCTCGCGACCAGAACCACGCGCTCAGGGGAGAGCTTTGGATATGGCGCATGACGTCACGACGATGCTGGAGAGCCAGTTGAAAAACCGTCACAGATTCATCTGTGATGCAGCTGTGGAGCCCTATAACTGTATGTGGGATTGAGTGGAAGACTGTTTGTCATTTATTCATATATTTAATGCATATTTAGATTTTATTCTTTTAAAATCTATTATCTCAATCTGTCGGAGAAATGATCGTTTTAGTTTAAAAACACACATTTTGACTAGTGTCTGCAGAAGAAACTTTAATGAACGTGATAACACATTTTAAGCAGGTGGTTCAGTTTTCATGCACTGTAGTTATATCCTGACATGATCAGCATCAGATGAACTTTCCTGGACATTGTTAAACCATACAAGTAATGCAGCGACTTCCCAAGCTTATGATGCACCAACACGAGGCTCCAACAACAACATTCAGGAGGAAAACTGTGAGATAGTGTCCCTACATGTGTGAAATAGGTCTACAGGTCGGCAGAAATCACCATTTATGTACAAAACAGCAAAGAGAGCAAAACCGCATCACTCTACAACCCAGATTTATTGGAAGTTTCCTCTTACATTTTATCTGCTTACCTTGTCTTCTTTACAAACTTGTACTCTCACATGCATGCTTAGGAAAAATTACCCGACTTTAACCTTTGTGAGCCCCCTCTGAGCATCTCCCCAGCTAAAAACGACTCATATTCCCTGAATATTCATCAAAATAATGCAGTTATGTGGCTGTACTGTACCTCCCCTCCATGTGAACGTGTTAGGTCATAGAGCAGTGTTAAAATGTCTGAGAAGTGTCTTTTCACGGTAAGAACAACGACACAAATTCAAGAAAACATTTTATATTTCAAAAGGAATCTATGAACAGAATGCAAAAAAGAAAGAAAAAAAAAACAGTGGGTCTGAACATCCAGACAATTGAGAAAATACATTTTCTTAGAAATATTATGTACAAAACATAAAAACTTTTTAGTTTGAGCCTCCAACAGGATAGCCCCATTTTTTAACATTTTATTAATAAAAATAAAAATTTAAATATTTAATCCACCCATAACTTCAGCTGAGGCAGTTTTAACATTGAAATCAAACGAGATTCCAAACAACTTAACTCACTTTGCATTTGCATGCAATAACAACTGTACATCAAGTCTGCAATTTTCATGGGAAAAAAAAAACAAAAAAAACAAACAGCAGAAAAGTCTCTGGTTCATATTTCAAGCGCGAGAGCCCTGCAGCTGTGCAAGTCTCTGCTTTAAAAGTTCACTTTTCCTTCTCAGGTGCTCTTTCATTGAGACGAGTCTCTGTTCATCTGACTGCATGCTGTAGATGCACTCTGTCGCCTTTTTCAGGATCACCACTTTGGCTGCCTTCTCGTTGTTGGCCACCTCAGGGATCTCATCTCGCAGGGCGAAGAAGCTCAGCTTGAGCTCATTCCGCCTCTGCCGCTCCAAAACGTTATGAGTCCTTCTCTTGTCATAGTCCTCCGTGTCGGACGTCCGAGGACTTGAACACTTGCGGTTGCTGCTGATCTGTTTGAGGACTCTGCTGTGACTGCCGCCGCCGCCGCCACCTCCTCCTCCGCCGCTGATGCTGCTCTCCAGCTTGAGCCTCTTGACAGCCGGCTGCTCGTGTTTCATGGATGGATGGGCGGCGTAATTATGCTGGTGGGTGGAGACGTGGCACCTCTTCAGCACAAGTGGGCTGGGATGTCTGGTCTCCAGTGGGCTGGGGTCACACCGCTTCACTGCCTGCCTCTTCTCCACTGTGACCACATCAATCTCCTCTTCCTCCTCCTGGTCGTCTTCATCGTCGTCCTCGTCGTCATCATCATCCCCATCTTCATCTTCTACAGAAAAAAACGAAACAGAACTGTCAGAGTGGGGGTCTTTACTTTGCCGTCTGCCTCCCTCTCTCCTTCCATGAGCTGATTACTTAACATGCAAAACATGCATCAAGCTAGTCATAGTAATCTACATACATAGTAGTCTAATGACTTTCCTCATTCCTGTCAATCTGATTGCAAATCACATTAAATAAAGATTCTACCTAATATTCTTCATAATAGCGTCATAAAATGACCCCTGTCATTCCCAATCCTTGCTCACTCAGCACAGTGGGAAACTCCTGATCGCACAGAGGGGTGTGTCTGCAGGATGAACGCATGTTCAGCTTACCCGAGTCACTACAGCTGCTGCTGCTGCCGCTGTTAGGCGGCGTGTCCAGCCCCAGATCCTTACTAGGAAGCGTCCCCGCGCTCAGCTTGGGTGTCTCCGCAATGGGGTAGGGAAAAACCACTGAAGGATCGATGCACTCCGACGCGGATGTGTTCAGGTCTTGCAGGTAGCTGCTGTTAAGCTTCCACGCCGCGGGGTCTGCCACGTCCCCGGCAGCCGTCTCCTTCCGCGCGGCGTGCAGGGAGGCGAGCCGCTCCGAGACCACTTTCTTCAGCTTGGCCGCCGCGGAGAAGCCGCTCCACATGCAGTCCTGGATGATGATGGACTTGAGGAAGGTCTGGGAGTAGTCGGCGTCGCAGATGATGCTCTGGTTGACCACGTCGTCGCCGAGGAACTCGGTCACCATCTCCAGCTGATCCGCCGTGGAGGGGAAGAGGCTGGACAGGGACGGCCGCCGGCTCGGGGAGAGGGGAGGGGTCGGCAGCAGTTCAAATTTCTTCCAGATGTCTTCGCTCGGTGCCGGAGGCTGGAGCTGCTGAGGGTAGAAGTCCTCCTCCTCGTTGTCATAGTAGAAATACGGTTGAAGAGAGTCGTAGTCGTAGTCATAGTTTTTACTCGTCAAACCGGAATTCAGCGGCATGGCGTCCTTAGTGATGCTCTCCTTATGCTGAAGCTGACTGAAGAGGGGGAAAAACTCATTAGTGCTTTCTAGAAGGTTTGGGAGTTGAAAAGCAGACAGCTGCTTGTCACTGATCCTGCAAACATTAAGTGTGAGCAAGATCACATGGCCGCTCCAAAACATCGACCTTACGTGCACGCACTGCAGGCATGCACCGGTGCTGCTGCAGCAGGTGCTCCCACAAACCGGGCACCGATAGTAAAAATAACTGCAAGGAGGGGAAAACCCGCCTCTACTACTCAGCTCCTGGCGACACACTAATGCATTTCGAGTAAATTACCGTGGGAAGCTGCAGCAACCCGCTCTCTCCCTTACCTTTGAAAATTTTAGACCGTAGCAGAAAAAAGAGGCAAAAAAGAGGCGCGAGACGGGGGAGCAGCGTTATTCCAGTGCGATAGTAACATTAAATCCTTCCTCGTCGTATTGGCTTCCAGTCAGGCTCTGTGAAGCATGCATGCAGAGTTAAAAGGCTGCAGCAGCGACTCGGCGAGGACGACGCGCAGTCTGTCATCAGCGGCGTGACACTCACAGCTGAGCGCCTAGTGGGCTGCAATAAAAAAGCCGTAGCACTCCGCCGAGTGTATCCTTCCGCCATAGATTTTTTTTTTCCCGCGAAGCCGTTGCTAGCGTTGAAGATGTAGCTCCCAAATGTGTTTTTTCACCCCCATTTATGGCCTTTTATCATGTTTAAACTCAGTATAGCTTAAAATTATACTTAAGCAATAAAATTTCATCCTAAATCCACCCCGTTTGTCTTTTTTAAAATTATTATTATTACGCCGGGTCCATTTACAGAAGTGGGAGGGGTCACAGTAGAGTATTGACGGCTTTGAAAAAAATACTAACGCAAAAAGTAATCACAGAAAGGACGCTGTTAAACTACACCCCGCCAAAAATACACAAACCGTACTACGTTGACGTTTGTAATTGTAAAACAGACCTCATTCCTCTCGTCATGTGTGCAACATAAAAATGCAATATTTCACTACTTTTAATTTTTTTTAAATAACCACACTGGTGCTGTATTTGTTGTATTATAATTTTTTAATAGTAAATGTGTGGAAATAAGGTTAACATAAAGAAAACGTCCGTTTTGCACAGTCGGTGTATCGATTTCGCGGAAGCTCACAGGTGCAGCAGCTTACCCGGGTCTGCCTGCAGCCTCTGACAGCTCTTAACCGGCTGAAACAGGTGATTTCAGCAACCTTATATGACTGCAGTTTGGGGAGTTTTTGTAAATATACACGCTATTAAACAAACACTGGAAAATTTGTCTGCATACAAATAATGAAGCTCACATGTGAGTTGAATAGATTGGCACCAATTAACTACAGGAAGGAAGCAATTAAAGGAATCAGATGGGTACCGCAGTTGGATGGAGTCCTCTTCTGCTGCTGTGGAGGATGGAGGGGATTGGCGGGCTTAGAGCGCCCTCTGCTGTTTGAAAGGCTGCAGGACTGATGGGCGTGGGGGTCAAAGCTGAACACAAACTGCTCTAATCATGCGTGAACTGAGAGATTAGTTTTAAACAGTAGATCAGAGAAAATATAGGCGAGTGACTGTGATTGAGTAGCAACAATTGGTTGGTTGGTGGAGCTCTTTTATCAAGGTTCCCTTTAAAGATTCTGGATAAAGCGTTAATTTAATTAAGCACACATTCTTTTGACGGTCAACTCCTCTTGGATGAAATTGGGATAAAATTGATTCTATTGAGTCACTACTCAGTTCATTTGAGATATTTCTATTATAATATGATAATCTTTTTATTGTTTATCATTTTAAAGCTAAAAAAGTTTTCACATCCCCCACATTGCTTTTCTTTATGCCCTCCATCATTTTAGGAGGGGGAGGGAAGGAAACCGGAAATTATTACTATATCTGTAGCTCTTTGAATGTGCATATGGACTTGTAGAGTTTTGCAAGTAGCGGGTGCAAATACATGTGAATAAAGTAGTATACATATGAAGAAATTGTTAAACTATGAGTCTTGACAGAGGAGCTGCAGAAATTGCAATCATCATTGACTTATAACTTCATAACAGGTTTTGGATGGACCGTTATTTACTCCCTTGTCCACCCACATACCACATTATATGTCTTGGGTCTATAGGACAGGAATATCCTTAGTAATGCTCTTGAAACTTTTTAATGTTCCAGCTAATAAGCCGGGGCTGTAAAAAAATCAAGAAACCCATTCTTTGTTATGATAAAAATAAATCTCCCCCATAAATCCAATCCCTCAAATATAAAAACATATTTTGTAGATTTTATGAGGAATAGTAATAAGCTGCAGATGACTTGAGCAAGGCATGACCTCCCTGACTCTTCGTGTGATTGGCTCAGTGTAGATAATTGCTTATCAAACCTAAACCTAAGCAGCCCCTCCAATGAAGGTTATCTGTATGTTTCTGAGGCAAAAGAAATATTTGACTTGCAGCACACATATGTGCATATAAGAGGAGATTTAGGAGTAGGTGTGTTCATTGCAGACATTAAATAAGTGGGCATATTTTACTTGTGTACCTCCATTTGCACTACACACAGAGGAAAAGTGGCATGTGCTGTTTCATGAAGTTAAATCCAGTCTAAAATAGATTCATTTTACACACTAATGTCTATTATTGTTTACTGAAACTACTCCAAAGTTCCAGCTTTGCATTTCCCTTCTAATCCAATTAAATGTAGCCAATTAAAGACATCGAATATCCAACCTCCTAATTTCATCAAGCAGATACTGTATGATCCAGCTAAAAAGTGAGCATTGCCATAGGAAGACAGGCATTAACTCAGAGTATATTAATGCAGGAGATAGCAGTGACTGTTTGATTATTGCAGCCGTGTATTATAGTCATGATGTAAAATATCTGAATCTGTGTATGGACATCTTCGATTTTTACGTTTTCATATGACTAGGATTTTTCATTCTTCCCAAATAGTTTTGCTTTTACCGTTTAAATTCCATTCATGCTGTATCTCTTTACGTAGGTTATATAGATTAATTTGGCTTTTTGTCATGTAAATGTTTCCATCTCAGTCTCAATTTAACCAGTTAAAAGAGGAATTAGCACTTTCTCTCAGCCATTCAAAATGTAGTTAGAAATTAAATATTTGACCTTTAAAAAAAAATAAATAAAAATCTTGTAAAGCAGCACACCAATGGAAGAGAGCCATGAGAAGGAGAGCAGAGGAATGAAGGAGAGGGGAAGTAGCTGAGGTGCATTTCATGAGTTTCTGTTATCTGTATGTGGAAAAGGAAATCCCCAAACTGAAATTACACCCTGTCTTTTGCTTCGATGCTCGCTCCTTCATTCTTTCTCTCACGCCTCTCTTTTCCTCGCTGCGGGATGCTGTGAGCAGGATATTGATCATAACCACCAGATTCTGTTTTGTGGTCATGGTGCTTATCGGCTCCGGATGTTTCTTGTGTTACTGTGTTTGAGGGCGCCTGGAGACACAGAGGGAAGCTTTGAGAGCGGCTGGCATCGTTTCCTCTGATAGGTGGAGACTCAGGAGAGACTGGATTGTGTTTTTTCCCCCGCCTCTCATAAAGTCTGAGGATTGAGAGCAAAGCTTCACCCTATGCTCTCTGAATTTAAAAGCAATTAACCTTTGTTAAATTACAAATGAATTCATTCTCCATTTATGTCCAATAGTGTCTATATCTAATATTTTTTGGTAAAAATACTACTACAAGAAATATTTGTTTCGAATGATTATGATAATTATTTTAACAGATTGGATCTGGGGAATGAACGCTAAACTGATCAAAATATAACAAATTCATATATATGTATTATAAAGCTTAGAGACCACCATTCAAGTGGTTTGCAGCACTGGGACCTGTAGTCATGGTAACAGTGCAACAGAAACACACATTATTTTATAGCACCGTAAGGCAGGTTCTTCTACATTTTTTAGGTAAAGTTATCCTCAGAATAAATTATGTTTTTTAAAAGGCATGTTTAAGGTGAAGGATTAAATGAAAAAGAAATAGTTTAACTTGTATAGAAATCAAATGATTAAAGTAAAATTCTAATGAGAAATTAGAGGAAAAGGCGCGAGGATAAAATGGGAAAACCTAAGGAGAAATGTGATGCATTGTACTGTATGACATCTCGTCCATCTAATAAACAGCAGACACTACAGCCTTACACGTAAAATGGCTGGATGGAGAGATGTGATACTTATATTCACCACTGATTATTTTATCAGTGAAGCTGCACAGAACTATGTTAGTTTTTCCCTGATTTATTTATTTATTTATAGTATTATACATAAACGCTTTTGTGCTAAAACCAAAGAAACCCACACTTATAGTTTGGCACACTGATGATGACTCATCTGCATCTTTACTTCACTGATTTTCATTTTAGAGAAATGTAAATGTTTTTGACTTTTTGAAAGGTTAAATCAAATAAGTGGCTGAATTGATGATAGACATAATTAAATTTAAATTATGACCGACTGAAGAGGGCTTATTTCAACAAATCTGTGGAAAGCTACACATAGCTGATCTGAGCTTACAGAGAGGTGTTATTAAAATGTACTGTTTTGTGTTATTTAGATGTCTTCACAAAATAGCCTCATTCATATAAGTGCTAATCACAACTCATCAATGTCTTTGAGAGATGCTTTACAACTGAGTTTGCAGCTGCGTTTGATTGGCACTGATGCACCTATTAAATAGCAGATTATATCAACAATGGAACATAGAAAATTGTGTCTCCAACCTACCTTATACTTAGGGTAAGGGGCAGGAAATGAGAAAATGACAACAATATCTAGGTCAGACAAAGAGAAATAATCACATTAACATATAAAGTTACTGATAATACAAAGAAAGACCAAAAACAGCATTTGAATTTCTGACCACAAATAAAACAACCTATGCTGTGTGGCATATACTGTATGTCTTTCTTGTCTGAATATTAACAACCAGTCAATCGAGCAAGAAAAAATCAGTTCGGTTATAACTCTTACGACAAGCTGTAGCATTTATAGTGTCTGAATAGCAAAGGTGTGAGTATTTTTTACCAGCAACAAGAGAGTCATCACAACTGAAGAAAAGCTGATGGCTCGTGTTTGACAAGCATGTGCACACACTGCATTTAAAGCATTTAATGAAGAGACAGACTGAAACACGGTGAAACAGAGGAAACTGAACAGGTCAGCAGCAGACACATATTGATAAATTGAGGGTGTGCTCCTTCTCATACGGCCAGGACACGAGTCAGCATGATGCCTTAGGATGAAGTACAAAATCAATAGCTGCTCAGCCTTAGACAGTGAGAAGAGGCTGCCAGCCAAGCAGTCAACAATAAGAAAATGGCAGATCAATCAGGCTGCTCAAGAGCTAATTGTGTCATTAATTATTGACAGTAACGACGGACAGTTATTGACACAACCTGAATCAGCTAACAGTGTTCGCTCTAACAGAGTGGGGGTTTTGTATATTCATCAGGAATGATTTGCTTGTTTTTTTTTATATTGTTCAAATGACTCCATTTACAACTATAAGTGACAAGATTTCTTTTTGGATTTTTAAAGTATACTAGTGTTTAGAAACTGGTTAATTAAAAAAAAACTGTTACCAAATGTGTACTGTGGGTGTGACGGAACAGCGTGCTGTAGATCAGCATATATTGTACAGTTTTACCGTAAACCACATCCCCATTCTTGATTTTCCATCAGCACCATACCCCACCCCAACCTTTCACTTCCTATTTAAATCAAGAAGGAAAAGTTTGAGTAAATGTCAAACAGAATTTACAGTTACCTAAATCAATCAGAAGGAGACAGTCTGTTATACAATGAAATAAGCTGAATATCCTTTAAATTCAGGACAGATTATTTTAAATAATAACATTCAAAAGACTAGAAGCACTCAGAGAGTGCAGACCTCCACCTCATCAAAGGGTCACTCACCTAGAAAAAATCACAAAATTCTAATTAGTCCATCCAGTATGTTTTGAACCATCTGGATTACCAGATTCAGAATATCAACACGATCTGGGTCAAACAGTGTGGGATCAATACAGGTACCTGTAACTAGAAGATGGTGTGTGGTGTGTGATGGTGTTTTATAACATTTTGAACATGGCTGCAGTGAATGCATGTGTCCTCTACATGAACTGCATCCATGCCAGAATGACCCACTGTGTGTTTGTGGTTGAACTCTCCACGTGTGATACGATAAATCTATATCTTTAAGTATATGATAGATGAGTGGTGTATGCTAAAGTATTAGACATTTTCTATTTTAAAAACAAGGCAGGGTACACCCGGGGCAGGTCACCAGTTCATGAACTACGCTTACACTGGGAGAACATGCAAACTCATCAGTCATCAGAGAAAGGTCACTTTTTCAAATCCCTCCCAGCTCGAACCAGCAACCCTGCCAAGTTCTGGTCCAGTGACCTCCTTGCTGTGAGGCTGCGCTGCTAACCACCGCACCACCGAACAGACATGATCCGGTGGTGCGCTGCATAACAGAATCCCTCAATCAAGTTCCCTCAACATATGAAATGATGAAACTGAGAAAAGTTCTTTTCAGCGTGCTCATGTTTATTTTAATGCTACTAACACATTCGTACAAATATTTAGTTTACCACTGTGTTGCACCATCACTTTGTTGTTGTTCTGAAAAGTGAAATAGAAAGCCTGTCCTTATTGATAAGATGCCATCAGCTTAATTTTCGGGGGATCATTTATTGCAACAAGTGGTTTGTTTAATATGCCCATTCATGTCTATGAAATTGTGCTGGTGCAAACCATGCAGATTATCTTGCTGGAACAACCAGATATTTGTAGACCTTGATGAAAACATTTTTTCTACAAAATTCCAATTTTCACCCCTGTATCAGTAATGCCTTTAGAGGTATACAAGTCATTCTAGACCACTGCTTCTCAAACTTTTAGAGCCGTGACCCCCAAGATGACATTTATTGGTGTTACTGACCCTCCCTTAAGGGATGACAATTGTTGATTATATATCACATAGATCCTCTAAATATAAGCCTTGAAAACGGTCTGCCGTCATAAATAAGGAAGATTAATGTGAATTTATGCATTTATGTGTTAAAGACTGGAGGTGTTAAATTTAGTTTAATGTCTTTGTTTATGCTTTAATTTTGACATGACATGATAAAAATCCCAAATTTATTTGATAAATGTACATTTTTGCCAATTATCTGGGGAGCCCTTGAAATTATTTTGCGACCCACGTGTGGGTCCCGACCCACAGATTGGGAACCACTGTTCTGGACCATTAAAACTGATGCCATCGCTGTTCTTTATAACAGTCTGGATGGTTTTCTTCCCAAAAGCAACTGGAACGGCGACTCAGTCTGTGCCAATGCATCTCCATGATATATGCAAAATGTGTTTTTCACAGTTTTACACTTTCACTCATTCCATTTAAAATTAGCCTAAGATCAAAGTAGCTGTTTTTATGATGCTTTACATGAGCTCAGGAACTGGCTAAAATGTTCTGTATTTCTGCAGAAATATAACCTTAAAACAATTTTATATGAGTAGATTTTACAATTTGAAAAAAACTATTATAAACTCAAGATTTAGCCACTAATGCCAGGTTAAAGGTGAGGCGTGTAGCAAAATCAGAGGTTTATGACAGAAAAATGCATTGTATCATTAACCCTGTTACATTTTTATTCTCTTAGACAGAGCCGTTTATCTACTTATGTCTGCTTCTTTACCATTATATGTCAGTAAATCCTAGACACCTTATAAATTCAAAATTAGAAGTTGTTGGTCTCAGTCCAGTAAGGATGACAAGACCATAAGCAAGTGTCTTGTTTCATTTAAAGAATAGGGGCCTGTGAAAGCCTGATCTCCATGGGACGTGTTGTTGGAAGTTCATAATGGCTGAGCAGCTTTATAGAATAACAGCCATTTCTTCTCATTAATGATGATTGTTCAGCAAAAAATGTAGCTGTGCAAAAAATTAAGAAAAAGTAAATCTGTCGGTTCAGTAACGGGTAATGTAGAATATTGGAGAGGAATGGGAGAAAAGATGTTCCTGCATCCATTGGAGTCCAACAGTTACGAGAGAAAGTTAATTTAATTAATACATTATATTCCTACATGTTTTGATTTACTAAGACTTCAATAAATTTAGCCTTTTTAGTCATATTACACTCATTTCAGTGCATGAAAGGCTGATAAACAACTGTTCTAATTGCTGTGATTTGCAACTTTCTCTCTTATTCACTTGTTTTATCAAGAGCGCTCTTGTGCAATCTGAGCATGAAACCATATTATGCAAATTACACTTGAACATCATTCATGCAAATTACTGGATCAGTTAGCTCTTTGATCTGCAGGACGTATAAAAGCTTCATAATGAGCTCTCATCTTGACTTGCAGCAAGTGTAGGAAGAGAGTTTATGGTTGTAGTGATGCTCTGTAGAACACAGCCTCTATTTTCAGGAAGCTCAAACTTAATTTAAAACTACAGTTTGATTTTTTTCCTCAAAGGAATTGTTGCACCCTTCAGCCTTTTCAGTCATTATCTTTGTTTTTTTAGAGCAAGACTGAAACAAAGTAGATTTGTCTTCTCATGAATGAGATATCACAACTAATGTCATCAAGCTTAGTTTTATATGAAGTAAAATGTCTCTTGAAATTAACATGTTATATGTTTGAGATGATTGACAGACAAGTGTAACCAAAATAACAGCTTGTTACAACCAAGGTATGCAGCCCATTTCTAAATGCACAACACATACTGAATAAATATTTCAATGTATGAATAATTTAGCACCAGAGCCATTTAGCTCTTTTGTCCAGATACAAGACAGCAGCAGAGTCACCAGAGGTTCCATCAACCAGAACTGTCAGCTTCAGCACTGCAGAACAACTTTTTGCTTTCTCATAAACTGCAAAGCTGCGAATTCATTGTTGAGTTAGTGCAAGACCATAATGGAGTTTAAGACCACCTACAGGCTTAAAGGAGCTTTACCTGATATTATTTTTATCTTTCTAAGAAAAATGGTTTCTACACAGTATATTATGTGGTAAAAGGGGTAAGTCCATAAAAATGAATGACTCATTGATTGCGCATATGTCTGAGTCGAGGACATTTTTGTTAGCAAGAGCGGCTAATTTTTAGCTTTGGTGTGACGCTCTTTCTCTACCAATGGGGTTAACTTCTGTAACTTCTGGATTCCGGTCAGCCAGTAAGAGCGTTCCCCTAGATAATCCAGAAGTTACAGAAGTTAATCCCATTGGTGGAAAAGAGCGTCACACCAAAGCTAAAAATTAGCCGCTACCGCTAACTAAAATGTTCTGGACTCCTACATATGCGCAATCAATGAGTCATTCATTTTTATGGACTTAAAAGAGGTAAGTTCGACTTCCGCCTTTCACCACATAATATACCGTGTAGAAAACAATTTTCTTAGATTAAAATAATATCAGGTATAGCTCCTCTAAGTCTTAGCTGAAAACAAACCAGAAGTGTACTAACGAATAGCACTGTATGCATGTGTGAATGAATGAATGAATGAATGAATGAATGAATGAATGAATGAATGAATGAACTATAGATATTCTATTATGTGTATGGTTAAGTTTTATGTAAGTGTTCCAATGTATTTGTGTATTTTAGTGTGTCATGGCCCAACCAGGGACAGGAGTTGAAAATCAGCTTCAAATACTGTCTGCTTTGATTTGCTCCAGCTCCAATAGATAAAAAATAAACAAACCAATGGGTTGTATCACCTGATAATATCATGATTATATGGACCAATGCCTTTCAGCAACTTGTTAAATTTATGCCATAAAGGATTAAACATTTCTTAGGGCAAAAATGGTCAAATTCATTTCAAGCAAGGTTTATCTAATATTTTAAATACATTGATAAATAACTTGCAAAATTCCCTAAAGCAATAGTTTTATGGTACTTAAGTTGAAATCAAGATTAATTTGATTTGTATTAATGGGAGAAATAAAAATTCAGTCTTGATTCAAAATCTACTTTTGCACAGAGATCCTTTAAAAAGTAAATAAATGAGTGACATAAAATAAGTAATCCTCAGTAAAGGCTTGTCCTACCTGAGATGTCTGTTAATGTCAATATATTATTAAATGATCAACTTTAATAATTCTGATTATCTGTACTAAATTGTGGAAATTAATTTAAAGTTGGAGAGATGCTGTGGATATCCTCTATGGCCACTAGAGGTCAATATCAGCAGGTCTTGATAAAAGTAAAGCTTCACCTCGCACAGGAAAGTGTTAATTAAAAATCCAATTTCCCAGTCTCATTAAATTATTTACCCTTTTGACTTATGTTAAACTATGAAAGTGCTTTTGAATATGAACTTCTTAGTAATTTGTTTTATTCTAATAGCTTTTTAAAGATCTTCTCTAGGGACCCTTGTGTTTTGAAAATTGCTCTATTGCAATACATTCTTGAATATCCTTTCTCCTACTATTGATACTCAGGTTAGGCAGCTTCTTTTACTCAGATAATTAATTTCATGGAGTCTCAAAGATGCAAAACCACAAGCTCTCACAGAAACAAAAATGCTGCGGGCATATAGACGTGTGATAATATATGGTAATTTTCCCAGTGGGAAAACACTAAAAAGAAAGCTGTCTGTTGAGACGCCACATCTTCAAAACATGATAAGGAATTAAAGAGGAAACTTGTGGACACCAATCTTTAAGCTGTGCAAAATAAATAACAAACTGGAGGAAAATTACATCCAGAAGGTTCCAACACCTGTAAGATTGAAGAAAACTAAACAACATCATGTTCAAACATGAACATGGTGTTGTTTACACTAAATAAATGTTTCAGAAAGTCCATTAAGCTCCCTGACGTGATGAGAATTTTGTATTGTTTAGGAGATTACAAGACTCCTGTGAACACCCCATGGCCAACTGAAAGTCATGAGACAATCCTGACATTATAAAAGACTTATAGAAGTCACACAGTACACTTGCAGGTAAGAGCTCTTCTGCAAACATCTGATTTGAGTTACGGCTGCAGAGGAAAGGCATGTCTGCTTGTAAAAATCTGTGTCAACTATTAAAACCACCACAGATCCTCCCTCAGCCACCAATCAAGGCACAATAATTTTGTGCTTTTGACTGAAGATTGCACAGGAAGGCTTAATTTGAGGCACTTGAGGTTAAAAGAAAGTAGGCGCGGAATTTAGGAATTGAGCAAAAACAACAACAACAACAACATCAGACTGAAAACTAAAGCTTGCCTCAACAGTAGGTAACTATGATTGAGAAAATCTGGAAAGTTAAGCTTGTTTTTGGGTTGTTTTTTCATTTTTAAACTGCTGTTTTCAATTACAAAAATATACTTTCACTTTTAATAAAGGCTGCATTCATTGTTGCAATTAATAGGTACATATAGTTGTGCTTATATTTTTACATACTTTGGCCAAATTTGTGATGGTTATTGGATGGCTGAGATGGCGCAGGGCAACATTGGAGGAAAAGACAACAGCTGAAAGTGGGTACATCAGAT
>JBBDHI010000019.1:7985048-7995713 GCA_037177115.1 Craterocephalus stercusmuscarum
TAAAAAGAATTAAAAAAAACATGATAAACAAAAAATGAAATAGTTCATAAAAATACATAACAAAATAATGGAATTCTTATTATTTATTTATTATGTGGAAACTCTTCTTGTCCACGGGATGTCAGTATTTAGCTAGTAACTCCTATTCATCTGTTTGTCCTGACACAAGTAAAGGGTAACGGTACATTTACAGGGCCAACATAATTTCCAGCGACAAGATAAACTCCTCATACCCTACATTGTTTTTGTATGCTGCTGACTCAGTATTTTGATTTAATCAGACCAACCCTCGCAACAACTTCCAGTCACATTTGGCATGTTTTTGTTGACTTGAACATACAGAGGTAATATTCCAGAAATGCATGTTTATTCGGCAGGGCGACCTTGCTAGTCAGAGCAGCACTGTTTCTGTCCCCCGTCGCCCCTGCCGTAATGTAAACACATGCTTTCCTGTGTGTCGCGTGCAGCAATAATAGAAGCCAGGTTTAGACTGGGCGGTGATGTCACGACCGGGATGCCAGGCCCACGTGCGCGCGGCAGCAGCGGGTTCCAGCCTCTGGGAGGGTCGACAGCTTCTGCCCAGCTCAGGCGCGGTCAAATGCGGAGCGAGGGAACTAATCTAAGCAGTCTTTGATAATCTATTATATTTAAATCACTACAGGTGACAACCCGGGACGCCTCATTTTAAACACCTTGCGTCTGCCCCCGCCCACCCTCCCCCCTCGACGATGATTCGCCAAGAAGATGCGCCGGTCTGAAATTTTCATTGACCTTCGGATCTTCTCAGCGGAACCGAGGCATTGTGACGCGCTGCCGCCACAGGAGCGCTCCGGCTCCTGTCGCTGCCCCACTTAACCCCCCGATCTCGGCGGAAACACAGGTGCTCGGACTGCATTATCGCCGCTAATCTTTGATTTTCATTCACATCAATCAAGACCGAGGCAGATGCCCCTAGCTCTGTCACCCCGGCTTGTACTATGGTGGAGTTTCCATCTCTCAGTCCTTACTGGCCTCTCATCCGCTTTCTGGTGCCTTTGGCAATCACCAATGTTGCCATCGATCTCGGGGAACAGGTAACGTCTCTACTTTGCTCGTGCTTTTTATGTGAGGTAAAATAACAGTACTGGTAATAAAGGCTCAACGGTTGTTTTGTGTTTGCTAGCAGCCGCTAAACGCTTTAAGCTGTTATTATTCAGCCTGTGACAGAAGTGTTGCTTCACGCGCAGCAGCCCAGCATCATTTTTTTAAGCTCCTGAAAACACAGACAGCGTCTCTCGGGGCTGACACCGTCCATTTCACTCGCTGTTTTCCAGGCAGCTAAAGCTAGCTTAGCCGGTAGGCTTAGGAGCTGTGTGGAGGCTTCCATTAGGGTTTTATATACATTATTTAGTCTGAGAGGAGGTGCGCGGTTCCCTCACTCAGAAGAAGGCCCTTGTTTCTCCTGCTTTCACAAACACTACCGTCGTCACTGCTGCTCCAAATGCAAATACTAACACCACACCACCTGCCTGTCATTTCCAAGTCCTAATCATGGAACATCTGTGAATGGTGGAATCACACACACAATCTTTTCCTCTAGACATTTGAGGGCTTGGTCATTTCCTGCCCTCTGTTAACCAAATCCTATCTCATGTCTGCTCTCAGCAGAGAGGCCATGAGAAGATGGTGTGAGAGACTTTAAAAAAAAAAAAAAGGGAAAAAAAGCACATTGAAGGTTGGAGTTGTCAGGATTAAGCTTATGTAATGGCTGTTTGCTGGTATAAATAGCACACAGCCCTGCAAAGGAGAAGGGCAGCTGTAGTATTACACTTGAAAGAGAGTGAATGAAAGCGATCCTGTTTTAAGGAGTTGTGGGTGTTTTCTGTGATAGAAATTTAGTTTAGAGCCAGCTAAATGTTTTAAAATCCCGAACATTTGAAATTGTTTTTATGCAGGATAGTTAAGAGCGTGGTTTGGGGGATGTGGTGGCCATATGACATTAGGCTTAGTCATGCCTCTCCCGAACTTTTTTGCAGTCTCATGTCTCCTCTCTTTCTTTCCACCCTACAACATCTGCTCCAGGCCCTCAACAGGGGCATAGCCACAGTCAAGGAGGATGCGGTTGAAATGCTGGCCAGCTACGGCCTGGCCTACTCTCTGATGAAATTCTTCACCGGTCCCATGAGTGACTTCAAGAATGTCGGCTTAGTGTTTGTCAACAGCAAGCGTGACAGGCGGAAGGCTGTGTTATGCATGGTGACGGCCGGGGCCATCGCATTTGTCCTACACATCTTGATAGGTGTGTGTTCAACCTTTTTGTTTGTGCAAACTTGATGACACGCTGCGCTTAAGCCGCATCCTGTAAATGGGATGTTTTTGTATTGGTGGCAAACCTGGAGTTTTTGTTTGTGACAGCTTTTTTTCTCTGGGAAAATTCAGAATCAGTTCGGTTCAAATCGGGCAAAAGTTACTTCTGTAATCTTTTCTCACCTGTTTGTTTGTTTGTTTTCTTTTTTCTTTAAAGCTTACACAGATTTAGGATACTACATCATTAATAAGCTCCACCATGTGGATGAATCTGTGGGGCACAAGACGAGGAAGGCGTTCTTATACTTGGCTGCATTCCCTCTGCTGGATGCCATGGTGAGTGCGCCGAACGGCAGGGTTAATCCACGCAAGAGGATGCAGATTTTGAATGCACCTGACCTAGAAATGAGTGGTTTTTAATCCTCCGCTCATGCTAGTTTCAAGCCTAGCGCGTCTCCTTTTATACGTCCTGCCTTCCAGCTGCAGTTGAGAAAACAGGCAAAATCCAGCTTTTGTTTTTCAGTCCAGCCTGCATTTCTAACTAACCTCTGTCCATTGTTCTGTGTCAAGGCCTGGATTCATGCAGGGATACTCCTCAAGCACAAGTACAGCGTCATAGTAGGCTCAGCCTCTATCTCTGATGTCGTTGCCCAGGTAATAAGATCCTTTTTTTCCCCCTTTTGGTTGGTTGTAGGTCACACAGAACTTCACTGAAACAATTTCTGCTGTTTTTGTTTTGTCTCGTAGATCGTGTTCGTGGCCATCCTCCTGCAGAGTAATCTAGAATGCGTGGAGCCTCTGCTCATCCCGATCCTGTCCTTGTACATGGGTGCCTTGGTCCGGTTCTGCATCGTCGGGCTGGGTTACTACTGCAACATTCATGACAACATCCCAGACTCCAGTGGACTTGACGTGGGGGTAAATGCCTCTCTCTTTCAGAACTTTTTCAGGAGTCTTTTTTTTTTTAACCAAATAAATAGTTACCAGCACATCTTTGGTCCTTGCAGGGTGATGCCACAATTAAAAAGATGCTGAGTTTCTGGTGGCCTCTGGCCCTCATCCTGGCCACTCAGCGCATCAGCCGACCCATCGTCAATCTGTTTGTGTCTCGCGACCTCAAGGGCACCACCGATGCCACAGAGGTGGGTGTATCAGAAATTCATCATGTCGCCCTTTTTTTTTATGGGAAGTTTTTATTTTCACGTCTTCTCTGGTTTTTGTTAGACCAATTGCACACTGCTGGATGTAAAGGATCATAAAGACTTGATTTTTACAGCCATGCGAAGCCAGCTGACTAATTCTCCCTTCAAGTTATTGCGGATGAAATGCCAGACGCTAACAAACTCCCCTCTGGAGCTTTCTGGCTCACAGTGACCCCCAAACTACTAGAGATAATACAAAGCTGTTTACCAGAACCAACTGGAAATCATTGACAACACGGGCTGCCAGTGGTTTGGGTGATTCACCACGTACATGTGGAACTCGGGGCATGATTACACCGAGTGAAAACATTCCTACGTGTCTCTACTGTTCCTATTGTTGGCCGGGACACAATAACAAGCTCAAGGCTGTTATCCAGTGATATACTTTTAAAAAAAAAAAAAAAATACTGTGAAAGTAAGAGGGACACATGCTGCTTTCATGCCGGCTATTGTTGGAATACTGTTATTAATTTAGCCATGTGCATAGTGCGGGCGGTATTTTCCGCGCTGATGACTCGTCCCTGCCATGTCTTTGTCATTCCAGGCCGTGGCTGTGCTCACAGCCACATACCCTGTAGGTCACATGCCCTATGGCTGGTTAACCGAATTAAGAGCAGTGTACCCTGCATTTGACAAGGTAAACTAGATCACCTGGACAATATAGTTTGTAACAGATGTTTTCTGTGCCACTAATGAGCTCCTCTTACCAACAGAACAACCCCAGCAACAAGGCCAATGCCGGCAGCCCCGTCACCAAGTCGCACATCAAAAAGTTTACATTCTGCTGCCTGGCGCTGTCGCTCACGGTAAGATGAGGGTCACGTTTTCCCGTTTTTGTTGTCAGGCGGAAAATGTCAACTGCGGTTTCAGTGTGTGGTTTGTTGGTGTTTTTGCTAAAACATGCATGAATGTAGAGGCCTTCTGCACTCTGTCTCCGTTACTGCTGCTGGAATATCAGTGGATCGGGTGTCTGATGCACGCGCTGAAGGCTGGACAGACTGAAAAGCTTAAGCCAAGTTAAGAAGGGTTCTGCTTACAGTTCTTAAGTTAGAACTTCTTTTTCAGAGAGACTTCCAAAAGATGCTGAAGGTGAAGGAGTAAATAATTGATGAATCTGCAGAGTATTATCAAATATAAAAAAAAAAAATTTCAACTAAGCTACTAAAGATTTCCCTTCCTGCTTCTCAAATGTGAGGATTTGCATCTTATCTCCTTACTAAAGAAATTCTAAGTGGGTTTTGCATCATAATCAGAGCAGATTGATGACTCCAGATTTGCAGGCTAAGACGTTCTGGTCTTTATTTAAATTGGTTGATTGTATTTCTGCCCAATGGTTCATGTGCTCTTTTCACTGACTGCTACTAAAGCCTGCTCCAGAATGATCAATCAAACCAGTGACAAAACCAGACAGCGAATTCCTTCCCTTAAGTTATGTGTACATGACTATCTTGGGTTTTTTTGTTTTTGGAAAACATGTTCCAGTGATTGCTAAAATAAGCAAACCTAGTGTTCCTGTTTTTGCATATTGTTCCAGGTGTCATTTTCCTTGGGCCCAGCAGCGGTCTTAGTGCATGTCATTATAAGGCGCTCCTCACTAAGATGTTTGTCTTACTGCAGTGCCCAGAAAAAATGTCCCTGCAGAAACCTTTATCAATGTGACAGAAGTTATTTTAGTTTATTCTGTATATATATTTTTGGTGTGCTTTGTCTTTTATGGGTTTATTGGATTACAAGCAATTTTATATCAGTGTAAAAAAAAAAAAAAAAAAAAAACCTCTGACATTTTCCTCGAACAGCAAACCCTGGCTGTCGTCTACTGTGTTTACAATTTTTGTTCCGCCTGCTGCATCCCAGATCAGAGAACTTGTCGGACAGGGTCCAGTTCTGACACTGACTCAACCAGTTCAAGGTTGTGTAGAAATGTTTGACATAGTTCCTGCATAAGTCTCCTACATAATTATCTCAGATCTGATGTAGTCTTTTTCCAAAACAAATAATAAAAATGCTAAAAAAAATGTTCAGAGAGATGGGGGGCGGGGGGGATTTTCGGTTTGAATGCAGGCAGGCCGAATGTACAGTACTTCTTCCTTCCATGTCTTGGTTTGGTTTCAGGTTGCAGAGGGAGACATATTACAGTGGAATCTGTGAAGAAGCGAAGGGGCTTTTGTATCCCGCCACAGTCCCTCCCAAACCTTCAAGCTTAATGAAGTGGGCATTCACAGAAAACATATCGGTTACCGCATTCCCAAAAAAGTCCCTTCCAGGTTTTCTGCTGAGCAACGAGTGCCGCAGTTACAGGTCATACGCCGCTGCAGACCATTTGTCTGCTTTATCCAAAATACTTTCAACATGAAACACTGTGAGCAGTCCTTTTTTTTCTCTTTTTTTTTCCCTGCTAGTTTTCTCAGATAAAAACAGGAAGTTTGTGGCAGAGGTTGGGTGTTGGAGGAGGTGGAAAATGGCTCAGCAGATGTGGAACCCTGCAGTTGTAAAGAAGTATGTGAGGGTGTGTGCTGAGCTCTGTAGGTACAGGACGGCCTGTTGTTGCGCTGTAAACAAACCTTGCTGGGACTTGTCTGGCTGCAGTGACACGAAAGGCAGGAAGAATGGCAAATTTGCCGACGTCCGCAGTGAATAATTTCACCTTTTTGCGAAAACAGACTATCGGGGATGTGATGGCAGTGAGTGTGGATGTGTCAGTGTGTTTGGAGAGGCCACAGCTGAGTCAAAGGAGACGGCGGGTTCACCTGAGCAATACTAATTAGTCATGTTAAAGTAATGATACCTGGTAAGGTGATACCAAATGACATCATCATCATCAATTATCCTTACCCATGTTTTGGTTAGGGAGCATTGAAGATGTTCGTTTATATCTTGGCCTGCTTTGTCGTTTTATGGCAAATCACATTTTACCTGTAGATGAGGTGGACATTTTGGCTGGCAAAAGTTAGTTGCTTTTAGGGGAAACTAAGGACAAGTTGAGGGTGATTTCCATCACTTCAATGACTGTTTC
Organism: Craterocephalus stercusmuscarum; assembly: GCA_037177115.1. NCBI lineage: Eukaryota > Metazoa > Chordata > Actinopteri > Atheriniformes > Atherinidae > Craterocephalus > Craterocephalus stercusmuscarum. The sequence continues at coordinate 7,991,550 of JBBDHI010000019.1, forward strand.
CATTCAAGCTAACCCACCTACCTGCTTTTCAGGTTTCCAAACGGAGGGATGGGAAGGTGAAAATGAGTGCCAGTGCAGGGTCTGATACAGGTGTTAAATTCTTTAAGAAAAGGTAATGATTTGTTATAAATTAGAAAGGCTCCGATCCTTCGAGCAGCTGTGTGCCGGAAAGCCTGACGGGCGGAAAGCGCAGTTTGAGATGTTGGCTCTCTGGATATTTTCAAGTTTCAGCAAAAGGCAGGATGACAAAATCTGAAATGAAGCAGTTCTGCACACTGACTGAAAAGCAGGTAGAGGAGAGCGTAGGCTGCTGGGAAGTCTGGAAACCATTACAGTGGCGGAGGCTCTGGCTTGAAGGACGGGGTCACTGTGGAAACATATGCTGGGGATTGGAGAGGCACGACACTAAGATTATGCAATGTTATGAGAAAATGCAAGTAGACCCAGCGGAAAGTTTTTTTTTTTTTTTCTTTATTTAGAAGAAAACCACATTCTGCCCTCTTTAAAACGGTACAGACGGGTTGAGCTCGTATATTTAACAAAAAACACTGAAAAAATCTTAATAGGATTTTCCGTTAAAGGATATTAAATCTTTCTCAGCCTCATCCGTAAGAATTTCCCCCCTTTTTTGACAGAAACAAGTTGTTGTGGGTGGGTTGCATGATTGTCTGTCTGCTTGTGTCTGGTTTCTCCAGAATGACTCAGTTGTAAGAGATGACAGTTTTCTTATCTATTTATCCTTCATGCTTCCATAACCCCCGATTCCATAAGGTTGCTCATTAGACCTGGAAGTGGACCTTTTTAACCTTTTGAGCATGTTGCCTCTTTACACAGTATGAGGCAAAATGAAAAGGTGTCATGTGTGACTGAAGCGAACCCGAACCATAACACATCCATCATCAGGCTCTGACACATGCAGAATGTTTGAGCAAATCACTTTTATTGCAAGCAACCGGATCAAACAGATCATTTGCTTGTTTAGACGTGTTTGGAAAAGGTAAAAAAATTCCATGGGATGTGTTCAGTAGTTAACATGACCAGAGATCATAAACAGTCAGTGTATCAGCAACATGTTAGTCAGTGAGTCACCCAAAACATGTTTTCACCAGCTGGCATCTTGTCTCCAGTGTGTCCCGTTAACGCAGAGCCAATGATACAAACAGCACCACCTTGTAAGCAAGTATTAGTCTGTAGGCTGCCCAGCGCTCAATCCAAGTCGGGAGTGCAAACAAATTGACAATTGGGCCATTTCATTTGTCAATTTCAAACAAATTGATGTTTTATTCATGATTACATCAGACAATTTGTTCCTCTGTTCCGTCCCCTCTAATGTTGGGACCGCACAGCGATGGCTTTGAGATGCAACGGTAATGCGGCGCGCGCCCCGCCACCGCCTCCAGAAACAATAACATTGTCATGTGTTTCCTTGCTTGTGTTTTTTTTTTTTTTTTTTTTTTTTGGCTTCAAAGGGCCACATTCAGTCCGAAGCCCCGTAATGAACTAATGAAACCTAATGAGGTGTGCCGGACGGCTCTTTTGTGGCAAAATTAATTTGCCTTTGTTCATTTTCCAGTTTTGCTTCGTGCTGTTCTGGACTCCCCGCGTGTCGGAGAAGATCCTGGTCGATGTCATCGGGGTGGAGTTCGCTTTCGCTGAGCTGTGTGTGGTCCCGCTCAGGATTTTCTCCTTCTTCCCGTTGCCGGGTGAGGCTCACGGTTTGCACACGGTTTTCAGCTGTAGCTTAAAGGGGACATCCAAAATCCACTTTTTTAAGCCCTTAAATACACGTTTTTGTCTTTTTTTGAAGGTTCAGGAGTGCAGAAAAATGTAATTTATTCACTTCCTGTGCCGCATATATATCTTATTATTCTTTTTGGGTCTTATTTTTCAGTCTGTTTAGTTTTTCTCCATTCGCTATTACTTTTTCTTGTCTATTATGTCAGAATATTTGCTGCGGTTCCGCTAAATATGGTCATGTTATTTTTGAAAAACTGTCTCTGCTGAACGTTAGCCAGTAAGAGGCTACAAAGATGGCCGAAGGGGGCAGAGTTGAGCCGAATAGAACGCTCTGTGACCTGGAAGGGGGCGGGGTATGAAATATCTCCTTCAGATTTAAAGAGACAGCACCAAAACGAGCTGCTCTCATTGACTGTACAGAAGCACCTCAGAACAAGGGTTAAGAAGGGGTGTATGGAGCTATATTAACAACGATTTCAGACCAAAGGATTGTAGTTTTACTTTATATAAACCATAACTGAATGATTCACACGTGAAAAGGGAGGATTTAAAAGCAGGATATGTCCACTTTAAAGCGGGCTGCCGCTCGGACCAGCGGGGCTGATGTTTCCACTCTGTGTGAATGTTTACAGTCACTGTTCGGGCTCATTTGACCGGATGGCTCATGACCCTGAAAAAGACCTTTGTGCTGGCCCCCAGCTCGGTTCTCCGCATCATTGTCCTCATCACAAGTCTGGTTGTGCTGCCTTACATGGGGTAAGACCACGGAAAGTGCTGCCGTCGCTTCCTCCACAAGCCACCTCCATTCTGGTAAAGCTGTGAAGTAATCGGTTAAAAAGCCATGAGATTAGCGTTCCACTTTGTGTTCCAGGGTTCACGGGGCCACACTCGGCGTCGGATCCCTCTTAGCTGGCTTCGTCGGGGAGTCGACAATGGTTGCCATAGCAGCCTGCTATGTTTATCGACAACAGGTGAGAACACCTGGGTTGAGATAATCGCAAACATGAAAACACTCTCTTGACCGATACGTCGGACCAGGTGTTTCCTTTGCTAATTATAATGGCTGTGTTTAGTTTGAATGGGGATGTAACAGAGTGGAAATCATCTCTAAATAGAGGCGAGAACAAAGAGCTTTTATTAAGCACAGCTGTCCGCCTGTGTAGCTAGTTCATGTTTTGGGTGGCGAGTTTGCTTTTATCTCCGATGTCAGTATTTAAATGATAAACAGAACATTTGTACTCACTATGCAGAGAGTCTGTGTCTGTGATTGTTGGAAAAGCAAAGCGTGTTTATTGACAGGACAGTGTAAAAGGAAAAAAAAGGAAAAAGAGCCTGTTGTTCTTCCAGCATTGAGCAAACATGTTTTAATGTATTGTTATATTTAATCAGAGGAATGTGTCCTGGTAGAAAATGTTCTTGATTGATTTTTCGCCCATTTAGTTTTCTTCATGGTTGAGTCTTTAAAATGGTACATCTTTGAGAGAAGCCTGAGGAGGCAGAGCTGAAATTTAACATCAGAAGAAAATGTAGTTAAAATTGTCGTTATTTACACCTGCAACTTCAGACAAGCCGTGGACGTTACTGCATCTTTTCCATAATGATCAGCTTTACATTTTTCAGGATTTATAACGTGGATCTCCAACTCCAGTCCCCCAGGACCACTGTCCCGATGTTTCCCTTTTATTCACACACTTATCCAATGGCTTGTTGTCCAACTCCCAATAAGCCTTAATGATCTGTTTGAGTCAGGTGTGATGCAGTAGGGAAACCTGCAGGACAGGAGTTGGAGATCCCTGCTTACAGAAATAACTTGTCCTTCTTAGGCCTCGCCATGAGAATTATTGGACACAAAGGTTAGCCATCGCTACTGTCATCTATGATGCAAATGTTATAAAACAAGCACATAAAACACTCAGCAATCCAGAAGCTCTTACCATGAGGTAAACTGTTTATTGCTTGTAAATGTAAAAGTAATTTCTGAAGCTCTGATCGGTCCCTTTTTATCCATATCGTTGGGAGTAAAGAGAGACATCTCTTACCTTCCTTATGTCTCTTCTTTGTTTTATTTGTACTTGGCTTTTTAGGATTTCAACTTTTGTTTTTTTTTTGTGTTTATTGCATTTCTCTGTTTTTATATAAAGTTAGGTAATATGTACACATTGCGCTGCAGCTATACAACTGTCATGTGCTTAAAACTGAAGCCTAATGAAACTTGTAAAGTAGTTGCACCAGCACTTTTTAGCTATAGAAAATTTTCTTTGAGACAATAAAGTTAATCTTATCTAATCTGATATAGCCGTACACCCCAGTTTACGTAACACATATCGTACTGTATAAAACTTAAATACGGTACTTAAAGGAGAACTTCGCTTTTTTTAAACCTGGGGTCTGTTGTCATCTTTCCTCTCATACATGTGAGTGAGGAGG
>JBBDHI010000019.1:7995813-8010940 GCA_037177115.1 Craterocephalus stercusmuscarum
AATCTGTAATTTATAGAATGTGTACGTCTTAAACTTGCACATGAACATACACAACCAGATTTGTCCTCTTAAGTCTCTAATCCTATTCTTCTTCTAAATGGTTATTTTCCAAGTAGGACCTTCTATATAAAAAGAGAGTTCATTTGCTCTAAGGTAATAATATCCATAGCAACATAGCAGGGCTGGACAATTAATAGAATTTTAATCATGATTACAATATTGCCTTCTCACAATCATAAAAACAGTGTAATCGAAGAAAAATGATTTGATGTCACATGTATGTAACAGGAATGCATATAGACTGGGTATTCATTTTTTTATTGCTATTTATTTTAATATAATTAGTTTACTCCTTTTACTTGTTTGTAATATATTTCCAGTTGTCTTTTTAAAAAGTTATATTTGAGGTTGAGTTTTGGTGGTTCAATAAACACTTTTTTTAAATCAATAAATAATCGTGTGGATTGATCTTGATTTCAATATCAGTCAAAATAATTGTGATTATTATTTTTTCCATAATCGTCCAGCCCTACAACAAAGTTTTAAAATAGCAAAAAAATTAGGAGTCTGACCTGAAGTCCGAATATGGCGCGGTACTATTTCATTAATTGGTGGATCTTGTGTTCAGTAGTACTATTCAGGTACTCCTGGTAAGGTATCACTTCCTTTCACTAAATTGGACTATTTTCAGCCAAAGAGCACAAAAAGTAGGCAGACAACAATTTTCTTCAGTGGCCGTAACAGCAGAGTTCCTTACAAGGCAGCCGTCCAAAGCCAACGTGCAGCACTTTCATAGCTGCATATAATGAATAAAAATTGTTTTTTTGTTTTTTATGTCTGCAGAAAAACAGCGAGATGTCAAACGAGCTGGTAGTGGAGGTTGAAGACACAGCTCCAATGGGCGAGGTGTGCTCCAGAACTCAGATGGACGCTATCGAAGAGCTCCAAGAGGAAGAGGAGGAGCAGGAGTGAGCAGTGACAGAAGAGGAAGCCCACCTCGGTGTGGAACTTTCCCAAAAAGGGGACCGCTAGGTGATCTGGTGCTGGTGAAGAGAGGGGACCTGAGTATGGTTTGATTTCAGAGGGTCTTTATCACGTCGACCTACGCACCATTGAAACGCACACTGTAAAGAAAGCCATGCACCTCCAAATGTTCATCCGTTTTTGTGTAAATACCGTCACGTCTTCCGACTTCTTCAACATTTCTCTTTTAGTTTTTGCATCATCACATCCGCGGCTGTACTACGCATTTTTTCATGTGTTTACCATTTAACAAGGGAAATCGACACGGGAGAACTGCTCCTCCTCAGCGGCAACAACGATATATGTCGAGTGGTAGTGGAGTTGCCAAAATACAGAGCTCATTATTTCATGTTACTTTACTATGATTAAGAAGCAAGGCCTTGCTTGGATTCAGCTATAAACATATTGTGGGACTTGTTGGGTTGTGCAATTGTATTTTACATACAACAGTGTACAGATTATTGTTTTCTATAGGTAATGCATTGTGTATATTTAAATGCCCCGAGGGGTCAGGAATCCCTCAGATCACTGCGTGTTAAAAAATACAGTTATGATTGTTCACTTTCCATGCAGTCTGGGAGTCAGATCTACTTTTGTTTTGCCAAGCATTTTCCTGGTAGTATTCAGACTGTCCTATGTACTGTATATACTGTATAGGCATTCTTATTTGGCAAATAAAGTGCTTTATTATTATTAATCCCTTTTCTTACCTGTAATTACTGAATATTGTCTTATTTGTTTTTTTTGGTGTGTTTTGAAAGCAGAGGGACCAATTGCAGATTGTACAATACCGTTATCAGGAAAAGTCTGCACCAATAGGCGTGGCATGAATATTTTGCACCTCTATCCTCCGATTGCAAACGTGATTACTGCAGATTTTTTTAAATAGAAATGTTTACATACAGTATGTGGGGGAAAAAAAAAAGTCAACTTTTCCAAAAATGTCCATTTTATTCAAATGCCATCCAAAACTGACAATATAAGAACATTACTGGCATAATCAATGTTTTCCCCAGCACCTGCTCTGAAATTAGGTTAAGGAATAGCCTCTTTTCACAAATGACCAACATTCAGTCGTATTGTGCATCATTTCTAAGGCAACATGGAGGACCAAGCAAGCTTTTTTTTTTTCTAACGAATCCAGTGACTGGTGGTTGAAGCTTTCGCCAGTTTCTGCAGCAAAGTTGGCACATTCTTCTTTTCAGAACAGCTTGGTTAAAGGCAACATGTTACTTCTTGAGTTTAACACGTCATCAAACACACTCACACACACATACATTACAAATCACACCTCTGACACAGAGGCTGCTATTAATCTTCCAAGTCTCATCTGGTGTTTAACCTGATAAATGATCAAACCCTTCACTGACTAATTGAGCCATTTCACTTAGATTTACACTTAATTTTTGACAGCAAAAAAGAAATAAATATACAAAAATGCCCAAATTCCAGTGTAAACAATCATCTTTTTGCTTTTGTCAGCTCCACTGTGATCTGAGCAGAGCAATGTCAAACAAAAAGGGCGAGGGAATTCAGTTTTGTTTTTTGTTTTTTTACCTTTACCTTTTGAACTTCAAAATGACACCCAGCAAACGTATCTGGATCAAACATATGTACACATAAGCAAGTAGAAAACTATACAGTACAGTGTGTACAAGAGAGCATAAACCACATCTTGTACAGGGTCTCAAATCAGCACATTTTCAAAGGAATATGTTTGTATTTTGGGACATATGCTTATATAGCCACAAGTTATATCTGAAGCCAGAATATTTGCGTGGCTTACTTAGCATAAGGACTAAAAACTGAGGAAAAAAAAGAGACTTTCTCCGACTTTTGTTGCACTTTTGCAAAACAAAACTAGCTCAATTTTATTTTCAGAAGTATTTTGTCATTTAATTTTTTACTTGCTCATCACATCCCCCGTTAAAGCAGAGAGTTTGTAAGGAATAGGACATTAAGTAATACTGGCAAAGTAATAATAAAGCTAGTTTGATACCATCCCTTCACATCCATATATGGCAAACCCTTCAAAGCACAAGTTAAATACTTGGTTTTTAACCGACAATGAAACGAGATTAAACTAAATGCTCAAGTTTTAGAAGTGGTGACAGCTGGCTTTTCTACCTGAGAACAAAGCCTGCTGAGTTGCTCTCTTTTGCTTTTACATTTCTTGGCTAAGCTAACTGGTTATAAGCTTTGACTTGATCAGAAATGAAAGTTTAATTCAAAAGCTAGCTAACAAGCATATTTCCCAAAACTATTCCCTTTAATTGGCATAACTATCTTCATCGACCTGAGGAGCGTTTGTATGGCAGGAGTTTTCCCTGCAGCTGCATTCAGCTGGAGGTGACTATTTTCTGTGGCTCTGCAGCTTCTATAACTGGCACATTGTAGTGGCGGTCATCTTCTGTGACGAGGCACACGCACTGCCAGTCGTCCTTATGGTCGTCTGGGTAGTAGGTGACAAACTCCTCTGTGTCCGCCTTGTATAATCTGTAAACCTGAATGGTGCACTGCAGGGCATAGCCCAGCAGGAACATCTCCACCTGCACAGAGACAAAGCACGGTGATAATTACACAGAGGGACTCCTGCAGTCTGCTCAAACAGTGTTGTTGCATCAGCTGTGCACAAATATAATACTTATGGGTGGAGTGTCTTTCCAGAAGCAGAAGCTCTAATTAATACACTGAGAATAACAAATCACCCAGCGGCTCATCCTTCCCAAAACCTCCTTTCCTCCAGGCTGATGATGAGAGGTAAAACTCAAAAACATCACAAGCATCAGCATGTTTTGCTGTTCAAGTCCAAGACTAAAAATATTACACACCCATCTCGTGAGCTCTTACATTAACTTCAGCTTGATGCTCAGTGTGACAATGACTCATTTAAGAAAATACAGCTGGATTCAGTGAAGCAAAGGAAATCCTACAGGGCACTTTCTCATAGCTCATTAACCATAAAGCTCATATGTAAACAAAAAACAAAAGCTCGGTTTCTCCTACCTGCTCCAGCCCTGCACTGACGCCAACATGCCGGAGGTGGTTGGAGAGGAAGGAACGTGGACAGTCGGATGAATCCCGAGCAAACAGCAGCCAGCAGAAGAGAGGGACGTCTCCGCCCCCCTGCATCCGGTCGTGCAGCTCCACCGCTCTGTCCAGCATCAGCAGTTTGAGCGCCTCCAGCAGCCCGAGCTCTTCTTCGCCGCCCTGGAAAACTCGCTCGCACAGCCGCTGCCGCTCTGCTGCAGAGGAGCAGTCTGCTGCTGCCTGCCACTGGACACCAATCAGTAAAACAAGTCATTTACAAAGCCCAAACATGGTAGCAGCAGATTAAAAGTCCGGATGATTTGTGCACCATGTGCCATAAATACCCATACTGGTTTTTACAGAATTAAAAGGAGAATTTGCTGTTTTCATTAGCGATAAAAGACTTTATTCTAGCTTTGCAGCATCATCTCACACAATCTTTAACCCCACTAAAGAAACATATTTGATTCTTGCTCACAAAGACCCATTATTTCTTCATCTATCACCAGTTAGTGATTTGTTTCCTAATTTAGGGCAAATATTTGGTCAAGAAACTAAGCTTTCTCCATGACGATGCATACTTCATCTTCAGTCAACACAATTTCATTTACCAAAGAGCTGTTTCATTAAAGGGTGTTTTTTCCTCTAGTACATACTGTACATATATTTAACAAGCGCAGCACAGGCCAGTGACACGTCCTAGCCCCCAACAGCCACGCACATAACCAGCACACAGCTAATAAAACAACAGAGGTCGGACTTTTAAAAACCAAGTCTGCTGTAAACACCAGAAATCCTCCACCTACCAGTGGAAGAGGTGGACTATAAATTCTGCTGTGGGCCTCAGACAGTTGCAGTAAAGAGCTGCTGTACAGTTCAAACAGCTCTTTTGAGGCTCAGTCCATCCCTCCGAATCCTTCGAGATTTACCAGGCTCAGTTAATGAGTCAAGAGAAAAGAAAAAAAATAGTCCTGCAGCCTTCAGCAAACTACCTCCCTCTGACATATGGCAACAATCACAGCAGACATCTCTGTTGAGGAATATCGATGCCCTGCTGTGGTTCACTCATGCCGTCTTGAAAATACGTTCCCGCTGTACGTCTCAGCAGATCTGCAGCCATTACCGTATTTTGAAGATGCTCCATGTAGCCTTTTAGCTGCTGGGTGGCATCTCCTGTGCCATCTCCGGGAAATCTCCAGTGGCTAATCAGCCCTTCCTGTGCCTCCAGTTGCTCTGGCAGCTGTAAACAAAAAATTAAAACATCAATTATATGAGAAAAGAATGGAGTCACTGAGGACTGCAGCATAGCCAGTGCTTTGTTTTTTGTTTTTCATGAGCATGCTTCTATACAAACATTAGCATTAAATTTGCACAGCAGTTTTGTCATCATGTTAGCTAAAGATTGGGACCTCCACTCAAAGGCAGGAGTGATGCGGTCGGGGCTGCTTCAGCAGGCAGCTAAGCGCATGCAGTGCTGTTCAGTCACATTTCTGGATGTTATATGTGCAATCAGGCCGTCCTCAGCGATGAAATCTGTTCATGTTCCCATTATCTATATCTTCTGTACATCATAAAAACAGATCAGCGGGCAGCTCTTCCCTCCAAGTCTGCATTTTACCCTGATACAATTCTTCTAAATGGAAGTGTCACATTGCAAACACTGACAAGGTCAAGCTGTTTGAGGCCAGATAAGTTAAAATCTGCTGAAGTCAGAATGTTCAGGCCACTTTAGAAAAACATAAAAAATATATAATTATTTAAAAGGCATGTAGATATATTAGCCAGAACAACATCTGTGATCTACACTGACTGATTAAGACAAACTGTGCACCGAACATGCAGATGTAGCATCAGCACCTATCTAGTAGTAAAAAGGAAGCCTCAGTAAACAGGCAAAGCCTTGCCCGTATAAACCCCAGTTCTTATCATAAGCCTTTACTATGTAAACAAAACACAGAGCAATGGACAGACAATGTAGACCAGAGTTTATCACGGCTTTATGTAACACAAGAATTACACAAACAAGGATTTTGACTTGTCTACCCAGTAATTCTGGTCTGCTTTGCTTTCATTGTATCATTAGATATCTAATCAGAGAGCTCTGGATATGGCCAAACACTGATTGGAGGACTTATTTGACTTACATTTTGTTTTTTTAAACTTACAAATCTCAAAAACTGCTGTATTGGATGAACATGGTCTTTGGATGAGAACCTAAGTGGTGGTATTTTTATTTCAACAGTGTAGATGTAAAGAACTATTAAAATATTTCATGGCTGAATAGTATTAGAAGTCCTGTGTTGCACACATGAAGCCGCGCTGCAGGGAAATGGGGGTTCCAGTGTCTGTACCCCGCTGATTATCAGCTATCTCTGGTGTTCAGAAGAAAAGAAGTAAGCAGGGGGAAAAAAAGCGAACAAAACAAGTTCAGTACGTTTGTTCATATCTGCTCTGTGGAGTCCTGATATTCTAACTGAACTGCATCAGAGCCTGGTATACATTTGATAACTTCTGTGAGAAAGCACTCCCTTCTGCTGGGGGTGGGGGGGGAAACAGCAGGAAACATATGAGGTCATCAAGTATCACATCGCAAATCAGCTTGATAGTATTTTTATTATTATAGTTGGTGTTTTGAATCAAACAGATTTCTGTGTTTGAAGAATTTTAAGTGTCAGCAGATTTGCTGAGTTCCTATCTGCCTTTTAGCTGCATTCTGGTTTTATCTTTAGAAGCTTCCAGGTCACAAGCAACAGATTTTTTAAAAAACAGAACAGATTATTTTACTTTTACAGTAAATAGTTGTGTGATGACAAACTCACAAGGACCACACGTTGGACTTTTTTTTTTTTTTTTACATCCTTTTATTTTTGGGTTTTACTGTATCTAGTCATAAATATAGTTTTAACCGCTAATGTTAAGGTGTTACCACAGTTGGTCCACATGGGCCAAGTACTCATTTTTATGAAAGAAGTGTGGCAGACTTTGGCACCCTTTTCAGTAGCAATTACCAAGAAGTGCCTGAACTTGCAGGTACCGACGACGTGGCCAGTCTTTCTCAATTTCTACCTGTTCGTCAGAGAAACTTCAAACTAAATCTCTTCACAGGAAGCTGCCATGTGATCATATTTGCAACTGTGAAGGGGAATGTAGGAAAGCAGAGTAACAATAAAAAAAACATCCGGACATCATTTCAATAATATGAAGGATTCACTGATAACCTGAAACTGTATGTTAAAGAAGGAAATAAGACACCATTTGTCATAATTGATATGTAAAACTAAAATAATCCCAGGCTTTTATTTTAAACTGTCGGCCACCAGATGAATGCAGCTCCTCCTAGTGTCGTAGTTGAGGTTTTAAATTATTTTGATGGCAAAATTGAGTCCACAAGAGCTTTGGCTGCCCCCTGCTCCTCTCGTAATTATGGTTTTTACACATGAAAAGACATTTTAGACCATTTTATCCCATATCTGTCTGAACTTTAAGATGTTGTTTCACATAGAAGAGTGTGTCCGGTTTTCCCGATGTGATGCCCTAAGTTCTTAGTTTAGGTGGGGCTGGTTTGCTTTCTGTTTTTAATAACTCAATGGCAACTGGTTGTATCCCTGATCATTTCAATACTGCATGCGTGACCCCTCTGTTGATGGGCTGGATCCAATTCCCCACCACAACGATAGACCAGTTTCTAAGATGGCCACCGTTGTTAACACCACAGGAGAAAAATTTTATATATTTCAAAAATTTCCGTCAGGGTCCCAGAAGTCATCAGTCCTGATACGTCTGAATCTCAGTGCTTCTTTTGACACAACTGATCATTTCATTCTTTTAAATAGACTGAGTATGGATTTCACAGACTGGTTTAAACTGGTTTTCATCCCATCTGTCTAATAGTGCATTCTGCAGCAAACAGCTTCACGTTGTCATTTTCTTGTTAAGAACGGCACGCCTCAGGGGGCAGCTTTGGAAGCATTTTTTTGTTGTGTATGGAAAGTGCTTTATGTGGCAGTCTGTTGGATATCAAAAACTGGAGGTCTTGAAAACTTAAGTTAAACTGCAAAGATGAATTTTCTTTCAAATGGATCCCAGCAGATGGCAATGCAAATTCTAAACGCCACTTAATGGATTAAATGAAACGTCCTGGCGTTTGGTTTGATAACAGCCTGAACTTTGAATATCACATAAAAAAACTCAGTCATGTTTTTATCACCTCAGAAATATATCTGAGATAAGATTGTTTTTAACTGTTAGTGACACAGAGGTGATTTTATAAGCTTTTATTTATTCTTGGCTAGATTACTCTAAAATTACACATGCAATCATATCACACCCATCATTGCGTTGCATTGGCTACCATTACGTTTTAGAAATAAATTGAGCAGACTCAATGTCACCTTAAAGGATATGTTTTGTTTTGTTTTTTTACTGGGCCTTATTTTTAGGATTAAAGGTGCAGAAGCGCACCTGAGTAGATCCACTAGGATAACAGCTATTCTTGTGCTACATGGCTTAATATTTACCTGATGTAGATGTGTCCGACCACGACTTTGAGTCTGATTGATCCCTGTATCGCTTTGAGCCAGAATACATTGACAAGGAGCTATTAGAAAGGAGGACGCAGAGGGAGAGAGCCCAACGGCTGGCCAGAGAACAGGCGACCACTGTGGTGCCTGTCTATGACGTCATGAACAGTTACCTACCCCTGTAAGCTGCAGATCACCATGACAAGGAAGCTGAGCTGACATGGTGTTTAGACTGGACATTGATTTATAAAATGTAGGTGAAATGATTTTTGGCCCAGTCTTCTTCGATGACATGAGAGCGAGCGCCGTCGGATGGATCTAAATTACACGAAGACGGCTCAGAGCTCCACAAAAATTGTATGGGTGAGTCTATGACCGTATTTAATCACAAAAATAAGGCCCAGAAAAAAAAAAAAAACGTATCCTATAAAGAGATTTAAGATCCTATTTTTATCAGAGATCTTTTTATTGACATACAAGTTACAGTTGTTTTTACCTTCATCTATACCCATTTGCTGTAATGATCTGTTGGTGTGGTACTAACATTTGTTAGAAAAGTGCTCTACAAATAAAAAATATGATTGTCTTTTAATCTGAATGTAAGTTAACCCCAGAAGCCAGAGGAGGAGGATAAACCCTGAACCCTTGCCTGGGGCATGCAGCTAAAGTCGTGGCATCAATCTTTAACCACATTATCATGTACAAACTTTCCAAAAGGCGCATATTGAAGAGTTCATGTACTTCTGTTTTAAAACAAATGGCCTCAAAGCTGATGTCAGCAGCAAATCTTTGCTTAATTAACTCACTGTTGGTCTACTACATCTCTGAATAAAGACTTACCTTAGTGACATAATCCTCTTGCAACCACGCAGGTAGCTGGGTACTTTGGGATAACACCTGGAACAGCGTGGCTCTGAGGGCACAGTAGTTGTCCCCCCTCACTATCCTCACACTGCTGAACCTCTGCGACATCTCCTTGTAACCCTGGAGGATCACCACAGGATGAAATGAACGCTGCATACAAAAACAAATGGACGCACTTCATATTCAGGCACCGACCTTTTTAATCAGAGCACTTTTGGCAGTATTTCCTTTCCACTCTCTCTCGCTGTAAAACAGAATTTCCACCGGCAGGGACAAACTGCATCTGTCCTCCACTTTCAGGCCTGGGAGGAGATAACGTGGATAAGATCAACTAACAAAATGAATACTGTCCACACGTTAAAAACAAAACAAAAACAGACACTGTAGTAGCTTTGCATCTGTGGTGCAGTCTGATTGCATAAATGTAACGATGGTTCATTACTTTGAGACGGAGACATTTCCTCAGCTCCTCTGTACAGATCTTCTTCACTAAGATGAAACACAAACACACATTTAATGCACGGAACTGGGACACACTTTGGGTTTTTTTTTTTACCATCGCCCCATTTTTCAGTGTTTTTGTGTGTGTGTTGCAATTACTCAAACACAGATGAAACTCATCTCTGTCAGTGAGTAAGTCAGGATGGGTCACACACAAGCAACATTTTGAATCATTCTGGTCTTTTTATAGGATTTGCTAATGAGAAAACAAACACCAAATAATGAACTCTATCCTTACAGTTGGGGAAAATTGTGGGAATTCCTGCTGATTTTTCCAGTTTGCCCACTAATAAAGAAATGTTTATTTGAACAGTGAAAGACAGAACAAGAAAAAAATCCAGAAAAATGCATCCAAACAGTTTTAAATTAACATGCATTCATACATAAATAAAGTGTTTGATCCCTTTATGAAAGATGATTCAGTCCTTGGTGGTAAAACCTGTTTGTTTTGCACAGTTTTTTTGGGGAGAGGGCAGGGCAGGGGGGGGGGCTCTTTGCAGATCTTCTCAAAATCATTAATGCTTTGTGTCTGATATTTGGTAACTCGAACTGTCACCTCCAATGATTTTTTAAGGCATTTTGGTCTGCAGATGGACTACGCTACTTCTTCCTAAGCCAATCCTTTTGTTGCCTTGGATGTAAGTTTTGGATCCTTGTCGCGCTGGAATACCCACAGTCAACCCATTTTCAATGGTCTGGCTGAGGGAAGACAGTTCTCACCCAAGATTTGCCGGTGCATAGCCCCATCCATCCTCCCTTGGATGCAGTGCAGTTGTCCTGTCTCCTTGGCAGAAAAACAGCATAAAGCATAATATTTTCACCTTCGTGTTTAACCGTGGGATCTGCGTTTTTGGTCACAGGCAGCATTCCTCCTTCAGACGTGGTGAGGTGAGTTGATGCCAGAGAGCTCGAATTTGGCCTCATCTGACCACAACACTTTGTCCCATCCATCACACTTGTCAACGTTTTTTTTTTTTTTTTTGTGACTATGGTCCCAGCGGCCTTGAGATGATTGACAAGTTCCTTCCAAGTAGTTCTGGCCTGATTTCTACTGCTGGTGAGATGTTGCGTGGACTGGATGTCTAGGCCGAGGGATGCTGGCAGTTTATTTTGTTTCATCCGTTTGTGAATAATCCCACCATCTGTTGACACCTTCTCACCCAGCAACATGGTGATGGTCTTGTAGCCCATTTAAGCTTTGTGCAGGTCCACAGTCTTGTCCCTGACGTCCTTAGAAAGCTCTTCAGTCTTAAGTTTGGAATCTGAGTTGATTGATTGCAGGTCTGTTTTACACAGGTAACAAGCTGAGAGGGATCCCAATGTCAGCAGACATTTTGCTGCTAGATAGGGATCAAATATTTTCTTCATTCATGACAATGCTAATTAATTTACAACTTTTTTGATGTGCATTTTCCTGCCACCGTTCCATAAACGCTTTCTTTGTTAGTAGTGGGCAAACTTCAAAAATCACAAGTGGATAAAATATTTTTTCCCCAACTGTATAACACAAAATAACACATATGAATATAAAATGTGTATTTACAAATACATAGTCACAAACTAAAAGCTTCTTGTCTTGTTTCCCAAATGTTTCATAAACACTGAGGCTTTATTACTTCCTCTGACTCAGTCTAACAAAAGATAAAATAGCAGCTACATTCCATGATGAAATCCTTTTAAGGACTATAAAGATATTTACATACCTGTCCTCCATATCAGCGCAGATCAGCAGATCCTCCTCCTCAGTGGCAGGTGCAGCTGTAACATCTGTGCTCCCTGCCACCTGATCATGTTTTCCAATCACCTCCTGAATCTTGGCATCTTTCTCAGCCTGAGGAGTTTCTCTTTCGGTGGGGGTACCCTCCATCTTTTCTTCCTCTTTCAAGCCATCATCCTCCCCTGCCTTGGGCACATCTTCAGTTTGCTTTTTCGACACGGTTTCCCCCACAACATCCTGTTTGAGCTTCTCCAGGGAAGTTACCTCATGCAGGCTTGCAGGACTTGAATACTCAGTGTCTGGCTTCGCAACCTGATCCGATGTAAAGCTGTGAAGAAAATGCATATTTGTCTGTTTATATACATACTAAAGTTTAAACTACCATCTTCAATCGATATTATAAGCCCATAACAGAAAAGTGTATTTTAAATACTATTTTATATTAAAGATATTTAGTGGCAAACTAAATCAAACGAACAACCGACAGTCTCGCAGTAAATGAAAGTATAGAAAAAACACAAGAATTTGGTTTATGTAAACAAGCTGCTTGTTTTGGTGCAACAAACACCTCAATTTCTGACCTGTTTTCTGCATCTACTGGATCTGTGGCTTCTGGCTCCTTGATACAGCTGGCAGAGTCCCGTTTCTGCACACTGTGGTCGAGTCCTGTGGGCTCCAATTCAGAGGAAGACTGAGAGACATCATGGCTGTTAGGGCCTTCAGATCCGTTGGGTCTGCACAATGGAGAGTCTCCTTGGTCTGGATCCACTGGCGAAGTACTGTGACCAGAAAGACAGTTGTTGTGAACTGATATGCAGCAGGTACAGGTGAGTAATACAGGATCACAAAGGCCTTATGCCAAACATCCATATATTAAAGGGCTGGACGATTATGGAAAAACATAATAGTCACAATTATTTTGATTGATACTGAAATCAGGATTAACGCACACGATTATTCATTGATTAAAAAAATAAAGTTTTTATTGAACCACCAAAACTCAACCTCAAATATAACTTTTTTAAAAACAACTGGAAATAAATTAGCAACAAGTAAAGGAGTAAAATAATCATATAAAATAATAATAGCAATAAAAAATTAATACCTAATCTATATGCATTTCTGTTACATTCATGTGACATTAATCATTTTCTTCGATTAGTGTTTTTATGATTGTGAGAAGGCAATATTGTAATCACGATTAAAATTTGATTAATTGTCCAGCCCTAATATATTATGATACCCAGCGTTTTATAAATCTATAACTTACACAGATAGCATTTCATATCTGACTAATCAAATCAACAGCAGTAATAGAAGCAAGTAATTCCAGTATTCATACTGCATGAGATCCTATGAGAACTAAAAATGCTTTATTTTCTTTTTCAGCCATTCTGTTGTAGAATTTGCTCCTGTGTTCAAGGATCACTCATCCTGTTGCATAATCCAGTTTAAGCCAAGCTTTAGCTGTCAGACAGATGGCTTCATATTTTGCAAGAAATCCTCTGGCTGCATTGAAAGAGGCTCTCACACACTGATGAGCAATTAATCAAATGCATTTGATTAACAGCAACTCTCTACTGCTCATCCTCTAAATTCTGCCTGGTTTTTCAACACACTGCTTCTGCATTCGGGCTGTTTTTGCTAAATAAACAATGACAGTGTGCAATATGTAATCTGTTGCAGCTCAACTGAGGATGGACTATTTTCCCATGGCTTCATTCCCATTGATCTTCATGGAATAAGCCATTCCCATGTAACTTACCAGCTCACAGCCTGTGTGTTTGTCTCCTGACTGACCGCAGAGATGGACTCCTTCTTACCGGCTGCAGCAGAAAGCTGAGTGTTTGGCACGGATAACACTTCATTATTTTGAGTTAACTCCCCTGATGGTTTGGCGACTGCAATGATAGCATCTTTGGAGCATTCTTCCTCAGCATCATTATGCACCGTGAAGTACTCTGTTGTGTTTGTCTTAGGATGGGAAAGGTTTTCAGGGGAGACTGCTTCGGTTGTTTTTAGGACATCATGAGGGATTTTGTCCTGAAGTGAGGCTGGTTCTTCTTCTACTGGTTCTGCAGTTGAGGCTACAAGCTTGCTATCAGCTGAGGAGTTTAAAGTGCATTTGAGATGTTCAGTTTGTTCACTGTCTGCAGAAATGTCCTTCTTTTCTTTGTTTTGTGGTTGGATGGAATTCTCTTTGAGTTTAGATGTTTTGTCTGGGGAAGGCGTCGCTGCATGAAAACTTTCCCTCTGCAAGGGTCCATTTCCCTGGATGTTACTGGGCTCTGCTTCTCCATTCTCAGGATTCTGCACATCTTCAGCAATCGTTTCAGTTGCTCTCCTAAATGACATAACACAGTGTGAGCAATGTCTCAGAACACCACAAGTCACCTACTCCATAACACAAAAATGGTCAGAAATCATAAAAAGGTTTTCTGGATTGTTTCTCTACTGTTAGTGGGGAGGAAGATTAAAACCTTAAATCAGAAGGGTCACTTTTTTTATTTTTTTTGCACTACCCATTAGTAGATGGGAAAACACAAGAGTTTCTCTTCCACAGAATGTTATAGATGAGTGGAAGTCCCCTGCCTCTCATTTTCAAACTCAGAAAGAGTCAAAATGTCATGCTGACACACAACACATCCAACGCAAATCAGGGGTTTAACATCAGAACAAAAGACAGTCTAACATCCCACTGATGCCTTATAGGTTATTACACTCAGAATTTGTTTTTCTCACCCCCCAATCAATCATCCTGAGTATCGTACCTCATGTTGTCACCTCCTTCAGGACCACATGCGCCAACCACTACTTTTTCAGCAGTGCATGTGGCCTTTGAGTCATCTTGCAGCAAACCACTTCTTTCCTCCACGCTACCACAGGGACTTTCAGTGCTACAGCAACAGTTCCCCATCTGCTTACTCCCTCGGTCCGGGAGGTCAGACAGGCTGGATGGTGGCCTCTGGTCCAAAAAAAGCGACCTAAATGAGTCGCCTAAGACTGAAGATTTTAGGGGTCCATGATGAAAAAGGGTCAATCTGTAAACAAGGAAGGAATTATAATTACTTTGAACAAAACTGTAGACACCTACAGGAAGAATATGTTACTTCACTGAATGGATCTGCACAACACTTCCTTTGTAAAACTAAAACAAGTTATGTGATAATCAATTTATTTACTATAAACTGGGATGGCCACCCCCTCCCACACGCACACAACAAAAAGACAAAAAACTTATTAAGAGGAAATAAATAGCTGAAAAGATTGTGAAATGGAGCTTAAGTTGTATAATAGGGACATAATAACCGCTAAATATTGCACTTATCTGAACTCCAGGTTCATAGTGTTTAAACTGTTTCAATCCCTTAATCCCAATAATTCAGACACTACCTTTATATCACAAGACATCAGTCTCTAAACCATTACCACATTTTTCAGAGATCGGCAACAGTTTTTCAAAGCGGCGCTG
>JBBDHI010000019.1:8033506-8048633 GCA_037177115.1 Craterocephalus stercusmuscarum
TACACTCAACCTCACACATATAGCTTAGATTTTGCCAGTACAAATGTAAAAATTTAGATCACATTTACATTACAAAATTATTCTTAGTACTCAGATGCAACAGACTTTGGTAAATAGTGTTTTGATTTGGTATGATCTCTTTACTAAATCCCTCCTCGTGGGAACCAAGAATTTGGGCGGCAGTCTGGTCTGGAAGGCCAGAATCTAAAACTCTTTGAAACAGCACGCTGTAAGTTTTTACATAATTCTCAGATATTAATCTCTTTTTTTGTTGTTGTTGTTTTTTTTTTTTTTGGTTTCGCCAAGGTCATTTACATAACTGTAATAATCACACTGACAACATAAAGTTTTTGTCCATTCAGGTGACTTGGGAGCATTTTCAGTTCTCATTTCAAGAGGAGTTTGTCCATCTTTGTTGTTTTTTTAATGGCTGCCACTTTTCCGCTCCGCTGTTTGGTCGGAGGGCCCCCCTTCATTTCGGGAGCTCCTCTAGAGAATCGGTGAGAGGGTCCATCGGTGCGGCCATGCCGAGGTCGGGCTGTTTCAAGCGCTTTATTGTGTTTTTCAGTGCTTGCCTCTTGTTGCAGAACCAGACACGCACCACCTCCCTGTCATAGTTCAGCTTCTCTGCTATTTCTGTCATTTCCTGTCCGGAGGGGTGTGTGTTCTTCTCAAAGTGGCTGTTGAGGATCTCGAGTGCCTGCGGGGTGAAAGAGGTCCTCCGCTTGCGTTTTTTCGAAGGCTCGCTGCCGATAAACTCAGTCAGGTTCTGCATGCCGGATCGGTGGCGGGCTTCAGCCTCGGCCATCCAGCGCTCCAGAACGGGCTTAATCTTCTGGGCGCTTTTAGGGGTGATGTCCAACTTCTCAAACCTGGCAGGATATAAAAGGCCAGGGTTCAGTTTGCCTGTCAGACTGCTACCTATAGTGTTCTCTTGGGCTTCCTGTGGTAGGAAAAAGTGGCTTCTCAGGATGGTGTGTCTGGGGAGAATTGAGAAAAAAGAATCTTACTTAGGTGCCCTGCTAGAACAAGGGATAAGCTGCCGGCCTTTTTTACATGTAATCTCCTCAACCAGAATGCCACAGGGACTGAGACTAACACCCAGATGCTCATCTGAGACAAACACCACTGTGTCCTGCACCTGGGAAGACCTCAGCTGCAGCAGCTGCAAGGGTTGCTGCAAGTGTGTTTATCATTATCATTGTTATAATTATCAGTATTTTGGGTGAGGCAGTGGTTCTCTGTCCCAATTTGGCAATAGTGGAACAAGGAGATATTGCCAATGGCTTCAAATAAGGGGCAGCTGAACTGAAAACATACAAAAAAAACTAACTAAATGGTTAAAAGACCATACTTTAAAGGTCTCATAAAGCAACAAGAAAACAAACAGGAATTACCCCATATATCCCATTTCTGTCCCCCGGGTGTTACCAACCAAAATATCCACTAATGCATGCATTTAAAATGGCACCATCATTTATTTACAAAAAACAGCCTGAATTATTAATCAAAACGTACATTTAATACATTTTTCAAACTTTCTCTCAACTTCTAACAACCTCACATTTTATATTTCATAAGAATACATTTACACACTCTACTACTGCAACTTTACCCATCATTTAAACTCCACATGGACAGCATCAGTAAGTCACGGTATGAGCTAAAAATGATGTGCTGCCACTAAGCAGCTCAATGACTGTCAGGTGCTTTTTGTGTGTGAAATGAAATGAAGTATGACATATGATGAAGGTTTTGAGGAGATTCCTCTCATTTGTGAAATATTTCTCATCGTTAGAATTATTTTTTTAGGTAAGCAACTTCTCAAAAAGCCAAAAGCCAGAATAAAACTCTCTGTGGAACAAAAAGGTTGTTTCTTATGTTGAAGTGAGCTGAGGGCGAGACGGCCATGCATGCATGAACTTCCTCTGTTTCTACACCTCGTCGGTGCATTCCTCCTTGTCGACAGGCGCTATTATTTATAACCCCATCCTTCTCCTAAACAGTGGAAGGAAGAGGGCTCCATACTGAGGGGAATACATTAGTAAATACGAAGAGTCACCAGAGACGGGACATTTCATGGATCAACAGGAACCGCAGATACTAAAATGAGTTGAGAGCTGCTCAGCTGGGGAATGCGCTCTTTCCTCTAGTGCATCAGCACGAGGAGGGAAAGCCTCTCCGGCTCGTCTGAAAGTACCTCAGGAGTTCAGCTTAGACTCGCTGCTGTACATTTGGCCTGAGTTACAGACTGCCCCAGGGTTTGGAGTCATGTGCAGCTATCTGAGAGGTATGCCATTTAAATAAAGCTGGATGATGTGATCTGAAAGCAATACAGTTACCTGGAAATAATGACAACCTTGCTGTAATAACAGAAGTGCTATAGTTTCTTCTCTTTATTTTAAGTCTATTGACTTTTGACTATTAATACAACTATTTTTAAAAACAAAATGCAGTGATTTGAACATCTCATGTAAACATATTTTATCCCCGATAGATCATAAACAACATATCACATGTTGAAAATGAGATATTCATCCTTTCATGGAAAAGTCTGTGAGCATGGATCTGTCTGTGAGGAGACCAGTCGCTGGAGTTTTTCTGACTGCTTAACTTTCTCTTAGTTTGCTCAGTGTTGGTGAAAGGTCTGGACTGCAGGCTGGATGCAGTTTGTGGTTTAGCATTGTCTTGCTGAAACATGCAAGGCCTTCCCTGAAAAACATGTCGCCTGGATTGAGCAATAGTTGCTCTAAAACCTCTATGCACGTTTCAGTTTTGTGGAGGCTTCACAGATATCCAGCAGCATACAGAAGGCACTAATGCAACCCCACACCACTGACTCAGAGAAGATGGCTGGATCGCTTTCACATATGACTCCTTTGCAGAACAGAGCTTTAACTTGTATTTGTGGCTTGCACAGTGATTTCTGGAAATGTTCCTGAGGTTGGAACTTCATCAGGTACGAGTCAATGACTGAATCACAGCTTCACTTCCTATACGGTCTCTGGTCGAGGCACCCTGTGGCCACATTCAAGATGCATATGAACAAAAACAGGTCAAATTCTCTTAAATCAAACTAGTGGCACCACAGGAAATGTCTAAAATCCACATTTATTTTGACAGAAGCTATGATGTAAGTTAATCAAGGAATCTCTGCTCTAACATCTCTTGTCAGCTTTGGTCCATTTCCTAAACCTATAAAGACACTGTACCAATGTATTAAGGTACTTCAACTACATTACCACATACTCTTCTTTACCTTCAAATGATCTTTCCTTATTGATCTGACAGTCGTTTATGAATCTAATCTATTATAGTCAGTAATAAATAGTTAAAGCTTCCTTCACCATCAATGTTCTGCAAGTATAGCCAATAAAAAATCCATTTTGCAGCACATGAACTCGCTTGCATGACGTGCTCAGTGTGCATGGTATGGATTTAGAAAAAGATGCAAACTGCATTGTATTAAGGTTGGATTTTTGAATTATAAATAAGGTGCTGGTTAAGTTCAAAACAAAAATGACAAAATAAAATTCATGTTTAATTTTATCTGCTTACAATTTCTAAATAGTTTTTTCCTCAAAATAAATTAGATCACATCATTTCTCTCTCATCTAGCATCAAACTGATTCTGCTCACATTTATTGAAAATAATGCTTATTTCAAACTCTGATAGTTTTTTCATCCGGCTTTTATGGTGATAGATTTGCTCTACTGTTAGAAACATGTGGAAGCGAATCATCTTCACATATTGAAATTGGCGTCACTCAGAGTGCTGGTAATTTGATAAACACGGTTTATTGTCCAGCTTTACTTGTGGCTGCTGATGAAATATAGCTGAACCTATATAATTATAAGGTAGCTGTTTGTCCTTATTTTATTCCTGGCTGTCTTTATAGTTGTCTTTAAACATGGAGAAGAGAGCTCATGATGCAACGTTGGACCCTCAGCGGTTTGAAAAACCAGCTAAAAGCGTTTTTACTTCCAAACAGATTTCTGATAATGTTTTGAATTCATTTCGCCGAAATCAAACGTAATTTGAACCGAAAGAAGATACTCAGGCACATCACTGGTTTGAAGATACCCCCGTGTAATGCATGTGCCTGTTTAGATAAACTAATAAAGCGCCTGGAAATGTGGTGAGCTATGAAAGCAGACAAGATGGAAGCATCTGTCAGTGTCTGTTCACTGTCTGAGTTCAGAGCTGCAGCCCCAGAGCTACAGTGACGTTCCTCTCCTCAACTTCATGTCTGCGTTGATGTTAACTAAACTAAAGCACGTGAAGTCTGCCTGCTACTTAAAACATCAGGATGTCATGTCTAATGTCAGACAAACAACAAAAAAAAGGCCTTAACGGACTGAGTAATAGCCCACTGAGTGTTTATTTTTGAAGCTAATGCCTTTTAATGTATGTTATAAATATTTGAATTATGTCTGGCTGTAAATATTTTATGTGTGATTTTTCAACTTTAAACATTAGTCCGGGCCTCATAAGAACGCTGGCTCCTGTACTATTTCACATTTTGTCGGCTGTTTGATGTTGACGTGATGAAAATTTTAAAGGTGCGTGACAGTGCTGTGTCACCTAAACAGTACAGGCCATCAACAAAGCACATACATTTCCAAGGTAACATTAAAATTAATATAGCAACCTAATACAAAAAAAAACAAAAAACGATGCAAAACAGCCTACAAGTATTTAATTGTCATAAAAACCGCCTAGCATTCACTTCCATTTGCTGTGTTTTGAACAGAACTTAATGCTTCAAATATTTCCTTACATTGTTAATGACTTTTCCATTTAGTTGTCTTGAAAATGTAATATTTTTACACCATATGGCCCAATTATTCAGACTCCAAAGGCAAATGTGGCTCATTTGGCTTCTTCATGCAAAACGTTAGTCAAGCGGAAAAACAGGACGAATGAAACACTGATTGTCTGATTGTCTCATGAATATATAATGCACCATTTATAGCTAAACTGTCCTCGTGGAAGAAGTAAAACACGGCAATCTTATTAACAGATCATCGCCGTCAAGCTCTCTCATCTTCAGGCAAAGGGAAGAGCGATGCGCCTTAGTAATTATTAAATGCTTAAAGTGCTTCTGGTAATACTTGTGTATGTATTTTACATAAGTAACGTGGGCTGTCATGTTGGGAAGGAAGAGGAGGAAGGGTAGGTACAGGCATGTCAGTCGATTATGTATTTTAATATCATAATAACGTCTGTTAAAAGATGAATGGAAATAGATTGGAGCTCCTGACAGCTCACTGATGCTGCATTGCTACATCTACATTCATTTGATAGAATGAGGACATTTTAATTAGAAAAATGCTCATGCTACGTATTTGCCTTTGTTGCCCTTACCTGCAGATGGCAGACTGGCTGTATGCCGGCCCTTCAGCCGCGCTGAGAGCCTGGCCCACCTGAGTCTGAGTCAGACCCAGGGACAGCCGGCGGATCTTGAATGCTTTGGCGAATTCACGAATCTCCTCCAGGTTGACCCCGTCCACCTCGCTGGGGGCAGTCTGCGGGTCTACAATACAACACACACACTCATTTTATTAGCCCTCTGCTCCTCCGCCACTTACCGTATCTTTCAGGGTGAATACGGCAAACTCATCGCTGTTTGTGATCAGATCAGAATATCTAGACAACTTTAGAAAAAAATTGTCCTGCTCTGGGTTGAAACTTGTTATTTTCCTTTACTGTAAACTTCACATATCTGAAAGATATTTGTATAATAAATTCCTCCAAGGTGTGAATACAGGCTGCCATGTCTTTGACTTGACAGTGTTTATCTTTTATCTCAGTTTATAAAAGCATATGGACAAAAAGCCACTTTGTTGATTCAACAGACAAAGAGAAAGACTCTGCAGAGCTACTGCTTTCTGAACAAATACACATACATTCTGAAGCTCTCTCTCAGATAAGCATTAAAGATGGTATAAAGACATTATTACATCCATATGACCCTTTGTTAAAGCAGTTCAAGCCTTCAAAGAAGCAGCAAACACCACAGAAAGAAGCCCGCTCGCACAAAGAAAGAAACTAATTGTGAATCTCTACAATTCGGCAGATCTGAAAAACTTCAGTGAAGCATTTTAAAGAATTTTCCTGCTAATAAAAAGTGATTTCACATTGTACATCAATGTCAGGTGCCCTGGCATCCTGCTTACTAAAGCAAAGTTTGTGCCTCTGAATTATTCATACTGGTCATTATCAATGAATTATTAAAGGAATCCTCCATGCGTATTTAAGCAAAAATCTATGAGGCTGCCATCTCGTTGTGCCTCATAAGTGACGTGTAGTGTATGCGGCGTGCTCCAGACGTGTGAATGCTCCGAGGATGAGCGACTGCAGACTGAGCACTCACAGCTTCAGGCCTCATCATCTTCACAGTGATGAGCATTTCTTCATCACTCCCAGTGGAGGCTATTTACTTAGTCTGGATTGAAAGACTAATGGAAGCAGTTCTCATCTGATCTACCTCTGGACCCATCATTTTCCTCAGACATAAGGTCAAGACTCAAACACAATTTAAAATTGAGACCAAACTCATATAAATATTGGAGTAAATCTTCATTAGGCAAACAGAACAGTCCATATAATGTTGTTAAGGCCAACTTAAAAACAAAAAACAACCAAACAAAAAAAAGAGATGGCATTTAAGAATCTAAAGCATGCTTTTCATGAAGCTCGTGAACTTATTCATTACACCTACACAATAACAAGTCAGACACAGTTACTTTTTATGACTGTGGGAAGCATGTCAACATGCTGGAAAGGTGGTTCTCCTGAGGTAAATATAAGTAGATTTAATAATTAGATGCACTGATTGCTATTTTCCAAGCCTTTAACAGGTTTGATCATAATTGTCACCATAATATAACATTCAGCTGTAAAAGACACTGAAAATATGTAACATTACTTTGTCTTTTTTATTAAACTGCAGCAGGTTAGGGTCATCTACTGTATCTACAGAAATGTCACTAAAATCCAGAAAAATTAAGTTAGTGATTCAAGACGTGTGACAAATCTAATAATGAATAAATACAGAATATCCCTCTTTATGGACAAGTCCTTTATCATTTTTTTAGATTTTTTTTTTGTAGATTGGAGAAGTGCTGTGTTTGCACAATGTAACTGAAATCGATGTACAGGGTACGAAAAAGAAATAAGTACGAAGGTAACTTTAAGTTGTCAACAAATGTTGGTCAGGGCAATTACTTTACCACTTCCCTACGGCATGATCCCTGCTTTGTCATCAAATAGTCAGTTATTTTTCTTGTCATTTGGGCATATTGTTAGGCAAGCTAAGAGCTCCATTTCCCCTTATAAATACTGCAAATCATTGGCTTTGGGTCTTTATTCACAGAGAAAACATGTTGACTGAACTTACTTGCTTTCTGGCAAGTTTCTGTGCCTGTTGCATGGTGCATTCACTTAACAGAAACACATAAACAAACATAAATCACACATATGATTATCTAATAATAGGATTGAAATGAACAAATGAAGAAATAATCAGCTCTGGCGGGAGAGTTGATCCTCCGATCACAAATATGAGCCAGTCAGGCTGAAAATGGGACGAACCAGACCTTCTTTTATACTGAGTTTGTGCTCTTTTGAACTGCTTTAAATGTTATTTAGCTGCATTTTTCTTTAACAGAAGCAACTCTACAAAACCCAAAAAGCAACTATCTTGGTGATGATGCATTTATTATTAATATATGTTTTTTTCAACATCTGTCTCTCTGTCCACAGTCAGGATGCTCATTGTATGTTAATTTCATGTGTAAATGAGATTTAATAGCAAAGCAACAGACTTTAACACCCCTTTGATTTCTGTTATAGCTGTTAAACAGCAGACATTTTCAGCTGACTACATCAGTAAGAACAGAAACTGAAAACAACCTCAGTATAAAATATCACTGGTTTTACTCTTGATATGATTGACTTTTCCTCATCTGATTATTAACAAATATTCTCAGGTTTTCAATCCATTTCTGGCACTTTTTTGTGGCCAGTGGATGTGATAACATTTCATTTTCTGTCAGGCTGACAGTCGGGGGATTTTTTTCTTTGCGTATGTATGCCGTAAATGATATTGAAAGGAAGAGATATGGCTCGTACTCAGCATAAAACATTAATTCTATTTACCGGAGACCTGAGCTACTATGATTTTGTGCAGACTCAAAAATGGTTTATGAGATATTTTCCAAGCTAGAAGTAAACATAAACTAAACGCAATGTCTACAACAAGTTGATCAATGGCGACTTGTTTCTTTTATTGAATTCAAGGGAACTATGGCTGCCTTTGAAATGCGTTTACATGGAGTTTAGGAGAATCGAGTCTGACAAATAAAATTTATCTGAATAAAAGAGAGTTTTTAAAGGCAGTAGCTGCATGCTGACAGGCTGTGCTCCAGTGATTTATAAGGCCCTGCCAAAGGCCAACGCACTGGAAGAATAAAACTTATGTTCATTATATATAACATACGCCACTTTAGATTGTCTAATAAACAAAGAAATGACAGTCGGGGGGAAAATAAAACAATCAGTCAACAACTGTCCTCACAGAATGGCAGCCATGTAAAATCTCCAGTCAGGGAAATTAAAGTGCTATTTACCAGAACTACAAAGGACAATTAGGTGATTACAGCCACACAGATTTAGCTTTTCTTTGCTTAAGTTTAAAGATATTCATTTTTATGGTTTGTGTAAGCATCCTTGGTACAGTGAAGGGGAGCAGAATTACATTACTGACATTTCTCTCAACAAATACTGATTACACTTTCCTAAGATCCTAATTATTTAGCTGAAATATGTTCAAATGAAAGCTACTTCTGGATTCCTGCCCTGTGTGCCAGGTGCAATGAACATCACGTATGAGTCATAAGATATTTTGCAAAGTAGAGAGACCTTTTAAAAATCCTTTTAACTAATAAATCAAGCCGATTTGCATCAACAACAAATCTTTTCATGGCACTGGGAGCTTTTTCAGTTTTCTGTAAGGATTTCAGAGTAATAATTTTTCACGCTGTCGACAAACACCTGGAAGGACTGAGAGCAACAATGAACCCATCCTGAGACAAAGTATTGCTTGTGCAGCCAAAGCCTAATATCAAGTTTCTCTGTGACACAGGGCTCCATTGTCATCCAGCAACTAATAAGAACACAACAAACTACATTGTTGCACTGGCTGACATGCTGACACACACACACACACACACACGCACACACACACACACACACACACACACACACACGCACACACACTGCTGTGTATTTTTAGTCATTCTCACATACACTGCTCAGCTGCTTATTGGAGCACCAGATGTGCTTAAATCATCGAGTAAAAAAACTGTTGAAATTTGCAAGTTCAGGAGTTTAAAGCTGCATAAAAACAAGAATGCAGCTCTGCCTTATTGACGCGGATGCATATTTCTCTGAGACAAACCGAATCCATCCCCATGGCTACATTTCCCAGTTAGGGCATGAGGAACATTAACCTTCTGTAATTTAAGCAAACTAGCATCACAGTGTTGGTCGCTGTATGTCATGAAACTGAAGGCATGACGTGTTGAACACTTACTGCTGACCAGCTGCCCCACGCTGAGAGCCGAGGAGGAGGAAGAGGTGGAGGAAGAGGAGGAGGCCTGGTGGAGAGGACTCTGTCTGTGGGGCATGTGGAGC
Organism: Craterocephalus stercusmuscarum; assembly: GCA_037177115.1. NCBI lineage: Eukaryota > Metazoa > Chordata > Actinopteri > Atheriniformes > Atherinidae > Craterocephalus > Craterocephalus stercusmuscarum. Next base: position 8,043,207 of record JBBDHI010000019.1, read on the forward strand.
AGGTTGGGTTGAGACGATGCAGGGCCTGTCTGACCCTGCTGAGCCTGAGGCAGCTGGACACACAAACACACACAGAGAGCTGACATGATGTATTGACAGCAAGAAGCAAAGAGGAACATCCATTATTCCTGCTACACATCATCATAACTGTCATAATTTACAATAGTAATCATGTCATTATTGTAACTGGGCAACAAAATTAAGACCTCAGCGGCGAATCAACAGCTAAGCTGGCCACTTACGAGCTGGATATAATTAGATTTATGTTGTACCTGACAGCAGTGTAATTACTGCCTGTAGTTGCAGACTGACAGAGCAGAATTTAGTGCTATTTGACTACAGAGGCAGCTTACCATTGCAGTGAGTTTAAAAGAAAGTGCATGCTGGCTCACCTGCGCTACTCTACTGTCTGTGAGCTTTATAATTGCTTTTCAGAAGAAATCAACTGTTCAAAAAAGAAAACAGCTCATGACAATTAGAGCTCCTCCCTGTCATCACACTTGTGAGGATTCTCATAATGTCAGCACGAAGGAGGAAATAAAAACCTGTGGACAGAGCGGTCCCCGTATCAAACATAATTCATGATCCACCAGCTACGTGCTCTGATGGCAAAACACTATGTATTTTCATGTTTTATGCACATTTGGATTGCTTTTACAAGATCAAGATGGTACGTCTTCACTTTTAAAGCGAAAAGCTGTCTCCACAGTAAACTGGGCTGGCTTCTCCTCTCCTTCTTTGCTATTAATTATTTTTTCTGTGGCATGTGTTTGTTTGGATGGCGAGGGGGGTGTCAACAGCGATGCACACACTGTCAGGACTGTTGACAGCCTCAGAGAATTATCTAGCTTCACTGGAAATATTCTGAACTGCAGGCTCTGACAACCGTAAATTATGCCTGTGGAACAATGTGTACATGCCGGCTTTGAAGTGCAGACAAAAGCATAAACATTATTACAAATGCATTAATTCATTCGAGAGTATGATCTGCTGTTACGGGCGCCACAATTAGGTGTCCATCTGCAGCTAGAGTTCATCCATTCGGCACTGCAGGGGCCTTCATTGTGGACCTTTACCCTGTAATTCTGCGCTGGCATCATCATTATCAAGTCAATAACATTTTCATTGTGCATGTGTCAGCGTGCTCGCATCTGCCGCTACATTTGCGCACCATATGGATCGGCAAATAGGGAGGAGATGGCGTTTACTCAACTTACAGCGGCGAAACAGAACAATCTTAAAAGTCTTTTGCACCCTTCTTTAAATCAAAACAAAGTGCTTCTTGTTCGGATCAGGAAGGACAAATCGGACGGTTGGAGAGTGCGACTGCGAGGGGAGAGGAGGAGGGAGTGCAACGGAAAGAGGTGGAAAACCAAGGTTTGAGTTTTCCAAGTTCTAAGCATGGTGATTTTTATTACTCTTCTGAATTTGAGCTTGGCAGGGCGTTAGCAGTCTTGCCGAGAGTACATCTAAGAGGCTGGCTGACATGTGCCCTGCAAACACACACGCTATGATCAAATGTGGTAAAAGCTGCTATTTTTTCCAAGCGGCATGATGCAAATGAGTGCTGAAGCAGGAAAAAAGTGTATAGCATCAGCAACGGAGCAACTTCTTGCAGTGTAATTCCACTAGGTGTTGCTCATTCCACAATTTTAAAAACAACCTTTGATCAGGTTTGGGGTTGTGAATTTAAGGATGTAATAAGTTGCTCGAAGGGCGATCTTCTTTTGTACTCGTGTGTGTTTGTACACGAGTGTATGTGTTACCTGCTGTCCAGGCTTGATTGGTGACAGCGTGATTCCCTGGGTGTTGATGACAGGCAGGATCTGATTGCCGATCACTGTGGCGATGATCTGGCCTTGAGCGTTGGTCAGAAGCTGAGGTGTAATTGGCTGTACCTGCAGTGCTGGGTTGCCACCCCCTGATTGGCTGGAGGACCCTGCAGAGTTGGGCATCAGTGGGATTGTTCCAATTATCTACAAAGGGGGGCAGAGCGGAGATGAAATCAGCTGGGCGGATTTAAAAAGGAGAAAAGTGCAGAGAGGGTAAATGCTCCTGGAAGTATCAGTCAAAATTACATCTGCAGTTGGAAGTGTCTTTTTAATTTTTACTTTTGTTTTGTTGGCAAAGGAAGCGGCATGCAATTGAGAATTAAGATTTTTTTTTTGAGTGTTATGAAGCTGATTAAAGCTCTTTGCTTTTGAATTGATGTGTGCGTGCGATTTAGAGAGAAAAGCATGCACAAGTGTCCACTGATCGACTGTCACTGATGAGGTTTTACAGGCTGAAGCAAGTGAAGCCAAAGCAGACTGCTGGGAGCGCACTGCAAAGGTCAGCGCTGAATACCTGTGTGTGTGTGATGGTGCACACCACTGACTGTATTATCCATCACCAGGCCAAGACCGGAATGAATGTGTGTGTGTGTGTGTGTGTGTGTGTGTGTGTGTGTGTGTGTGTGTTTGTGCTTAAGTGTCTTTGTCTGTCTCTGGTGAGGAGTGAGGCTGCTGAGAGGCACAGGCCCCCTTTTCACCCACTCGCGCGCACAGACAGGAAGAAGTGCAAAGACTGAGCAAGAAAAGAAACAATGAGAGGAAGAAAAGAGGAGCATCAGAGAGTGAGACAGGACTCTGTGTCTCTAATTCAACACTCAGGGTCCCAGGGGTACCCCCCCCACACACACACCCCACCGCCACCCCTCGCACTCCTCTCCTCTGTGGCTGTAATCAGGAAGGGCAGATCAAAGGGGGCGGCAGAGTGTCACTGCAACGTTTTAGCTCTCAGAGCTGCCAGAGTGTGGCCAAGAGTGGCGCTTTAGGGGGGACTTAGCGCCTCTTCACTATGATGAAGGTTAATGTCATCTGGGGACTGGTTCTGAGCGGCTCCTGAGCAGCCGTCGCGCTGGCCCCCCTGCTGGCAGCGCTCCTCCACCAAGCCTCATTACACCAGAGAGCAGCTCAACGCGGATGAAACGCCGTCATTTGAAATTCTGTTATTTGGCAACCGGGCAAAGGGCTACTTTTGCTAAAATTGCAGCGTCTTGGACTCGTTTTCTTTTTGTTTGTATTCCAGTCCGAGCTTCTACACCCCTGCCCAAAGCAACGCAGGGACTACAAACAGCCTTTTCTTGGCTGTTCCCTCGTCTCTATTGCCACCACTGCTAATGTGTTTCAGTGCATGGTCCAACTCCCCCTCCCGCTCTCTTCCCCGCTCTCTTTGACATAATAGGGAGGGATCTGTAAGAGAAAGGTGGGCCGGCAATCTGTAATTCATCCCTGCCACGGCTCATTTGCTTACGTTGCTTCGCATTAGGGGAGAGATAATTTATCTCTCTGTGCGCCGGCTTTATAAATTCCCTGTAATGCTCTCCTGCCACTTAGCATATTTTATTGCCCTGCCTGACGCCTGTGTCTCCTGAGTCCCACTGATCCCGCTTTGCATGCCACCGTGGCAGGGAACTTGTTCCGCTCAATTATTCATCATCATTGGACTAAGTGGTTGTTCTATAAGCATAATAAAGGAGCGCACAACTGACAGCTTAGCTCTCATCCCAGTGTGCCGTGTTTCTCTATCTGAATATCCCTGCAGATGTTTCATAGTAATGTCACAGAGCTCCACTACGGCCACTGAGGGCATCCTGGAGCTTGGAGGAGTGAGCTGTCAGTGTTGACTTACGGTAAAAAGTAAAGGTATTTTGTATGTTCATATAAACATTATCCTGACCTTACTATTGAGTGTTGAACAGAAAACAGCATTATCGCATTAAATTTTCGTTGTAACAGTTTTAATATATGTAATTTTGAGAGAGCCCAAGATTAAGTTTTAACCCTTGTCACGCCATATGAGTATAATTTTAAAGATCTAGACCAAACAGTTGTTTGAAATAAATCTTTATTTCTATGAAAATGCAAACCTTTCAGTGATTTTGATATTTGAACATTTGAAATTTCTATCACTGTAACTATTTAGGAAGCTTTTTTCTTTTGGATTTTGTGGACCGTCCTTCCAATCTTGCTGCGAAATAACCTCCAGGAAATTCACTTGGTGAGCAACGAGTGGGAATTGGATAAAGACATGAAATCATACAGTAATTTCCATTTCCTAACAGCTGATTCTGTTTCATCACACAGCTATTTATACATAAAAAGCCGTTATGACCCCCTTCGTTCACATCTAAGTACTAAAAATCTCCCCACTTCTAGGTTTTTTTTCCTCCTCCCCTTATTTTGCTTTTTGTGTTTGCTTCCCACTCCAGTGGTAGCATGGCATGTGAGTAACGGGCCTCTCTCTACCCAGCAGAACTCATTAAGATTATGCTGCTCTTGTTTCCACAGAAATGTCATCTCATCTCTCCAGCCAGGGCAATCTGTGTCTTTAGCTATGGTCACCAGGCAATATCTCTGCCCATTTTCACTCCTCCACTGTTCATGCGGTGAATTGACACCCGAGAGGGAAAATATTTGGGAAGTCTGGACTTGTGTCAATAAACAAGTCCAAAGAAACTAAAATTCAGAGCAAATTAAAGCCTCAAACAGCAGCTTCACAAAGACTCACTGAACAGAAGAGGTTTCTTCTTTCTTATCCATTTTTATTTCTCTTGGAAGCATAAAAAAGAAGTTGAAAAGGAAAACATATATAAAAGAAAACAAATATTAGAGCTGAGCAAATTGTTTGATAAGTAATTAACTCCCCTAATTCTGCAGTAATGTAATCAAACATGAGGCTTTGGAGCATTTCAGGTGAGAGACTGCTGCTTTAATACTTTTGACATCATTTTACATTTATAGTGCTGTAGACTCTGAATGGCTGGAACAAAATAACTAAGCCTGGAACTTGTATAGAATTGGCAGATTTATTGATAAGGAGAAGAATCAATATTTGCAGCCCTACACTACAATTACAAGGTCAATAGCAGTTTACACAGTGGTTACACTTGATCTAAGGGCCGGAGGCCTCCATCAATACACAGATGGCATGCTTACGTTGTAGTTGGGCTTCACCTGCTTTATGGGCCAGCGTGTGAATGTGATCTTTACTTGTCACTTTCATTGTCTGGCCAGGGGGCTTAACACCTGACTAAAGGGGGGAAATTATGTGATTTTCATGCCCAAGCAAAGTCATTTGGGAGAAACTAAACAGTTGTTTCATATGTGTCTACACCTTTCACAAGGCAAAGATGAAGAAAAAAATACAGCCCTTAACATCTCTGTAGCCTGATACAGCATTTATCACATTTTAAAGTAACTAGAAAAGCTCTGCTAAAGGGGAACAAAAATGCTACATATATATCTAAGGGGAAAGATTGACTTAATAATTGTGGCTTTTATTCAGAGCCTTAATCACTGATGTAGAGGTGCAGAGCATGAAAGAGTCTCACTGATTTTCCTTGGAGAATAAAAAAGCTGGATTCATAGTAAGTAAAAAAATCAC
>JBBDHI010000019.1:8057210-8067264 GCA_037177115.1 Craterocephalus stercusmuscarum
GTATATATATATATAAAGATATAAAATTAGTTTTAAACTAAATTAACATTAACATAGCAAATAAATTTGCATTTTTAGAAACCGCCATGAGTCCCTATTTTTCCACCAGACTTTTTTTCCCCATATAACATCTGATTATATTTTCCAATAATTCTATGTCCTCAAACTTTCATACAAATAGGAATAAAATCAGGCAAATACACATAAAAAAGGAAGGTGCTTAAAATATATTTAAATACAATCCATACTTTCTTTAAACCACTTACTCCGGTGTTGAATTCTCTGGCATGAAACAGATAATGGACTCTTCCCTCTTAACTTAAGTGTTTCCAGCTTCATTGACAAGCCACAGTGTGGGCCACTGCATCTACATCTGAGCATGGCATTTTGATTTTGATTTAATATCCCACAGAACGAGGGCCCTCCGCTCTGCTAAATTGAAAGAACACGGATCTAATCTGGAAAAATCAATTAATCAATGTACGGGGCTCATTTACTGCACATGTTAATGTAATGGGAGAACTACGCGCTGCCCATATCTTTTTTTTTTCTTTACAAAAAAAAGAGTCGTTTAGAGCAAATTGGACAGTGGTGGTCCTAACAATGGTTGACACAAGTAAAAGTGCACTGCAGCGGAAAACAGTAACATGAGTGTGTGAAGGGGCCTCAGCTGGAGATGGCAGCAGCGGAGATGGGCCCGGGATTTGAGGAAGAGGACGCCGACCAATGAGAAGATGGCGAAGAGGTGAGGAAAGATGGAGAGTGCAGACAGCCAGGCCCCTGAAAGGCCGTTGTGGTTGGCAGCAGCTGACCTTGGTGACGACGGGTTTTCACCAGAGGCTTCTAATGAAGGCTGATTGCCGGGGAACAGTGAGGGAGCCACGCGAAAGAGAGGAGAGGGGGGAGGAGGGGGGGGGGAGTGGGAAGAGAGCAGGCAGAGAGAAAAGGATAAAGGAGAGACTCAGGTAATTGCAGCACTTGTGGGTTGAGGCCCTGCAGTCCTGTGATGTTGGGGTGCAGTGAGGAAGAAGAGAGATGTCTGTGGACGCTTTGGTGGTAAATTGTGGAGCACAGGGAAAGGAGGCAGGCCCCTAGGCTGTAATTACCCCTATGAGTGTGTGGATGGAGAGTGGACAGGCCCAGTGTGGGGCTCTGACAGCGATCAAGGAGGACGACTGCGAGGAGGAGAGAGACAGACGGCAGGAGTCTGACGGACGAGGAAGACAGGACACCTCCACCTCCACCAAATCCCCCCAAAAACCAGCCAGCCAGACGGTGGGCCAAGGTCAGAGACTATTAGTGAACACGCAACATACTGGGGACAAGACAGCCATGACAAGAGCAGCAGAGCTGGAGATGCCGGTTCTGGATGGAGAAAGATATAATGTAGAAGAAAACAAGAAACAAAAAGCAGATAATTAGATCAGAAGTGGAGAAAGAGGCGCTGGGTCTCCGATGGATGGCGCAGCTGGGTCAGGAGGGTCTGGGCGTACACACTGGAATAAGAGATTTGATAGGCTGGCCTAAGCCTCCCTCTGCCACGGATCAGTATGTACTGCCTCTCCTCTCCCTGCCTGGGCTGATGTAACTCACTGGAGTGGCAAATTACACCAGACCTACAGCTGTAGCCCGACATTATGATTAATTTGATCAGTAATTTCTCCTGTTTTTCATTTTAATCGCCGCGACCATTCTGCTGTGGCAGGTCTTTCAGATCTAATTAAGATCAATTCCGGTGTAACAGACTTGGCGCGCCTTTACCCCGTCAAATCCCTGAGCTCTCCGGGCGTGGAGAAAACCCGCAGCTCTAATCAATCAACTTCCAGCAAAATCCAGCGGGCTCCCACAATCAGCCCATTAACGCACTTAAGCAAATTTCATAATCTCCCCCCTGTCTACTTGTCATCACTTTGCTGGCTATTCCCGAGCGCATCCCACAGCATTCTGCATGTTGGGGAGCAGAAACTGTAGGAGGTATGGAGCAAGGTAAATTCTCCCAACATTAAACCAAATTAGTGGCAGTAGCATAAGGTGTAGACGACTGACTCGATCTGTTGTGGTAGGTTTGCATGCTAATACGGATGTTAATGCGCAAATTAATTCATTTTGTCACACAAATTAAAAGCAGTAAAAGCACAAGGGATGTAATGAATGCTCAGGATTTCCTCAGTATGAGTTTACAAAGAAGATCACGCACCTCCCGTAAGAAGGGAATTACAATGAGACATTAATTGGAACATAATGAGTGTTTGTCTCTCTGCAGCTTTGCTCTGTATTTTCAGCAAATAGTTGACTGGCTGAGTGATTTTACTCGTCTGGATAATGACAGCTGGAAACAGGGCTGTTATCTGTATAATGCTCATTGTATTATGGTAATTATGACTCCACTTTACTGCACACACCAGCTCCTCTGGGTAAAACATTAAAAACACCCAAAATGTCCTCCTGTGGCTTTAATTAGAACATAAAAATGATCAACAATTCCTGTCTCTTTAGCACTAGCCTCTGCTCAGGGAATCTGCTTTGACTTGCGAAACTTCCAATGAGGAGCTCTGTGGTTCTGAGACTAAAAATTCAATCACTGACCCAAATGCTGGGGGGAGGTGGGGCTGCTGTTTAAATCCTATTGCAGCCTTGGGAGGGTGCTGAGGCCACGGCCTGTCCTTGAGGGAGCTCCTCACTTGGTGATACACTCCCAGCGATGACCCAGAGAAACTAAGCCTTTTATGTCCATCCTGTCCTTTGTGCACACACACATGCACTCACACCCCACCCCCATAATCCTATTTGATGAGGCAATATCTTAATGATACCTGATGTGGCCTCTTTGCCCCCCTAAAGGAAGGTCTGTCCTCAGTCATCATAATCACCCACACTGCTTCTTTTAGAAGAACACCATCTATATAAAGCAAAGGCTCTCAGTACTTACTGATGCAGCGTGCTTGTTCTAAAATAACAATATCTCTGATGTTGGGTGTAAAAGGTTGGTGTTACTTGGAAACTTAACCGAGAGACGTTTTCAGAGCAAATCAAAGACTTGGAAGCAGAAGAGTTTGACTGAAGAGCTCTTCTTACTTCAGGTCTTTGTAGCGGCCAAACATGAGCTTAACTCGTGTACCTGTATTTAATCAGCAGCTCTTGCATCCGTAGTCGCAACAAACGCACCGAACGCAACAAATGCTACGTACAATTATGAATACACCAGCTGAGGATGTAGCGGCTAGCCTTTGGAGCCCATTAAATCCAGAGGCTGTTTTTCCTGCTGAGTCTCACTAGGCCGTGACAGGGCCAGAGAGGGCTGCAAGGGGAAACAAATAGCCCAACTCATCCTGGCCATAAAGAAGCTTGCACCACAACCCAATAAGGGTCTGACGCTGATGAATGTGACCAGGGACAGAAAGGCGACCCTGGCCAGTTTCCACCAGAAATGAAACCACAGGGATATAAAATAGGTTATTATCGTCACACAGTGACAGGCGGACGGACAGAAGGGCAGAGATGGATGGACAGACAAAGTGACTAAAAAGGAGGTTGAGTAGGAAGAGCAGCGAAGATTAAAGGACTGATTACGCCTGGAAAGCCTAAGGATAGATAACCTCCGAAACAGCAGCAGGAGGACGTGAGTCATACGTCTTGGCTGGTTACTAGGTTCAATGTGCTCAAGATGCATATTCTAAGAGCTCCATATGGACGGGGAAGCTGGCAGCTTCCATTCATACATACTTGCAAATAGAAGCTTTCGATCTAATACTTGTGCAGATCTATTTATTAGAATAAATCTTTATTGTCCACCAAAGTGTTAACGGCCAGTTTAAATAAAATATTGCACTTGTAGACTCACCGGCAGAGGCATGGGTGGAGTGACGGGCGATGGGAGGCTGCGGGCCGGCGACTGGTTCGGCCGGTGTGGTGGGGACTGCTGCGGCTGTCCGGAGGTGGAGGAACAGGCAGAACCGGGAGATGGGACGGAGGTCTGATGCTGGTTGGGAGGGGTCATATGATGCTGGGATGACAGCTGGTTCTGAGCGTGGGAGTGGGTCTGTTGGTGATGGTGCTGCTGCTGCTGCTGCTGTTGCTGCTGGTGGTGTTGCTGCAACTGCTGGAGCTGCTGCAGGTGCTGGAGCTGGGAGTTCAGTGATGAGGTAGCTGTTGGCGAGAGGACAAATGACTGATTCTTTTTCTCCGTCTGACATCTTAACTCTTACACAAATAGCACAACAGACACAAATTAGCACTGACTGACAGCCAGACACAACTGTTTTAACAGATAAAAAGAAAGACCTCATTATTTGAGGAATATTCTAACACCTCAAGTAGAAATACATACGTACATGGAGGTGTCGGAGGCACAGGTGAGCGGTGAGAGACATGTAAATTGTATGGGGCCACAACAAGGTTCTCCAGGGTTTTTAAGCTGCATGACAGTCAGTGAATTTAATTTAGCAAGTTGGAGGACAAAGCCATCAAGCCTGACTGATATAACTGCTCTCTCTGGAGCCAGAAGTCGTCATTGTCACTCGGAAAAAGACACAATCTTTGGTTTAATGGCTTCAAATCTCATAAGAAAAAGGCATCCATCTTCTCAGGGAGCGTTCAGAATTAAAGCCATTAACTAATTGGATCCAATAAAAGCGTGCTATTAGAAATTCATTTCTACATTTAAATGCTTTTAAATTTTCATGGGTGGAAAAAAAGAGTCAGTTAACACTCAGGCTGCAGCCTCATTATACATGCAAATATCTCCAAGTAGGCAGGATCTAAAATGTAAGACAATAACTCTAACATGTGTGATGCTGTTCCTCTGGCACTGTCTGACAAACACTGGATGCAAACATGTTCCTACAAATGACGACTTCCTTAACCGACTGAGCCGTGTGGGTTGTCTAAACTAAATCTGACACAGCTTTATGTATACAATAAAACACCCAGTGGCCAATTTAACACACAGATTCCTGTGAATTTAAAAAAGACTTGGTGGGAACCTTCTTTCGGAATATTTGGCTGTATTACACATGAATTCCCATAACCACATTCAATTTTCATTGGCAATTTCCCTTTTTTCTTCCACTGTCGCCGGCCGCTCATGCATGCTCAGGATGGGGGATTGAATCAAATACAAGATTTAAGCTAATCCGTTGGTTTCCTTACCCAGACTATCATTTTTATGAATTGGCTTATATGAACATAATTATTATAAATTGGACTAATGCAAATTTAATTAGATTATAATTGGACTACAATGAATTATACTGAATTGCAAAGTGACTTGAGACGACTTTGCTCTGAATTGGTGGTAAACAAATTAAATAAAAGAAAAAAAGAAAAAAGAATTTCTGCAAATAATGCTGAAAATGTTATTTATGAAAAGCAATATTTCAGTTCTAAAATGCAGAGGCAAGGAATCTGTCACCTTCATGTCTTTAAGGTTTTATGTATCAGGACACTGAAAAAACCAAATGACTTCCTACACTATGTCATTAATTAAATAATAGAACAATGTTTTTAATTATTGACACAACTAAACTAAGTCTAGGACAGAAGCAGTTTGTTATTGCTGTTAATTTTATTGTTCAGTAGCTTATTATTGCAGAAGAATCTTAAGTAGTAATTTAAAGTAATTATTTTATTTATGATATTTAGTCTCTTGCATCATTTTGGAAGATTTTTTCACACTCTTCCTCACAAGGTTGCATTTGTTTTGACTCTCTTAAATTCCCACCAAAGCATTTGAGCCAGATCTGAATTTTGACACCATCATTGCAACACCTTGATTCTTTACTCCTTTAGAGATTTTTTAAAAATTGGCTGCTACGTTTGGGATCATAATGATGCCTTTTTAGCTAGCGAGGAAATAACCTCAGATTTGACTTTAGAATACTTTGGCATACAGAGGAGGACACCTTAGTGACTACAAGGTGTCCAGGTCCTGTGGCTGCATAACAAACTAAAATGATGACACCTCCACTGCCATGCTTTCTCTTATGAGACGCTTGTATTGCGCTGCGTTTGGTTTTCACTAAGTGCAATGCTGTGCATTACAGCCAAACATCTCCACTTTGGTTTCTTTTATCAAACAGAAAATTGCTCCAGGACTCTGGTTTGTTCAGATGTAATTTTGCTAATCTAAGCAGCACTGCTATGTTATTTTTAGAGAAGAGAGGCTTCTGGAAATGCTTCCAAACCAGCTCCACTTGACCAGTCTCCCTCAGATTGTACTGCCATGAACCCTAACTTGATAAGCGAGGCCTGTGGAGTTAAGAATAATGGGTTGCTTAGTTTTTTTTATTTCTCTGAGCATTAAACTGATTGTTTAAAATAGTGGACATTCTTCTTTACATAATTTCACTAAACATAGACTCTCTTCAGGTTTTCTTCACTGACTCCAGCTTATTTAATGTAAAAATGAGCCTTAATGAAGTGTTGCACGCAACATATTTGACACTTCACTTTATGAAATGATCATAATGGGGCCTTGCTTCCCAGTTTACTATTACAACGGTTTTAAACACAGAGGACTGAATAACAAACACTGGTTTTGAAGAGTACTTGTGAACATCTATTGATAATGCGGCTCAACAATCGTGAACACAGCGTAGACAAGCGTGTGTACACACCGAATCAATCCACTTAAATAATTTAAGTGAGCTTGTCTCATAAAAGATGAATAAAACATCAGGGCAGACAAGCCTTTGATTAGTAGGGTCACATCAACACCAGGAAAGGCATGGATGAACATTTGATGAAGATCAGATCATCTTTTTCTCTCCTCACTCTGCAGAAGCTCAGCTAAAGGAAGCCGGCATCTCTCGGCCAGTAAACAGTGCACTTTTATATTTCTTCTACCTCTTGACACATTGACACCTCTCTCACACACCCACCATGAATTATATATCATCTGTGCAAACGGCAAGAGTCCAATTCTCACTTGAAATGTTGGGGCAAGTTGTCTTGCAAGCGCCAAGCCCCTGACAGGACCGGCTCTTTTCCCTCACAACCTCACAATGACAAAATATTGAGGCCTATTTAAGGATGGAATGAAAGGGAACAAAGACGCAGAAAACAAAAGGGGGTAAAATGAGATTTCTGTCAAGAAATTATCGAAACCAGACGAAGATCAAAGACGACTGAAGAATTTCCTCCAGCGCCAGCCATTACGCCAAGGAACAAGAGGCACAACAAAAGAATAAGCGGCAAAAGAAAACAAATACAGAGGGAATATGGAAGAAGCCCCATGTGGCCTTATTATAAGGGCTACACTGCAGGTAACTATATTCTTTAACAGCAGTGCTTTATAAATTCTGTCATCTTGTTAAGACTGTCAGGACCACTGACCCTCCACTCCCCTCTAACTGGGCAACTGGCACTCTGAAGCTCATTCTTTTAACCACAGCTGTCTGATTGCTTTGGTTGAGCACATAATCCAAACGGCTTGTCTCAGCTAATTGTTTGTGCTCCTTCCTCCAGCCAACACCGGACTGAGTATGAGTGTGAGCTTTATTTATGATGGAGAGAGGCCAAAAGGGTGCTGGGCTCCTACAGAGCTCATTATATCTCCGACTGTCTATTTGTTGCGTTTCAAATTCACTAGTCCTTTTTCTACTGAGATGCAAGCGGTGCTCCCACAAAGTCATCACGCCTCGGGGTGGAAGAGCAAGGGGCTCTCTTTCACTGTTGTCACAACTAGCCCGTATTAATGCTTATAATGAGAAATGAGTAAGATCCTGCTGCTAACCAATTAGATACAAGCTGAACTGTGGCATTTTGTGCTCCTTTAACACATTTAACAACAATTATTGGGGACTTTGAAGCACCTACACAGAGTATTTTAAGGCCCTCAACCTCTGGGCTTTGAGAAACTCTCTGCCATCTTTCTCTCTATCTTGTTTGCTCTTTTTCTGCTTTAGTGTCACAGAAGAAATCAACTGTTATCTTTGACTGTCCCGGCCCTGGATTCTGGAGCGCTGGAGGACGACGCAAGACTGATTGTCAGAGGTCGAAAGGCTAGGTCAAAGCCGGCTCGTTCGTCAGACAAAATGCTATTTTTGTTTCCTCAGCGGTTGAGGAGTGAGATGGGAGGGGGGGCAGCCTGCTCTCTCATTACAGGTGCTGTCTCAGTAGTCCCTACCTACCCCCTATTACAGCACTTTTCTCTCTGGGGTTGCTTTAAGCTCAACTCTTCGTTTTCCTTGCAGTGCACAGCACCTGCGTTTACTACCACTCCCTGTGATACACACAGCTAATGTGTTCATGGTTCTGTGTGAATGTAGTCAATATCAAAGTGCAAGATGCCAAAGATAGCAAATATGTCATGTGCATGTATGCAAATGAGTTTAATATACTATAAATAATCTAATTATACTAGTATATCATTATAATGTTATAAATGAAATACAAAAATGTCCTTGAATGTATTTAATCTCTCTAAAAAGTAAGAACTAGGTGCGCATCATTCATGGAAGAGCCTCAGCCAAGGCTGGCATGAAGAGTGACAGCAGTGTCACAGTAATCAAATCTACACAAAAGGACTTTGACTGCCTTTCATTCCATCAAAATGTGCTCCATGTTCCATAAAGTACAGCCAGAAGAAGGCAAAGATGATCATCTCATGTCGAAAGAATTCAATGTATCTGGGCATCAAAAATGACGGTTCAAAGTCCTTTAAAAAAAAAAAAAACGCATTGAGTTCACAGAATGAAAAAAATCTTTGGATCGGAGTGTTACGTGATTGTAGCTTTTTCTTTAAGCTCGGTGTTATTGATTCTGCAATAATTCCACTACCTGCTGTTGCTGTGCATTATATGCACTGACACATGAGTTCAGCTCTTTCAGGGTAATCATAACAACTATCAGGAAAAAAATGCTCTTTTAAAAGTCTTTGGTATCATTTAGCAGAGGAGTTCTGTAAATTAAAAGCGTATCAACAACTGAGGAGGCTGTTTCGATTTGTTGGGATTACCCAGTGTGACCCACTCTGTATTTTTAGGAACTCCTCAGATCTAAACACAGCTGTCATTCGCTAATAAAAGAGGTGAGAGGGGACAAACAAGCTCCCCATTACTGCTCTGCCTCACGTTCCACCGTGGAGTCCATAAAGCACTGTCTCAATTGCCTTTTCAGTGAGTCACACTGATAATTACTCCACTGGAGGTAAGGAGATTTAGACTATGAGATCTGGTAATTATGAGGGTGGTCAAAGGAAGGTCATTTTTTACTCTGTGGATTGCACTGGAGCACTTGCACACTGATGAGGGAAATAACATCTCTGACTCTGCTCCCATTCCCTTTGTTCACTGTTAACTTTTATGACTGTGGGTCACCGGAAACACATGTGTGATATCAAAACTAATATGATTAGTATGTTTTCTTGCACTTACTGATTTATCTATGAACATTTACCTGTAGTAAGATTTATTAAAATGACACAGAAAGGTAAAAAAGAAATACATTTGGACCTGATGACAAACTGTAAATGTGTACATCTGACATGCTTCAGCAGCTCGAGCATCAACTAGTTCCTCCTCAGTCATGGAGGAAGTCTTCAAATCATTTACTTACTTGAAGCTGCTGTGAAACTTTGAAAGCAAACATTCGCTTTAGCATGCAAAAGATGAAGCACAGAACTGTATAATCTCTAACACAGCATCACATTCAGTTAGCTTGTTATAATAAATTCTTTGAACCTTTTTTAAAATCTTTTTTTTTAGAAAAAAAATACCAATCTGTAAATATTAAAATGTCCTTGTTGCTTCAAACCACATGACATCAGTAAGTATTGGGAGGCACACTCAAAGTAAAGTCAACTGAGGTAAAAAGTGAAGTAAAAAGGGAAAATGCACATGTTCTTTCTGACACGCTTTCTGGCTGCAACCTGCAACAAGTTTTATGCTGCTTTTACTTTCAAGCCTGTAGGATCAGTAATCATGTTTCAAGAATGGAGGATAGATTTCTTCCGTAGTAATGGCTGGAATAAACATGGGTAAAATGAAATGTTAAAGCAGCTGCTGAACCACTGAATAAAAACATTACTCAGAGCCAAGGCAGGCAATATCATCCC
>JBBDHI010000019.1:8142424-8154988 GCA_037177115.1 Craterocephalus stercusmuscarum
TCAAAAACGGTGATTAAGTCTAAAATCATGATCTAATGTTCCACTTGTTTGCAGCATAATAACTAAGAGCAAAAACCGGGAAGATTTTGTTGAAGATATTTTAATTCAGTCTTTACTTGTAGAGCTTGTATTTATGTTCCAGGACAGGATCCTTTCCGATATCTTCACCACCTGAAAGCCAGTGTTTCCTGTTTATACAGAAAGAAATGTGAAGAGGATTTGTTTTTCAAAGGCCAGCCAACAAAATGGAATCGTTTGTTCTGAAATTGATTCATGTTTGATCACCACAGCCTTACCTTTTAAAATGAGCATATGAAATAAGAAAATCAGGTCAGTAAAAAGACACTTGCATGCTTTCTATTTTCCCAGGGATGGAAAAAAGAGCGGATCCTGGCGGAGTATCCCGATGGCAAGATCATTCTCGTCCTGCCAGATGATCCTAAATACGCTTTGAAGAAGGTAAGTATGCAGAGAAAAACGTTGGCTTACATTTCACTAATCTTTGGGTGTAAACTTTTGTCAGGATTTCGCTTCTTGACTCTGCAATAACTGTCCAACTCAGGTGGAGGAGATCCGGGAGATGGTGGACAACGACCTTGGCTTCCAGCAGGTGGAGACAAAGTGTCCATCTCAGACCAAAACCTTCCTTTTTATTTCCATTGACAAGAAAGTGGCCGGATGTCTCATTGCCGAGCACATACAGGAGGTATAGAAGTGCAACTTCTATCAGTCAGGATACGTTTCTGCATGTTTTTCCACAGATGAGTGTGTATCATGATACTGTCTGCTAACAGGGCTACAGGGTGATCGAGGACCCTCTCCCCGAGGGATCAGAAGGGGAGAAGGTGATGTTTGAACGTCAGAGAGCTTGGTGCTGCTCCACAACACCAGAGCCAGCCATCTGCGGCATCAGCCGCATCTGGGTTGTCAGCATGATGAGACGTCAAGGCATCGCGTCGCGCATGCTCGAGTGCCTCAGGTGAGTCCGTCCACACAGTCAGCGTGTCGATTGAAACAAGTTCCACGTCATTAAGGCATCGTCTTGTTTCGCTTCACAGGAATAACTTCATATTCGGCTCCTACCTGAGCAAAGACGAGATTGCTTTCTCAGACCCCACTCCAGACGGAAAACTCTTCGCCACACATTATTTCGGCACCTCTCAGTTTTTAGTTTATAATTTTGTGAGCGGGATACGCTCATCCCAGCCTAAAACCCATGCAGTATGATGGCCTGCAGGGAAAGGAAACCATGGATTCATGTGAGACGCTCACTGGTGGATGAAGCCCTCTCTCAACAGTTTCCAACACTACATCTTCATTATGTGTGAATGCACAATGTGTAAATTACTCTTTGAAGATATGACTCAATGGTTTAAATCTCAGGATGAAAACAACAAGGTGTTGTTGAAAAATGTCATGAATTCACCTTTTAATCTCTCCCTGCATCGTATTTTGAAAAGATTGTAGTATTTTCTTTATACAATTTGAAACTATTGGTTGTATTAGGAGCCTAGTTTACACGCATGACCTGACAGCAATAGAAACAAAGAGCATATCATTGTCTTTATTTTTTATCGTACTGAGTTAGTTATTTTATTCGCCCTCAATGTTTTAACATTTTTTCAACCACGTTTTAAACTGAGTAACACGGAGGCATCTTTATCTCCTCGGCAGTGATGCTGCCATCATCTCCAGCTGCGTTTTAAGGACAAAACTGCAAAACTATTCGGACGGAGAGTCGTGGGTTAGGACTGTAGCTTGGGCATTTATCAAATGTTCTAATTTTTATCTTAGATCACCTCGCCTGAAATGTTGTTTTTTCCAAGCCGAGCCATATACTGTACACTTTTTAGCAGGGCATTGTAGCCTTTACTGTTTGAGTGTTGTCTTTAAATCTCACCAAGGTTGTCTTTTGCTTTGTGCCTGAGTGAATAACGTTTTGACTTCAGATGTTGATTTATATATTTTTTTCTTTTCTTTTATGTCATGTTTCTCTGAGGAGGATATGGATTTTTATTCAGTTAATGTAGAGACTCATCCTCTTATTCCTTAGTCATGAGTTGAAATGTATATCAAATAATCATGTAGATTTATGCATACTATAACAAGATTTATGATGGGAGATAAGCAAGGTCTTCAGGCTCACGTTTTAAATGGTCTTTCAGTGGATTAACTGCATCATTATAATCCATCCTTTATTTTTCTTCCTCCTTGTTAAAGCTGTCGCTTTTAGAAAGATGTGTTGTGTAAGAAAAAGAAATTTGATTTATACGAAGCTGTTATGTAAATATTTATTTAAATAAACAATGTAAAACATTTTTGCTGTATGTGCGAGTTGTGTTGATGAACAGTGCCATCTTGTGGCCATTGTTGATATGAGCATTTACCTTTACTGCTCAAGGGCGTTTAGATGTTTCCGTGCTCAACACACCTGAGTCAAGTTAACTCGTGCCAAAATGTGTCGACGCATTAATTAGATTCAGGTGTGATGCAGCTGGAAACATCCAGAACCTGCAGGACGGTGGCCCTCGAGGACCAACTTTGGACACTCCTGATCATAGCTATGTCATTGTTTGTGATGTGGTCAGCATGCATATTCGGCAGCATATCTTAAGTCTAAATTGTGGTAATTGTCTTGCTGGGAATTTGTCTTTGTTGCCGCACATGTAAACACTCCCCTTTTAGCGCATTCCTCGACGCTCCTGTCACAACACAGGCCGGCTCAGGGGCAACTTCTGAGAGACATAACAGCCTTAAAACAACACCAAGACTTCCTCAAACAAGGGGATAGAAAACAGCTTGCTCCTTCTCTGAGACCTAATACAAATTAATTAGAGAAAACAACAAAGTTGAGCCAAAAAAGATATCTGTGTCAACCCCAGCCAGCACTTTTTATTTATTTTTATTTTTTACAGATCCTGGATCATCTCTGTTAATGTAAAAAAAAAAAGTCAGGAGAGCAGACATTTGTAAACACGCACTTTTATTCTTACACAAGAGTTAAAAAGACATATTTTACAGCTGCCTCATTGTAAAACAGTGTATTCTAATGATAAATGGCAGGTTATTGTGTTTAGCTACTAACAGAAGTCTCTTGTTTACACTTAACCAATTTACAACCATTGTATTTACTGAGCGATTCTAAAGTCCGCACACCAACTTCCTTTTTACTGCAAGAAAAGATACCGCATCATTGTAAGCTAAACTTCAGGCCAAACCTGAGCTGCAGTCAAAAGCTGACCAGTACACCAAAGTGCTGCTGGGAATGGCCTTTTGCCTGACATCTGCAGGGGCTTGATCTGTTTAGAGTGTTAAAATGAGATTACAGTAATACTCTGGCTACTTCTGTTGACAGTAAAGCTATGCATGGAAAAAAAAAGCTGCTCTGGAGTGGTCATGGTGAACGCACAATCATGCTGGTTTCTGGTTTTCTTTTATACAGAAGAAGGAGCATGAACCAACAAACTATCTCCAGTTCTCCAGTCTTTGACACATTATGTTCAGCAGATACTTGAAATGAGTTCACATTTAATTCGGGAATTATGCCAAAGTAATGGACAACAAAACAAGTAACATCAAAATGTAGGCACCAAAGAAAATGTATTCAGCTGTAGCCCAATGATGCATACTTATTTAGATTAAACAATCCTCAGTGGATGTTTTTGTGAAAAAAACAAAAACATGGGGGGGGTGTTTTCACAGTATAGGACAATGCTCACCACAGAAATTATACAATAAGTCCAACACATCAGGCTCTTGTAGCCGCCTGTTAACAATGGCCTGACCTTTCCCAGGCTGCACCACCACCACCTCGCCAGCAGGGGGTAGCTCCGTCAGCGGGTGCACTTTGTTATCCCTTATCTTAAAGTCCAGAGCGCCAACGCTGGGCAGCATGCCGTTCCTCTCTGCCCACGTTTTGGTGTCCTCTGCATCGCCCTTCGCCTCCGTGACACTGTCCCCTTTCTCGCTGCCCTTGCTGGCAGTACTGACGTCATCCTGAAAGACTTCAGATTCGCTAGCATGCGGAAGAGAGAAGTAGGTGCATTTCCTTGGTGATGGCTTAACCTCGTCTTCCGGTTCCGGCTTTGTGCTGAAGAGAGAGTATAGTGTGTTGTCTTCAGTATCTTTACATAATCTTTCGTCTTGAGGCGAGTTTGTAAAAGTTTTGTTTATTCCAACTGGGTCTGAGACAGACTTTCTGATCAGTGTGTTCTCTTTGAGGAGCCATCGCCCGTTATCTATCGGAACGCTGTCCCCAGGCCCCACTTGTGCATTGAATGCAATGCATCTTGTTGCTTCGCTGAAGACGTCCAGCGCATTGGTGGAGTTGAAGTATGACATCTCAGACATTGCTTTGGACCGGGCTGCATGAAAGGGAGAGAAGATGCTGGAGTGCTCTTTCCTCTGCTGGTTCGGCTCAGATGGGGGTCTCTCGCCTGCTTCCTCAGAATTGGTGTCTTTCTTGCCGTAAAGCCTTTCGATTGTTCTCCTCACGAAGCCTTTAGTGATGGATTTCCGTGCTGAATCGTCTTCGCCGCTGGACAGTTCACTAGAAGTTTGAGACTGGTAACCGCCGCTACCGGACGTCTCCGGCCTTAATTCAGACACGTCTGATGAGTTTGAGCTGGGAAAACGTCTCTGCTGGATGTCTGTGGCGCTCTTCACCATGAACATCTCCCGGATGGATCTGACCCTGCTGCCTTCTGGCTCTGTGGTGATGACACCACTGGAGTCATAGCTGAACGATAAGGACGACTGAGGAGCTGATCGAGTGCAGAGAGCCCCCTCGGACGTTGGGGAGTCAGAAGGCGTATCGTCCTCGTCTGACTCCAGATTGGCCTTTCTTTGTCCGTAACGCCTGAAACTCTGCGGTGTGGTTTTTGCTTTCTGGGCTTCAGCTACCTGCTTTTCTAGAAGGATCACTCTCTCTGCAACAGATTGAGTTATAACGTCTTCAGACTGCTCTTTGAGCATCACCACAACCTTTTTCGGTTGTGTTGTCACTGGAATTTCTTGATATTGGGCATAGCTTTTCTTTATGTCTGTGGCTTGCTCTTCCTCTGAGCTGGACTCTTTTTCACAGTAGCTTAATTCTTCTTCAAGTGAGCTACTGACCTGCTCATCTTCTACCTGTAGCTGCTCTTCCTCAACATGTTTCTCACAGCTGCTGTGGTCATTCCCGCTGTCATACTCTGCATTCAACCTACAACCTTTCTCTAAACTGTCAGAAATGATCAAACTGCTGTAAAGAGTGCTTTGGCTTTTTTGCTTGTTGTTATGAACGTCCTCTTCTGAGCTAATCAGTTCTTCCTCTGGCTCTTCTATTAAAGCTTCCAGTTCTCTGCTTTTTGTTGTTTGCTCCTCGAACTTGGGAAGTTCATGCAGGGACTCTTCTTCCTGCTCTTCCTCATTACCTGACAAGTTTTCCTCAACAATAACCTGCAGTTTCATACAGGAAACCACTGACTGCTCTTCCTCTGAGGAAGGCTGATTTGAGTTTTCTGTACTTTCATCAGTACTGACATCGAGTCCCATACTGCATGTGTGAGTCTGCTGTTGCCTAGTTGAGACCATACATTCAATCTTTGGTTGTTTTTCTAAGAAATTCAGTTTTTTGCGACACGGACTGCATATGTTTATTCTCTCTCTCACATTTACCTCTACGTACTTGGAACCTGGTTGCTTTTTATCTTCCTCAGGCTTACTTTCAGGGTCGGACATGTCTTCGCCTTCGCTGCTGTCCTGTTTTATCTCCTCACATACAACTTCTACTTCTTCCTCCTCTGAACTATGCTCCTCGCTTGCTTCTGAACTGCTTTCTTTTTCATTTAAGTCCATGTTGGCACTTGAAATCTGTCCTGTTTCATCTGCTTTCTCATGGGTAAGTTTGTTTTCAGGGATGGCTTCCTCACATTGCATCTGTAGCTGCCTGCATTCTGCATTTTGGTCGTTCGGACTGAAGCTCTGATTTTGAAAGTTTTTATTGATGCTCGGCGTTTCACTCTTGTTTTCCCTTTCCTGTGTCACTTTTTTATCATTGTGGCCCTGCTGCTCTTTTTTTGTCACCTGATGTTCCTGTTGTACCACATCCCTACATGACTGTATGTTGAGTAATGTACTGTAAAGCTGCCTATCTTCCTGAATCTGCTTTGAATCAGGCTCAGTTGGGGGGCATTTGGTCACCAAATCTGGCCAGTCTTGACTATTTTTGTCTTTAGTTTTGAGGCTAGTTGGTTTGTTGCTTGTCTTCTCATTAATACTGTCCTGTCCAGGTTGTTTTGGCTGGTTAACATCTGCGAATTTTTCAATAATGGACCTCACATCGGCTTTATCATCCTTAGAAACCGAATCTTCTGTGGGCAATGTCTTTGTAATTTCATAGCTCTGTTGGTTTGCTGACAGCTCCAGTTTTTCCGTAATCCTTGCTGGAAACTCATCGTCGTTGTCACTTTCATTTTTCGCACCATCTGACAGTGAAGCCAACTCCTCTTTTACCTTCTCAGGAATGTCCAGATTATGCATGATCTCATCGATAACATTTCCTTCAATGGCACAGGTTTGTTCAAGCCCAGCCACCATTATTTCTGGTTCTGAGGCGTTTGGCGTAGAGCTACGACTTGAGCATCTTTCACTGAGCTCCTGAAAATCTTTCCAGCTTTCCAGGAGCTGTTTCGAGGTTGATTGTTGTAAGTTTGTTAAGCTGGTTTTCAGTTTTTGGGAATCCTCAATGCTGGCAATTTCTCTGAGAGAATCAATCATCTTCAAAGCTTCCGCACAGCTGATGTTGTTTGCATTCAGCTCATTTACTTTAAGGTTAGTTAATCCTTCCTTTAGGGTCATGACGGCCAGGAAAGCCAGAAGGGCTTTGGAAGAGGAGCCAAATGTTGAGGCCACATGAGAGGAGAAGTCAGGCAAGCTGTTGGATTTTTCCAGACACGATGGCCGTTTGCTCTGAGTGATTTGTCTAATTGACTTTATTGAGTAACATATCTTCTCTAGGATCGGTTTCATGTTCGGCTGGCTTGCAGTGTTCAAATTTGGTGGCATGTTTGGATCGTCTGTCACGGTTTTATCTTTATCTGCTGTTAAAACCTCATTTTCAGCAGTCGTATCAGCTTCCAGGGGAGTGAGAGTCTCACAGGTCAAAGTTTGGCCCAGTTCAGCTGTTGATCTTCTAGAGGCCAGTGTTTGAGGACTTTTCGTTTGGGATGATGTTTTGTTTTGTTTCGTACTTGTTGGCTCTGATGGATTCTCCAAGGATAGGTTTCTGGAGAGCACTTTTCTGCTTGATTTGGGTTTGACAGGTGGTGACACCATGTCCAGGGACTGAGAGTATGGGGAGGATATTTGTTGTACTTTTGGTCTATGTTTTCTCTCAGTCGCGGGGCTAGGGTTCGGTGTTGCACGTTTTTCCATGCTGATAGTTGGAGGGACAGTTTTATCCAGGGGACGGCTCTGTAGTAGTGGTAATTTCAGAGAATTACTTTGATGCTCAGCAGAGGACTTCTTGTGTTGGAATTTACTCTCTGGAGATGGACTGCTTTTGGATTTTGCTCTTTTAATTGATGTTTTAGGTGACGGCGCCTCTCTTTGAGGTACTTTAATCACTTTGGTTTCTTTAAATGAAGCCTCGCTTGATGAAATGCTGGCCGAAGACATCCTCTCATCAGACGTTAAACTAACAGGGGACGCAGACGTACAAAGTGATGGCGTGTATGCCAGACCGGACACTGATTGCTGGGTGTCCTCTTGTAGGGTTTTGATAGGTCCTTGTGTCTTTGTTGATTGGATACCATGTGAGAGTACTTCATCACCCACAGTGTTGATGGGGGCGGACAATGTGCTAGTCTCTGGAGTGGCATCGTTACTGGTGGTGTATTTATCCAGGCAAGCCTTTTTCAGAGACATTTTCCTTTCAAGAGACAGATTACTGATCAAAGGAGCCCTCTTAATAGATGGCGTTCTAGACAGTTCTGCCCCCTGATGTGTAGAGGGAACATCTGTCTGAGCAGACGCGTGTTTTTCCTTTGTATTGTCATTTGGTGTTCTGGCATGGTCAGACGTAGG
Organism: Craterocephalus stercusmuscarum; assembly: GCA_037177115.1. Classification (NCBI taxonomy): domain Eukaryota; kingdom Metazoa; phylum Chordata; class Actinopteri; order Atheriniformes; family Atherinidae; genus Craterocephalus; species Craterocephalus stercusmuscarum. The sequence goes on from JBBDHI010000019.1 coordinate 8,150,492, forward strand.
ACTCATAGATAAGGCGTGAATACCTGATCTTTGACTGCTCATTGGGGAGAGCCTATATAAGGGGCTGCTGCCTACTGATGAGACATCTTTGGAGCAATAGTCAGAGTTCAGTAGTTCAGGTGGAGGCGGTGGTAGCTCCATTAAAAGTATATCAGTGAGTGTTTCTTCTTCAGGTGAGATCTTGGCTGGATTTTCCACCTCAACACCCAATGCCATTTCTTGTGAGGTCTCAGTTGTCAGTGGAATTATGTCAGAGCAGATCCCATTTGAAAGAGGCTTTAGTTCTTGGGCATTTCTCTGGGATAAGCTCCTGGCCCTGTCTGTACAAGCTGTATGATTGTGAGGACTGGATGCAGTTTTCTCCACTGAAAGGCTCGATTTGCTTTCCAGAGACTGGACTCGCAGCTTGACAGACGTCGCTACCAGACTCTCTGGTTTTTGTACAGAGGTGGGACACGTTGGCATCTCTGATGTCTCATCCACAAACGCTGCAGGTTCTGCCACAATGATCACGCCATGCTTCTTTTCAGATTCTCTACATTTGCTGTGTTCTTTTTCTGTCGGAGCAACTGCCTCTGGTTTTTTACTTTGTTCCTTTCGAAGGGATGAAGGGTTTAGCTGGGCCTTCTCCAGCCAACTCTCTACATACTCTTTAGTAACAGAGCTAGAGGAGTTAAAAGCAGACAATGAAATGCCTTCACCTAAATCATGTGACTCGATTTTGCTCTTTCTCTCCATATGCATGGATGTCTGTTTTGTTAATACTCCCCGTGGTGGGCTAAGCCTAGTGGGAGACACTCTCCCTCCTATCTTTCCTTTTAACACTGATGGCATGTTTGAGACTTGTGCACCAGTTTCGATTGTATTGTCGGACACTGATGAACTCATTGCTGTAACATCTCTCTCCCTCTTTAGGGTTGGCATCTTTCTCTGCTTTTTAACACTTTTTGTTGATTTAGATTTAGGTCCATAAATTCTTTTAATATGACCAGCACTGGAGAAAGTTTTAGCCTTTTTACGTTTGTCAGCTGCTTCTCCAGAATTCTGTTTTGGTCTTTTTCCTGGCATCAAAACACGCCGAATCTGTTTGTTTTTCAACTTAGGTTTTAAGAAAACTCTGGTATCTTTACTGACCTCTTTTTGCCGGGGCTTGTCTTCACTTTTGTGGAGGCTTTGAATGGCACCAGTCCTCTTTGACGGCAAGTGTGTATCTGTTGTTATTGACATACTCTCAGCCCTCCAGATGTTAATAGACTCAGAGGCAGTTGAAGGCCTCAAAAGCTCCAGTTCTAAATCGTTATTTAAGGAGAGCCGTCCGGTTTCTGAAGTAGCTGGTCTACCGAAAGTAACTCCAGATGCGGACATATTGTATGCACTAACATTTGCAAGGAAATTATCCTGACAAGTCTGCTGTTCATAGAAGTGTAAGACTGTTTCAGTGACCTCCTCCCTGCTGGATTCCCTCTGCAGCATGTCAGTGTTTCCTACCGGTTTGTTGGCATCTACAGAGCTGAATTTTCTTGGCTTGGGCACTGGTCTTGTGGTGCTTTGCTTCACCACGCAGTACTGCTCTGTCATCGTTCCGTTTTCTGTCTGCTGCCTGCAGGAATAAGAGCCCTTCATTCCTTCTTGAATCCCATCTGCTGTGATAGATTTGATGCTTTCAACAGAAGCTTGTTGTTTCTTAATTTTTTTCGGCGTAGGGACTCGTCTGGGAGACGCTGCACCTGTGTGTCTTTTGATATCATCGTCTTCATCACTGCTGCCCGCAATAGCTCCATTGCCCAGTGACGGTGGATCATCATCGTCATCGTTGTCTTTAGTTTTGTCCTTGATGGTGTCAGTAGAGGCAGAGGGACTTTGTAAAATGCGGGAATTGGACTTCGATGGGCAGATCTCTTTCTCTGCCTCAGGCTCCGGGAAACAGGTGGCATTAAGCAGATCGGCTACACTTGAGCGCGTCAGGGTGGTCGTCCAATGAACAGTTTCTTCCTCCTTAATTGTCAGCCGCACCTTCATTTCCACCGTCATGCTGCCATCCTGATTCACCTGGAAGGACTTCTCGATGTTGTCCTCGCTGGGCAGAGAGCAATCCCGCCCTTCAGCCCCATTGCCAAGGCAGGTGTTTGCCTCCGTTTCTGCGACGGACTCCAGGAGGCGATTTGAATCCAACTCAAAGGAGTTTGTGGGATGGGTGGGCAGGTCACATGAACTCTCTGCGATGGTATTGTGAATCTGATGAACGATGAATCTCTCAGATGATGCAGAGAAATTCCTTGATTTGGGCAAATATGACGGAGGCTTCTTTTTGCCTTTTCAGTCAGTCCAAAGAGCCAAATGGGTTCACAAAAATGTTTGAAAAAATCAAAATAGTAATCCAGATAATTCAGGCAAGGATTAAAGTAGATTCCAGGGAAGCATGAAAGGAAAAGGAAGAGCAAAAAAGACGAGTTAGAAAGATAGAATGAATGCCCGTCCAGACAAATAGCCAGCAGTCCAGTAGACGGTACATCTAGGTCATCTACAGTATTATACAGTATTAATGCATCAGCACTTTCTCAAGCTTTATCCCATGAGAGGAGATAGATTATTGCAGACACATCTTATGTGTCAGTCTAACGAAGGTCCATCGGACTGACACACTTCTATACAAAGTGTCTATGAAATATTGTCATGAATTAAATAAAAACATATGGGTGTTCACAGTTGCATTTAAAATCTAAATTTGGACGTAAACTTACGGTTCAGTGCTTTCTGTCTTCTAAAGCCGGTGGGTTTGGGATGCTGCCTCGTTGGAGCCGATGATTTCTGTGCGCTGTACGTTGCCGGTCTGAAAGGCTCCCTTCCTACAGCCACCACAGTCCCAGAGCTCAAAATCAAGCCTAGAAGACCATCGACCTACAACAAACAAGCAAATAAATGAAATTGTCACTTTAAATAGTGCCATAATAATGATTTCATTTAAAAAAAGATATTCATTAAATTCCATTTTAAAAATGTAATTAAATGGTTGTACGTGTATTTATATCCTGTATTTTTTTTATTTTTTATTTTTAAAAAAGAGCATTTTACAGTACCGGCAAGCCTATAGTAGATCACTGACCCAATGCCTTGCAGTGCAGTATTTCAGAAGGCCTTTCTGGGTAGTAGGTGACTTGGCAAAGAAGCTTAACACTTTCTCTGCTCATGTGACTTTCATGCCAGGGTTAGGTCCGTCCTTTATCCATAAGTAATTATTAGGAACTACATTGAGTTTTTTTCTGTAAGACTAAAATTGGTGAAATAACTGTGTTGTGTGTGTTGTAAAGACAGGAGAAAACTCACACGTCTGCCATCGGGTGTGTATAGTTTCACCACATGGAACTGCATCAGCCCTGAGATGTAGTCCAGGATAGACTCATAATTGGGTGCAGTCTTCTTCTGAAGTACCACCGTCTGTTTTACGGAAGGGTCTCCATTACGAAAAACCACAAGTTTCTTTGGTGTGCGCATAACCGCCGACTCCTGCCTGTGCATGTTTTGGCCAGGAAAAAACCTGGCCCGCTGCACGGCCTGGCGACGAGAACTAACAGGTCTGGCATGGTACCAAGGTGGAAGCTTCTTCCGAGCCAGGGCCAGATTGATAGGTTTGACTTTACGGCTGTCAGAGCAGATGTAGGATTTCCCATCCTCCAGTTCATCCAAAGTATGGATGCCGTGAACCCCTCGAGGAGTTGTAATGTTCCGCACCCCAAACGGCAAGGGGACCTTTTTAGAAAGATTGTCCAGGAGCGCATCGAAAGTTTTGAAGCTGCGGTTGTTGATGACCATGCGCAGGCCATTGAACTGAGGATCTCCACTTTTGTAGAAGCAAACTCTCTTTGATAAGATGGGGTCGATGACACTCGGGTGGTGTGGGGAGTCAAAAGTCGGCCCACTCCCTGATGACTGGTCAGGGAGGGTCCTGCGATGCCCAACTTCATTCATTATCACCGATTGACTGAAAAAGGACAAATATATTTATTAGATACTCTGCAAGAACAACGAGTTTCCTCTTTTATCTGACTTTGCTGCAAATGCTCACATCTCTTAGGTTCCAAGAGAATATTTGTGTGGTCCCCTGGCTTCCTGAGCCCTTGCAATAGCCTAAACCTAACCATGAAGGCTTTATTTCCATCTTTATTTAAAACTCAGTATTTCAAGTTTTTCAAATTTCTCAAATTAGCAGTGGCAGCTGAAATAAAATATCCAGCCTAACTAAACTGCTTGTATTGTTGTATAACAGTTTAATTATTTTTTCCTGCAATCTCAAAACCCTTGGATCGGTTCTTGTACAATGTTAATATAAAAAAAAAAACTCTTAATCTTTTTTTGTATTTATTTGTCATTTCACAGTGTTTAAATCTATAATACACAGAAATGATCATTTCTTGTGATATTTTGAAAGTTGAACTTATTCTTAAAAAAGGGGCAAAAAATTCACATACATGACATTTTTGATAACTGATAAATTGATAC
>JBBDHI010000019.1:8290218-8305826 GCA_037177115.1 Craterocephalus stercusmuscarum
GTGATCGGTAGTGATCGGCACTCAAGGGTGATCGGTATCGGTATCGGTGGCTAAAAGTATGATCGGAGCATCCCTACAGAACATTATCAGTCCTGCTCCCAAAACTCTGAAACAACTTGTCTGGGGGGGTCTAGGTCTTTAAACTCAGTGTGATCTTCTAAGATGAATTTTGAAAACATATTTTTATCCCTTTAACTTTCACACTAAGAAAAAAGCAATAGAAAAGTGTTTCTTTGTGTTTTCTCTTTTCTTAGAACAAGAAAAATACGAATAAATGTTTTTTTTAGCAAATAGTTGAGATAAAAGTTAATAATTAAGTAGTGACAGTAAAATAGTCAAAATATGAACCAGCAACCACTTACTTTTGATATAACATATACCCAAACCAATTGGTAGAGACGGTTCAGTCAGATTTATTTAACCCTTTGTCAACCCTTTGCACTGAGTTTTTTTTTCATTTGGGCCTTTTGATTGATTAATTTTATATTACGATGATTTGTTTTGAAAAGTGCTCTTTGAATAAAGATTATTATTATTATTATTATTATTATTATTAGTAGTAGTAGTAGTAGTAGAAGTAGTAGTAGTAGTAGTAGTAGTAGTAGTAGTAGTAGTGAATTGAACATTTTCTCTCATAAAGTAAATCCAAAGTATCCGAGTGGGCATGATCCATTCTGAGTTCACTCACTATTTCTTTTCTTTGTGCTTCCATGAAGCCAGGCTTCATAAAGTGGTCTTGAGAAATAATCTCAGGTACATTCATGCAGATGTACGACTTCAACTCCGCCATCTGCTCACCAGCTCCATTTAGGCAAGATGAATCTAAAAATCCTTGTGCCACAATTTTTTTAAGTCAAACAAAACAAGTTTAAGAAAGACTAACATTTTTCTAAACTTGTCCTTGAAATAAACAAAACTCTGACACTAAAAGACCAAAATTAACAACTTTACTTCATACATTGGTTGCAAATGTCAAATCTTAAGTTTTTAAATTCAGGATTAGTTCCCAACTATTTCTCTTTTAACAACTACAACACATCATTACTGGATGTTAAAAAATCTTAAATGATTGCCTACAGATTGTTTCATATTTCTCGTAGTAGTTTTGAGCTGTGAAATGACTCACAGAAACAAGACATATTGGCAATTTAATAATTTCTTCCTTTAACAGACAGAGATCATTATGTGGAAGAACCATAAACAGTCACATCCTCCTGGTACCTCCTCCTCATGCTGGCCACCAGCTTGGTAACACGCTGCTCCTACAAGTGTTCAGCAGGATTGAGGTCAGGACGCAGGCAGGTCATTTCATCCTCTGGTGGTATCTTATAAACCTGCTCTGTGCGGACCTGAGTTGACATCTTGGAAATAATCCCCACAGGTTTCAGAATCTTGCCTCCATATCTCTCCGCATAAAGTTTTCCATCAATGATGACAAGCCTTGTTTTACCAGTGAGGGAGATGCCTCCACCAGAATCTGCTACCTCTTTCCTCTGCAGCAGGTCCAGGCTTATCAGTCTCCTGGTTCTCATCATGAGTACCAGTAGCTCAAAACAGGAGTCAACAGCGGAATCAGTCATTTAATTATGGCAGAGATTTAGTGTTTTTTATGGTACAACCCATGTCCTCCACTCCGCTGTTCATCCCACACATAGTTTCCAAACTATGTGTCAAACATGTCTCTATTTAAAAGGGAAATAAACCAGCTTTCCACTGCTTTATTTGTTACAATATCAACCAAACTCATTTCCTACCCTACTGAGCTGAGTTTATTCATGAAAACATGTCAGTCATTAAATAAAAATGTATTTTATAGTTTCCTCTTTTTCCGGCTCCTTCAGGATTTTAAAAAACCCTCATGTACCGGTACACACTGTCCCCTATATAGGGTCCTATTTGGGGGTCACGCCATTTTTGAAGTGCTACATAAAGGTCTCTCAAAGTTCTTCTTTGCACATTGGCCATGTTTTTCCTTACTTATTTCATCAGAATGTACCATTTTATTATAAAGCCACTTAGAAATGAAATAGTCAAGCAGAAATATCCAAATTAGTTAGCTAGTTTTGTGTCTACACAAAACAGTTTATCAGACCCTTATTTCAAATCCTATCTTTGGGCACATTTACTTGCCAGGATGCAAATTTATTCCATTTGAATTACATGTAAAAATGCTGTTTGGCTAAAAAGGTGATTCCATAAAAAAAAATGTATGTGGTTCTTTCCCACAAAAACCTTTTCAGATATTGTCTCGACAGAAGCGAGGTTGTCCAGAAGTCATTCTTAACAAAAGAAATGGAGGGTAGGGAAGAGGTTGAAAACATCGTAAGAGCTTTGGATGTTGCTGGTAAATTATTCCTGAAGACTGTTTAAAGAAAGAGGAAAACTTGTTTAAGAGGGTTCAGATTGCTGTCCAGATGCTGATTATGCCTTTTTATTTTTTTGCATGCTTGCATATTTATGTAAAAAAAAAAAAAATTCAGCCCTTTATCTCATTTCACCGCAAATGTGAAGAAAAAAAAACAAGGAGTGGCTCAAGATTATTGCACAGTACTATCATAAAACTTTTGAATGTAAAATGAGCTTTACCGCTCCAATAAATGCAAACTGAATTAAGTCATACAATAAGATTGGCACGAGTGTGTGATAGTTCAGAGTCTGCACACATCTGTTAGATAAATCTTTATTTCTTCAGGCCGCTCCCTGTATGGAGTCAGTTATCAGACGCCATGACACAGTTAATCTAAAAACCTGGGCACTTTAGTCACTGTACAGTTAAATTTGACTGCCACGAAAACACCCAACACCTTTCCCTGTTGGTCCTTTAAAAACAGAAGAATCCAGCCGATGCGAGTCAGCACACGCTAAATGAACTCACTGAGACGGGAAGACTTGTCAAGGCAAAATCTTAGGGGAGAAAGAAGTTGGTTCAAAAGAATGTTTTACCCCAGAAGGAAGAGAAACAAGGAGGGAGAAAAGAAGGAATGATGCAGTTCTTGTTTCAGATATCATTTATGGAGGGGAAACAGTCAGCAAAATACAACTTGATAGAGGGATTTATTTAAAAAGTTTATATTATAAAATGTAAAAATTCAGCTAAACCCAATTACATCAACGGCAAAGACGTATCCCTAGGATCTTCCAAAATGCCACCGCTTCACATGATATCAGATGTGAACATTTGGCAAAACTGGAAGTTCACAGCAACAAAAGGTGGATTGTTATTGCTTTGGTTACTGGGTTTTTATAGGAGAGTTGAGACATGCAGCATGGTGATCTAGCTGATGAAAGAGGCAGAGGGGGCTCTGAGGAACAATCATGTACGGCTCTTTAATCGTCCTTATCCTTGGCACCGTGCTTTAAGATGCGTGTGAACTCAACATAGTTGAAGTTACTCTTCTTGTCGATGGGAGCCTCCCTGAAGAGCTCGTCCACCTCCTCGTCTGTAAACCGGTCACCCATAGTTGTGAGCAGCTCTCTGAGGTAATCCTCCTGGATGAAGCCTGCAGTCAAATAATAATAATAATAATAATAATAATAAAAAAAGACTGTTAGAAACAGAATTAAAAACACATAACCATCCTGTTAGAAAAACTTTTTAAGCACTTTTAACTCATAACACCACAATATAGTTTTCAGAATTAGACGAACATTACCAGGAAAAAAAGAAAAAATATACTCAGTATTAATCCTGAAATGACTAATTCCTCTTCAAATTCAAAGATTCAAACCTTTACAAGTACCAGGATTAACATGACATTTCAGTAAGGCAGAATGAGAAAACAACATTTACCTGTCCCCTCCTCATCAAAGCAGGCAAATGCATTTCTGATCACATCCTCAGGGTCTGTACCATTCAGCTTCTCTCCAAACATGGTGAGGAACATGGTGAAGTTGATAGGTCCGGGAGCCTCCATCATCATGGCCTCCAGGTACTCATCAGTCGGATTCTTACCTGTGGAAATGTAACAAAACACGCTTAGAATTAAAAAGGCAACATTGTCGCATCTTTTTTAAAAAAATAAAATGAGTAAATCTATATTCACTGTGTTGCCTGCCTGAGCACTCCATGTGCATTTGCCTGACAAATTCTATCAGATAATTCAGCACTCTACTGAAGTTTATGAACACAGCAGTGTTTTCTCATATTCTACCGATACAGAAACAAAGCATCCTCTCTCTCTTGACACAAACCAGCTAAACTAACTTCGTCTTTACTTGGTCACAGCCCTATCTAACCCTTTATATTCTCCTTTATATCAGTGAGAAAAGTTAGGAACTTTCAAGAAACAGTAACAACTGAAATAAAGACATTTTAAGACTACTTGTGTTTATGATCTGGTTTCAGACCATCCTAATGTAAAGACTGTCTATAAAACTCTCACCTAGTGAGGCAAGCATGTCGTGAAGGTCCTCTTTGTCAACAAAACCGTCACGATTCTGGTCAATCATGTTGAAAGCCTCCTTGAACTCCTGAATCTGTGATTGGTCAAACATTGCGAAGACATTGGAGGTGGCGCGCTGAGGGCGCTTCTTTGTGGTCTTTCCCTTGGCCTTTTTGCTAGACATTGTGATTGTTTTATTTCTGTGGAGAAAAGAAAAGATGGAAGAAAAGAGTTAATGTTTGCATATGTGTATAACAGAAATTATGTTTGTGTTTTTATATTGTTAGGGAAGGCTGTTTTAATTCTCGTGTGAAACATTTGAATGTTTTTAATGTCAGGCACATTGAGTTACCCTAGCATGAAAGGTGCTTTATGCATTTTTTGACTGAAATTGACCACAAGAGTGTCCACATGGTAAATGGACTGTAATTGTATAGCGCTTTTCTAGTCACATGACCATTCAAAGCGCTTTTATGACATATCTCATTCACCCATACATACCCATTTACACAGCACCTATATTGATACATACTTGGTACTTGTATCTAACATCCACACACATTCACACCACCGATAGGCACATCGGGAGGCAAGGTAGGACTCAGTGTCTTGCCCAAGGACACTTCGACATAGTGGAATAGTGGAATCGAACCGCCGACCTCTTGTTTAGTAGGTGACAGCTCTATTCACTGAGCCACAGCCCCCCCACAGAGTTATCAATGTCTTATAAACATCTGCTAATGTTACAATTGATTAACCACAAAAAAATACATTCAACTATTATCTTTCAGCTTTCTAATCCAACGCGAGATGAGCTGCAACTTTATGCCTTTTGAGACGTATTACTTATAGTTTGTATAATTTATATAGTTTGATTATGTTTGTTAAGGTTTAAATAATTTTAATAATACATGTAATTACAAGTCTGCAACTATAATCATTCCCATGCCAACTTCTCCCCAATTTCCAGGAGATGGTGTAAATTATTTGTGATTCCTGTATAAGAAAAGAAAATGTAAGACATTACAATAAAGTCCTGAGCTCATCACAAAGAAGGAAACAATGTCATCTAAGTTAAAGTAGATCATGATGTTACTCAAAATAAAAATTTGTCAGCCCACAGCTCAGCTGCAGGGTAATGCAATTCTCTGGCAGTGATTCCCCAGGGAGATGTCCCTCAACGAGCTAAAAATGGAAATGTTCCTCATCTTTCTGGGTTGGTCAGTTCCCTGCTGTCACTGGGTCAGGAAAATTACTGGTGTGAGGACAAATGTCCTTATCAGGAAATGTCTCCAACGTGGACTTCCCATCTTTATGTTAACGCTACCAATATGGACACAGCAACTGCAACAAGCTTTTCTACACAGGAATCAGTCTAATGACTGGAGTGAGGTTTATTCCGTTCAATTAGAACCATTTGTCCCAAATATTTTAGCAGGACAAGATCTAATGGAGAAGATAATATCACGCCATTATACGCAATCTTAAATACATGAACACAAATCAATATTGTTAACAAGACTGCAAGCAATTACCATATTTTCGACATTTAATAATTTCTTGTGAGAACTAAAGATTATTTGGTACTTTTATCATCAAATGTTGAAACCAAACCCAGGATATAAAATTATCACTTTATTTAGAATAACGCAGATGGTATTTACGCAATATATATAAGCAATTGTATGTTCGCAAAACCAGTTACCTGTTCTACCTAGCATTGCTACGTACAGTCTGAACGCTCTGCGGCCTATCTGTAACATCAAACGTTAACACTTTATTGAAAACATCAATTGAATACGTGTATATATGCCGTCTATACGTATAAAAACACACTCTGCAAACGGGAAACATTTACTTTCTTGTTATAAACTTGATACCACTGTATTTGATATCGAAACATTAGCCGCGCAGCTAACAGCTAGCCGTGTTGTCATTTGTATTAACTAAGCACTAAAAATAGCACGCTAGCGTGTTATTTACATATACTTCTTCAATAGTATATACTAACAAATCGAATATAAAAGTCACAAAATCTCTGGCTGCCTTGAAATACATAAAACACCATTTGAACTCAGCCGTACCTTTCACCAGCCAGATACTTGTCAACTAGTCCGCTGCTGCTCTTCTTCTCAACCACCGCCCTTCACTTCCTGAATATACTGTAGGTTCCGCACAAAACATCGGAACAAACCACCTCAGAAAACAGGGGGTAGGAGCTAGCTCTGAAAGCATTTATGGACATTTGAAAGACAAATAATGATTTTTGTCGCTATAAAACCTGAATGTATATATATTCTTCCGTTTAGTTGAAGCTTTTGTGACAAACATCTCCTTATAATTGGTAATAAAAGGAAGAATAAAACACTAATACCCCCGGGCAGATAAGTGTAGCTTCCAGATTAGTTTGCGTAGACATTCCACGATATGCCCATTTAAGGAGAGAAAGAATACATCCTCCTTTGTGTTGCACAACCCTCTCATTAAGTACAGGTAAATTTTCCTGTGATCCCCTCGGGACAATAGGCGCTTTACCAAATTAGGAAAAACCTGAATTATTTCAAGTTTTCACAACAGTTTTGTCTGTACAAGGCAGTTTAGCCAGACGATTTATCTTATTGTTTTTATAATGTTCTTATAATTTGATACCTTCATACAAAGTCATTGTTGTCATTCTCTATTTTGATTCTATGTACATAAAAAATCACTAGATTTTGTATCTTCAAAGCTTTTAGTTGTCTGCTCTCTTTTTATTGCTGTAAAATGGAGTTATGCTTACCCTTACAGTTACAGTAGCCTATTCTTCGTAGAGTGAAGTGAATTGAATAAAAAAAGAATAATATGAGCATAATAAAATGAAACAATGGATAATTATAGATACTGCTAAGCATTAGTAAGACAACAGCTGGTTGTTCTGCATTGCTATAAACAAAGGCTTAGTGCTGCAGGACTTCAGAAGTAAAATACAGAACTACTGACTCACTGGTTAAAACAAGCCACATACGCTTAGATGTCCAGCTGGACCGTCTCTTTTAAAGATGATCAATTAGATGAACATGTGCCCTTGGTCATTTATAGATAAAGGTGCATTCAAAAGTGTTAAATGTATGCACCTGCATTACTCAAGTGGAAAGTGAAAAAGTACTGGCTTCGAAACTGCTTAAAGTATAAAAAGTAAAAGTAATGTTAGAAAAAAATGACATTCTGGACAAAAGCTTTGGCAGTGCTACGTTAAGCTTTTGTCATAACATTAATATTCAAATGTTAATGTTGAAAAATGTGGGATACTATAGACTTCATGTTCTTTAGTCTCTGTCACAGAAATCTACCAGCTACATATCTTTGTCTCTGTTGTGGTGAAGTCTGTGTTGTACGCTGAACTATACATTCCTGTACCTCCATGTGCTTCGCTCCTGTTCTGTTCTGGTGCAAACAAACAAGCTGGTCAGGCTACTCGGAAATTATCCCACTACTCTGACGGGCCAGTATGGGCCTGGATTGTGTAACCAATACATTGAAACAGTAAACTACTCATCCAATCACAATCACATTCACTGTATCCTGATTATGAAATTAATCTGAATAGGTGTTTTATTGTATGTGCATGTTTTTGCTTTAATGATAACAAGCTGGAATGAAAATGAGCTAAAAGAAAATAGGAGTAACTGGGCCATTTGAAAAATGTAAGGAGTAGACAGTAGCCCATCGATGAAAGAGAAATAGAAAATCTTCTGAAAAATAATTACTCCAGTAAAGTATACATTTCTGAAATTTCTACTTTAGTTAGGTAACAAAGTATTTGTATTTCACTACTTAACACCTCTGGATGCATTACATTGTCACTAAACATGCTGGCACCAGAACAATTTGTTGTCCTGCATTGAACCACTGGAGCGCGCTGTCTTCAAAGGAAACTTGACAAATGCTTCAGTGACGATGTAAAATTTGTTTTAATGATCAGTTTATATCCATATGCAACCCAGAAGCTGCATGAAGCCAGCACAATGCATGCATTTGATATGACTGAGCCATACAAAATCGAATGCACTACTGATCTCTGAAAAGGCAATTTTGTCAGTTTGCAAGCCTGGAGCAGCCTGCTGCATGTTAACACAATGCCAAGAAGGATAAACATCAGCAATGATCATGAGAGAAGTAGCTGTTGTCAAAACTGAGGTCCAATGCAAAATATTAGAAACTTCTCTCAACTCAATTTACAAAAAAGAGCAATACAAATAAATCATCTGGACACAACATTAAACAGCATTAAACATGCTCATAGATATTGTAGGGTCTCAAATGGCAAAAGCAATAGAACAAAATGTAATTTATACTCTTGAATATTCAAACACTTGGAAAAAGAAAGGAGTTGTGATCTCAGGGGGGAAAACTTAAAAAGGACACTGAGGGGATTCTGTGTTTCAGAACATGGGGTAAAATTATGAAATTGGCTAGCACATGGGTTGAAGAAATAGCCAAATATACTGTAACACAATTTAAAAAGCCTTATAGAAATATGATATTCACCAGGAGGGTTGCAGAGGAGATTTAACATTCAGCAAGGCTTGTCAAAAACATGAACCACTTTACTGGTTCAGCAGGACACATTGTAATCCTACTGAACATCTTTGTTCAGGGTGTTATGTTGATCTAATAATGGGCAAGCACTTCACATGGCTACCATTACACTGCAGGTATGTTATCATGCTGACCGTTGTATTATGTGGGAATGTGGTGGACGGGGGCCAGAAAGGAGGACTGTTCATAAATTAAGTTGTAAAGATGTTCAGCAGCATATTTTTGACATGGAAACTTTCCAGATGTTCGATTTTAAAGTACATTTACAGAACTTTATCCAAATACCTGAGCCAACCAAATCAGCTCACATGAGCAGGTTGCATATTCTAACAAAGATGTGTGTAATCAAAGCTGCTGATTTGTTCATTCTGATCTCAGATATATGGATAAAATCATCCCCTACGCTATGAGTCCTTGATTTATTTGACTTTCTTTTAGGAGCTGTTTACGACCAGAGGGGACAAAAGGGGACATTTGTGTACTTCCACAAATGAGAGCGAGGCTGAAAGAGAGAGTGAGGAGACAGTAACTGGCATCTGTTGCATGCGAAGCAAGTAACAATAGCATAGCTAAAGTTAGCATCAGTCACAGCTGAGACTGCTGCATTTAAAAGCCGGGACAATAGTTGCTGGAGGTTAACTTGTGCCGAGGAACTGTGGGACGTGATCTATCGAGGGTTTGATTTTTTTTATTTTAGAAAAAAAGGAAATATAAGATGAAGGTTAAATGTGAAATAGGGAAAAAAAAACACAGGATACATAATTCTAATGTCATCTGATGTCACACATTTGGAAGTGTTTAACAGATGTTAATAAAAGATAACTCAATAAGTATCCATAATTAAAGTGAATGCACACTAACGCAAAATACCACCTAAATTGTATTTTACACAAACTAATGCAACCCTGTAAGAAGGCCTGTGTTTACCTACATATCAGGCGGTTATGCTCATTGGCCTGAAGGCCTGCACCCATAAATGTGTCGCACTGCCGGAGTCGAGTCGCTCACCCCCTCAGCTCTGCTGTAAGCTATATTTATCTCCACCCTCACCATAAAAGGCTGTGACTGCCGCTTAGGCACTCTGGCAAGGGCCAACATTATTTTTGTTGTGTAGACCGCAGCACTGTACGTACCTACCTGTAGGTCCGCCGGGATATCACGCTGTTAAAGTGGAGCTGGACCATCTTTACATTTAAAACTTGAAGTTGAGGGATTTTTTCCAGAGTAAGTGGCCACTGTGGTGACAACATGTGTTATGTCAGGTTTTAATTGGTGCATATGTCTGTCTAAGCATGCTGAGAAAGTGCCTGATTGCCTGAAAGTTCTATGTCTTGACAGATGTTAATGCAGGTTTGAGTTTGCAGGATTCATGAAAGTTCTCTTTTTCATCTATTATCAAGAGTGCCTTTATATTTAAAGCTGTTTTTAGGAATTAAAAGTCTTATTGATTCAAACTGATGATAAACCTACTGTGTATTAAGTTAACAGTGAGTCCACTTGCTCTTGAACAAAAACGAGACAAACAAACAGAAAGTTAAGAAGATACTAAGGGCTCGTTCGAAGAGCGACCAGCAGCATGTCTGGATCGATACCCTTCTACCAGAAGCACCATCGCCACTATGACCGCGGCTACCGCAGCTTGGAGGCCGAGTCTAAAATGAGCCACTACCAGTCCAGCAGCAGATACTCTGCTGGCAGCAGCAGCTTTGCCGCCACCAGGAGCAGGGGGTAAGGAGGAGGAAGGGAAGAGGGAGATGGAGATTCATACCTTCATCAGTCCACTTCTTTGTCCCAGGAGATCCCTACTACTGTACCTCCCTAACACCTCAGCTTTCCCCACCCTGGTTGATCAGGTTCACCTCCACCAACCTTGCAGGATCACTTCCCTATCCCAGCTTTGGGATCATCTTTCCTTGACACCAAGTAACAAACTATCTCTCCCTTGAGTTTTCTTTCGCTTCATAGATCATAGGATCTTAGATCTTTACAGCTATTTAAACGGCTTTGAATCCTGCACGAGACTCTTTGCATGTAGCACAAATGCTCAGCATGCCTTTATGCATGACGAGTATTACATTTAATACAATCATCCCCAAGTGATACAGTTTTGCAGATCTGTTGCCCATTTTAAGACCTTGCATAGGAAAATTGGTTGTTAGATTAAGTGCAATGAAATACACTTCAGTATAATGTCAGACTCATGGTATGTGGCATCAGCTATCAGGGTATCTTGAACTGTGAATTGCTGAGTGAAAGTAAAGGAGAGTGAATCAGCTGGGTCTTCTTAAGAACTCACCACCTGACCATACTGGTTACTGATTATTTTGGTAATTTGGTTGCTTCTATTTGTCTCCTGTAGACATTAAACGATTTCCTTTTTCCAAATATTGTTTGGTTTGTTGTCTATTTTGGTGAGAACATCTGCCAGATTCTTAGTTTCTAAAGAAAGGCTAAATGTTAACATTTTTATCCAATACTTTTTAAAGGAATTTAGTTAAATCAAATAAAATTAGTTATGCAATAAAAACATTCGCATATTTGGTCATTTTCTCTTTTCACTCCCTGACATTTACAGGATGGAGTATATTGAGCTTCTCATATCAAAGGAAATAGAAAGCAAGTCATTCACAGTGATCCTGTCAGTATCTGTTAAATCTTTAAATACACTGGCCTGGTGGGTGCGAACAGGTCAGAGGGCTTAAGTTTTACCAACATCTAAGCTTTGCTGTCATACCAATAACACGGGGGCTCATCACCACCCAAATCTGAGCTGCACGAGGAGAGCAGGATTAGATAGATATGCAGATTGTGTATTTCCAACATGTTTTAACATTTACAATGTTTATGCCTCCATATTTTCTTCTCCTTTCTTGTTTTAAAAGGAAGAGGCAGAAGTAGAAATGTATGTCTCAAGTCCTCATTTCTGTAACACACCACTCAGTTGACCTATTTCCCTTTCTCCAAAAATGCTCCTGTAAGTAAAAAAGCAATACAAAACATGGACAAAGAACAGAATAAAACAAACAAACTGCACAGTATGTTAAAACCTAATTATAATGTGATGAGGATTTGACAGCCAGGGCGGTGACAGTGAGGATTTTGTTGGTTTGTTTTGTAAGCAACTCTTAGAAAGTCAACACAGTCAGAGCTAAAAGGACACTGACCCACATAGATAGAGGAAAAATGTGGGCAGCTGCCCTGTCATGCTTCTTGACCCTACCTCCTTAGCGAGTCCTTGTTATCTCACACTGCAAATCCCAACCCCCACTTTCCCGGACCTGCAGGTAGTATTCCCAAAGGCAAAGTGTGGTGCTCGATTTAAAACCTACAATGGGCAGACTAAAATGGAAAATCTTACATCATCATCACATCAGATCATCACATAGTCATGGAATTTAGTAGGCTCCTTATTTTCCCATGGAGGATCTCTCCAGCAGCTGGTATTAAACTGGTAGCTTTAATGGAATCCTACTGACAAACCATCAAAAAGTACCACCAATGTGTTTTGGCCAAAATATTTGTTGTATTTTTGGATTTGTGATTTTGTTATATGTGACAATGAGTTGCCGTATTTATTAAGTGTACCATAACAAACACACATGGTTTTCAGTAGTATCCGTATTAGATACAGTGGTTGTTGATATTAAAGACAGAAGAAGAAGGCGGTGTAAATGTGTTAGAATATTACACTATAAACTGAACTATTCCCCAAACTTTCCTTTAATCCTCAACTAATCAATCCCCGGCTTTGGCTTCATCCACATGTTTATGACGTGTTGCCTTGTCTGGCTGTGAGCCAGGCTGACGGTCTTCTGTATGCCGCAGACTTAAAGTGTCTTCCCACTCTGGACTGGAGGAAAGCAGACTAAGCCCCTTACCCAAGAAATCT
Organism: Craterocephalus stercusmuscarum; assembly: GCA_037177115.1. Taxonomy (NCBI): domain Eukaryota; kingdom Metazoa; phylum Chordata; class Actinopteri; order Atheriniformes; family Atherinidae; genus Craterocephalus; species Craterocephalus stercusmuscarum. The sequence goes on from JBBDHI010000019.1 coordinate 8,303,068, forward strand.
AAGCCAACTTACTTGGCTGTGGACAAAGACAACCAAATCATCGGCTATGTAGTGCCTATCTTCAGGGGAAGGTAACAAACTGTACACTATGTAGAGCTAGTAACCCAAGAATGTTTTACAGCATCTCAAATCTGTTTCAGTTTTAATGATATGCCTTGCTCCCCAAATCTATCCCATAGTCAAGAGTTTGCTACAGGATTGTCAGATACAGAGGAAGCCAGAGTGAGGGACTCTGCTGCATACATGGCCCGCAGGAATTTGTTCACCTGTGGTGTGGAGATGGAAAGGTCAGAGCTGATCTCCAGGAAGGAGGCCATGCGTGAGTCGGCTGAGCGCATCTCTCTAAACAAAAGGGTCAGTGTCAGATTACTCCCTGCTTTCAGATCACACAAGATTTCTGTGTTAATGTTAAAACATGGAGAGATATATGCATTAGTTCTATCTGGATATTAGTGTTTATTTTGTGGGAGCAGACTTGGATGATTGGGTACAAAGAGTGAGAAATGGCTGATTACTGCTGGCAGCTTGTTTGATGTGACTGGAAAGACTTTACTTAGTATAAATACACAACCTTTCCCTGTCTTTACTCTCAATTATTAGTTTTTTTAAAGAAGTACAATCATATCAGACTAAAATAAAAGTTTTCCTATCTTTTGGCTGAGAGGATTCTACCTTTTATCATACAGTAGCATAGCATACGATTAGTAACACTTGACTGCGCATTTTGATTTGGAAAGACAGCAAATTGTTTAATTTAGGGTTTATTTATAACTGGTAGTCAATTTTTGCAGCAGGTTTTATAGATTGTAAGGGTGTTACAGTGTCTGATTTACACTGCACAATTTTTCATAAATGAAATAATCAAAAATACTGTCAAACAATATTTTGGTGATATCAGTAGAAAATATAAAAAATACATTGCAATCGGCCAGAAGTAAAATAAGAAGTAAACTCCCAAAAGAATTTGCTTCCAAAAAATAGAAACTAATTAGCCAGGATCAAATAAATATCATCATATTTCTATTGTCAGTTCAATATCAGTGTACTTTTAATTTAACATCACATTTATCACAGATTTTCATTTATTGTGACACCGATCTTGTTTATAACGCACAGTATAGATTAACTGAGGTGAGCACGCAAGCTGGCCCTTTCAGTTTGACAGCAGACGATCCTCAGCAGACGTATAGCAACAGAAGAGCTGCTTCTTCTGTTTAATCACAGATACATTACTCTAGTTTGTGAAAAATTTGCACAGCTGCAACATCACAGTAAACAAGTGCACTAAAGCAGCAAAGCTTTTTTTCCTAAACAACCACAGCAGAAGAATCTCAGTCGTGCCAAAGCATCCCACCATCTTCATTTAAAACATGTCAAAATGACTTGTTTTACACTCCCGTCACAAGGACTAAAACCACTTCTTAAATTGATCCTCCAGCCTCACAGCATTATTAAATTGTTTCCATTGTAGCGTAACTGACCACAGTTAATTGCTGTAGTACTCAGGAATGCCAAGTGCCTGTGGATAAGTGGTTTTTATTACTACTCCTTACATGAGGGAGTTATTTATGTCTGTGGGTGATTATGTGAAGCACTATCCAGCTATTCAATGAGCATCACAGAAGCCACAGTTACCCCCTCATCACATTTATCTGCCTCCAGTCTGCCAGACAACCTCTCTAGTGGGTGATAAATACTTCAGGAGATCATGTTTCTTGAGACACAAGAAAGCAGTGTCCCAGTGCTGTTTGTCATATTATGTGCTGGACCGGGCACCGCTAGACTCCCCTCAGCTATTCATATGACATAATAACTAACGTGTTTTCAGACTTACAACACCTGTCACTGCGAAACGCAAACTGTATGACTTGCATGTGCAAAGCACATAAAGATAGATGGGGATTTTGCAATATTTGTGTCTGCAAAAGCTTTGAGTTTGCTTTTTTATTATGAGGCATGAATTGTCAGTTCCTGTCGGGTGTCAGGGCGAATAATTTTATTTATTTAAGATGTTTTTTGGTGGGGAACGTGAAACTGTGCTGAGTGATTTATTTTGGTATCTTTAGATCCATGAACACGAGGAACACTTCAAGCGCATGAACAAAGATAGCCTGATGCACGCCCCGGAGTTTGTGATTAAACCTCGCTCCCACACTGTGTGGGAGAAGCAGAGTGTGCGGCTGCATTGCACTGTCAGTGGCTGGCCTGAGCCCAGGGTCACCTGGTAGGTCACAAACATACACCCCCCACAACATGACTTCAAATCTGTCCTCTCTGTCCTGTCAACATCCTCCTTATTGCTCAGAGAATTTTCCAACTCAGTGTTTCCTCCCTTATTGCATAAATCTTCTTTAAGTCTTTCCTGTTTCCTTTGGTCTGTCTTCTTTCATATCTCTGCTTCATGCTTCAAGGTACAAAAACAATGTGACAATTGATCCCATTTCCAACCCTGGCAAATATAAACTTGAGAGCAGATACAACGTGCACTCACTGGAGATCAACAGGTATGAAATTTGCTCTCCTCGTCATCAGCTTAATGTCATTTCAACCAAAAACGTTTCTTCAATGCTTTTTTCTCCGAAGTGAAGTTTCTCAACAGCTCGTCGGCAGCTGTTAGATGAGGCAAAATGAAGTTGTAAATATTAAAGCTATAAAGCCAAATATATCATATTTGATACATACGTTTCTGAGACATTTTGCATCACTTTATGGTAAAAACTTTGCTCAAAACTCTGCAGAATACAATATGAAACTTGTCT